>JBBEEQ010000031.1:10639856-11018289 GCA_037950945.1 Hypolimnas misippus | reverse complement strand
ATTTATATCACATATTTTAAGTATTTTAGCGTTTTTAACGTTTTCACTAGGGAATCAAAACCTACAGGGTACTTCCCATTGACCCAGCATCATGAAATTTGGCCAGGAGCAAGGTCTTATAGTATAAATAATGGAAAAAATCCGAAAACTGTAAATTTCTGTTTATGTGTCGGTCAGTCTATACATCTGTCTTTCAACCTTTTTCTCAGGAACGCGTAAATGTATCAAGTTGTTAATTATATCAAATATTCAGAGCTGCATTCACTTGAACCTGTTAACAAAACCTAAATTATAAATCAATACGTATCCAATTAATTAAAAACGCATTATTTTTGGAAAATAAACCAAACTTGTGTGTGAGATCTTACATGAATAGAGCGTATTAAGCGGTAAATAATTTAATCTTAGAATTAAAATATTTTGTACTTAAAACATATTAACATTTCTATGTTAATATAATTTTGGCCACGGTCAAAAAAATAATTTTACAATCAATGAGGAGAAATTTGTATGAAAACGAAAACATTGGGGCAGCAAACCTTTATAAACAACGCAATGCAATCTATATGTCGCAGCTAACAAAATGATAGCGCGATTCAGCGTACAGCCAGCGCCATCTCTGGACAATATCATGACATTACCTATGATAATATTCTGTTCGATTAATAAAATTTTAAAACTTAGTTCGAAATTATTATAATTAAATTCAATCAGATCGAGTTAATTAATTTACTTCTTTATCTACACTTGTGAGTCTTCTGGTTATTAATAATATAATTAGTTATTTATAAATAAACAATTAGTTTTATTCAAATTAAGGACTACTTATTTTCGTCTTGGCAACACTAATATATATTTTGATTGATAATGTAAATCTAAATATTTTACGAACGTAGTGCAGTGGAAGTGGAGTGTAGTGGAATATAAATAAAAATAAAACGAGACTAAAATATAATATAATTATGTATATAATAATTGATTATTTTTAAGCGACTTAAAAAAAGGAGTGTTCTCAATTCGACCGTGTATTTTTTTTATGTTTGTTCGCTGATTACTCTGCCATTTGCGGACCGATTTTCAAAACTTTTTTTTTATTTGAAAGGGTATACTTCGAAGGTGGTCCCATTGTCTTTAGGTCAATGTCTGATCCTGGATCCTGATGGAATCCTGGAGAAATTGTGGGAACTCCCCAAATATTAAAGGCACACCTATACCGATTTAGGTATTTTTAATAGTAACTTATGTATTTACCTTCAGAAAATCACTTTTGGTGAAATAGAACTGATGATGAAGACCACAGATGGCCACCAAAACTACTCAATAACAAGAATTTTACGGTTTGCGATTCGATTATTTCGATAAAAATGCTAAACAATTTACGCTCGTCACAATGCATATGGTGAAGTGGAGCTAATGATCAATAATTAACAGCCCTGCATCGGGAAAAGATATATATTGTTGACGGCAATGAACAGTTGGCAGTAGGCTATTGTAACTTAGGTAAATCACTTAATCTTACTATGAAACTACTGGTGCCAGTAAATAACACGTAAGAGGATTTACATGGCGCCGACGTCGAATGTTTTATCTGGCACCGACTTCAAAATGTGGTAAAAAATATTTATTTACTTTTTAGTTCACTTGTTTCGGTGTCGAAGTCGGTTTGTTTTTTTTTTAAGTTTTTAATTATATACCTATTATTTCTAGCCGACACGGCTAAAGCGGCTACAAATGGTTTGAGTTTATGGAGGGCTAAGACGTCGCATCCGTTGGTGTGCCCTTTGATGACTAATTTTTTTCGCAAATGTGCACTTTGGCTATAAGTTAGAACACCATTTACATAGTTATACTTTCGAAGCGTAGGTGGGTTGGTCTTATATAGATTTCTACAAGTTTGTACGGAACCCTCGGTGCGCGAGTCCTACTCGCACTTGACCAGTTATTTATTATTACAACATTGTTTTGTATGTTTACAAGTATATGTATGTAAGTGTATATGTATATATATGTATGTATATTATAAGAATTTGTTTATAAGTATTTATGACCGCTCGATCTCAACAGTCACCTCCATAGGTTGACTGGAAGAGATCTCTTTTAGAGATAAGTCCGTCTTTGCCTATATACTTTCTTTGTAAATATCTTTTATATATTCAGTGCAATAAAGAATATATATAAAACGAGGCTATTAACTGTCGCAAAAAAAAATAAAAGACGGTGTAATAGGGGATGACAATTTGTACGGAGAACCCATTAAATTTAATTTTCCATGTGTGTAGTTAAATTAGAACAATTTTCTCTTATCCTATGGAGTTAAATTTTATTTATTGATTCAGTGTAGATGGCAATGCATTTTTATAATAAGCATGTTCCGATTCTACATTCGGGATTAGTTCCTGACGAAGTAATTTCTCAATGGTTAATTACTTCGAGATTAAAGATTTAGTACATTACTGCAGCGGCCGGCAAGAGAGGCATTGATGGACGAACGTGTGAATGTGGGCCGAGACGAAACCGAGGCACACATACATAAGTCCATCAATGCCTCGTTGCAGCCATGTGTAGTACTTTTTTTTACTAATTTAAAACTAATGACGAAGTTGAAGAACAACTAATAACAATATCTTTACGCGTCAAAGCATTTCTTTCACAAAACATCTTTCTATATATGCAAGCCAGATCGAAATTGCGAAGTAGAAGATCGTTCCATTTTTAAACTAAACGGCAAATACGATTTTACATAGTAATTTGATCGCTAAACACGACAGATATGGATTTTCATACAACTATCGCCGGCCGCTGCTCGACCAGTAAATTCCTTTTATCTCGAAGAAGGTTGTCAAAATAAAAAAAAAAAAAACATTTTTAAAATCAAGCATTTATTAAAATGGTTTTAAAATACGAAACAATATTGAACTAACTCAAACTGATTATTTTATTACATATTACAATATTATTTTTCGTAAAACGTTGTCTGCTCTACACAGATACAGTACGTTCGCGAATTCAAGGAATCCTTAATATATCCTTAGGATAAATGACGTAAAAATGTAGTCAAATAATTTAGACGCATTTATAATCTATACTAATAATAAAATTCTAGAGGGTCGCTGTCTGTACATGGAAGATATTTGAAAAAAAACATTATTGGGGGCCTTTACCAACGCAATAGAACCCAAATCTATGATTTTTAGAATTCTTATCTGTTTGTCTGTTTGTCTGTTTGTCTGTTTATCTGTGCGTTTGTGCACGCTAATATCAGAAACGGCTTATCCGATTTAGATGCGGTTTTCACTAATATATTGTAGTAAGCTTCACTTAACATTTAGGCATTGTTTTATGTCAATCGGTCCATAAATAAAAAAGTTATGTCAACTTAACGAATCACCTTGAACATTTTTTTCTGCTTATCACTAAATGCATGAAAGTATATACAGTACATACATCAAAAAATACATTTTTAAATTTTTTGTCTGTCAGTCTGTCTGTTTGTTCCGACGAATCTCTGAAACGGCTGAACCGGTTTTGATGGTACTTTTACTCGCAGTTAGAAAATGTTATAAGGAGTGACTTGGGCTTACTTCTATTTAAGTTTTTTTTTTCATTCTATAAATATGAAAAAAAATTCTAACGGGTCGCTGTCTGTACATGCAAAATATATGAAAAAAAAATATTGGGGGTCTTTACCTACGCAATAGAACCCAAAACAATAATTGTTAGAATTTTTGTCTGTTTGTCTGTTTATCTGTGCGTTTGTGCCAGCTAAAAAAGATATGTCTATTTATGGGGTCACGTCGAACATTATTTTGTGATTTTCACTAAATGCACGAAAGTACTTACATCAAGTACTGTCAGTTTGTTTTTTACGACTAATCTCTGAAACAGCTGAATCGAATTTGATGAGACTTTCACTCGCAGATAGAGGATGTCCACTAATCACGTGAGGCCCAGAGAAGGGAGTGGGAATGGAAGAAATATATCACAAAATATCACTAAGTCTAAGAAGTTCTTAAAAACATTACAGCAGCTCCTATAGCTAATATTATAAGGATTAACTTAGGCTACTTTTATTAAAAAATATATGTATTTAAATCAATAATTAAAAAAGAGAATTACGCGATAACAAAATATTGGAGAAACCAATAAAATAGTAAACAATTTCATATTTAAGAAGGGAAGGTATACAAGTAAATAAAATTAATGTGTCTGTTTGTAATTTTAAATACTTTATACTTTCATATGCATACGCATTTGCATATGAAAGTATACACGGTACTTACAACAAAATTCCCAATTTAAAAATTTTTGTCTGTCTATCTGTCAACATCAATGTGGAACAAAATTGAAACTAATGAAATAGTGAATAATATTTGATTCAAATAGGAAAGTTAATAAATAATAATAATTTTAAAAAATAATAAATTTACTGGGTAATTTTTTTACTGGATATGATAGAGCAAATCCGAAACTATAAGCAATAGCGAAAAATAATTAAAGGAGTAACAGAGCCGATTTTAATAAAAACTAAAACTATATCATTAGTTTTTTGAAAAATAAGTTCTCCTAGCCAGAAACGACGTTGAAACACGTTGATTTTGAGAAAAATTAACATTCTGTATGATTGAATCATCTGATACTGTCACATATTATAAGGATCAACTTCAGGGAGGTAATAGTATACAGTTAACTGCAACAAAAAGAAAAGACTATTATTTTTTACAAAATTCTATCAAATTCTTACATTAATTAAATCTTTAGCAATTCTTTAAAAAAACAATTATACCTAAAAGTGAAATTTTAAAATTATAACGGGATGTTTTAACGCTAATAGCGGGTGAGTACCATAGCCGAGTCCAGTGAAATGTAGATTTTCAATAAATTCATTCATCTTTTTAAGAATTGTCTAAACCTACCTAGATAACGGAATAGGTAACGAGGACCAAAACAAACGTCACATTCTATCAACTTTGTACAACTCACATAGAAAAAATAGACAAACATAAAAGAAGTTACTGTGAGTTATTCATTTTATATATTTTCGATTGTATTGTTCACAGTCTTCCTTACTTTAGTAGGTGACCAGCATTTTGATGCGATATAAACAAATCGTTCGAAGTAATGCAGATTTTTTTTCTAAACCTACGGGAACCCATGATTTAACCCACATATTTGATTATGTCTATGTAGAATCGAATACTTAACTTCTAATTAGTGTATATATTTAATGTTGTTTTGTAAAATAAATCTTTTCCTTTAATTTGTCACTTTTTATTACTTTCTAAAAGTTGATCTTTACAAGTTTATTGGTGGTGTAATAATACATAATGTTTTTTTTTTTCAAAATTAGTGGGTTCTATTCCTGGCAAGGAGAATCATGAAATCAAAAAAATATATGATCCAGTTTTAGATTTTTCAAAATTTGACACGAAATTTCTTTAAGTATCTTTCGCGATTCCTTATAGTTCCGGATTTGGCCATATAAATATCAAAGCCCAGTTTAAAAAAGTCACCCGATATATAATACAAGAAGAAACTCAGTGGAAACTTACTGTTTTGCAGTCAAAATCTTAAAGACTAGCACAAAACAACTTTTCTTCAACATTTATAGCGAAAACCGTGGAGGAATACCATATCTGAGTTAGTGACTGCTTATAAAAACAACCAGAAAGTTCCCAGATCCAAAGTAAAAAGCTTCTTTCTTGAGCAGCACCGCAGACTATTATAACCTTGATTTGCAGGAGACATACCAAGCATTCTGTAATCCAAGCGAACGAAGTCGCGGGCACAGCTAGTATCCAATATAAGCAATATTTCATATCACTAATAGCTACAGAAATTAATAGAAATCTTAATAAACTTAAATTAAAACAAAATCCTCGTTAAGAAAACCAAACCTACTTTTAGAAAGCAATGAAGAAATATAAACAAGTTAGCATTTAATTAAATAACTATCACTGTATTAATGTATAAGCTTTGTTTAGTTCTAGTGGATTCAGATAATGACAAATTTTTGCAAAATCGGAAAAAAATAAAGATCGTGAAATATACTCTTACGTCAAGAACATCTTTCGCATTGAGTTAGTGAGGTGTGTGGAGCGTTTTTCGATGCACATAAGCATTTTAGTGCTCTTTTATTTGTGTGTATTCACGAACAGCTAATACAAGCGTATATGTTACATTGATCTTTCTAAAGCTATACAGATGCACGTGCATATAGATGGCGTAGGCTTAGAGTATCTTAACCGATTCCGCGCTAAGAACTCCCTAGCTGAGTTTTCAAGTGCAAATTTTGTCCTTGAATTCATCTCGTGCGCGGCGGTGAAGGAAACCTGCATATTCTAGGAGAAATTCTGCCACATGTAGGTATATCTGCCAACCCGCTGTGAAGCAGCGTAGTGGATTAAGCTCTAAATCTTTTCCTTAATAAGCTTTTTCTCAGCAGTGGAACAAGCTCTTGTATTACATTACACTAATTACATTACGAACCGAATATACTTGCCTGCCCAGTGTAAATAAATAAAATTCTTATAATTTTGATAAAAACTTATTAATTTTTACACAACCTTAGCAAAGTGTTATTAATAATAACAGTTTGGTAAGAAAACCAATTCTTATTAAAGTTTACAGAACTGAAATAATCCTAGAAATCAATAACTCACCAAAAATGCAGACACATTTGTAATATAATAACAGTTACAAAACGTCAATAAGTGATTCACAAACGCTTAATGTAAAGTTGTGTTTGTTACAGTAACTTAGTAACGTTAATTAAAATTCATCAATCGTAAAAACCGAATTCGAAAACCTTACGCTGTCCGTAGTAGTTATAGTAACGTTAGACGGAATTGAACTCCTCGTCTCAGGCGCATATTGCAAAATTATGACCAAGTAAGTTATCAAGCCACTGAACAACTGAAAAAAGACATTTCAAATCGCTGATTTATAAACGGCATAAAGCATAAAACGGATATTATAACTACAGTATTTATTTATTTATTTATTTATATTAGGGAAACATACAGCGTTTCATATATTAAAGGAGGATACAAATTAAGTTTCAACTACTACTTTAACAAGGAAGTGAACTAATAAAATTGTTAGTATAATATAACAGAAATATTTTATGAATTAAGTAAAATTTGGAAAATACACCCTATTATCTATTTGAGTTTTTTTTACAAAAGAAGAATATTTATTGAAGCTATTATGAAATAAATCAATGTGGTTGTATTTCTTATTATTATTGTCACACGATCTTACAATAAAACAGTTTTTAAAATAATTTGATTTACAGAGAGGAATTAAAAATGTATCCTGAGAGCGAACGCCAGGACGAGAGCATTTAAACTCAATCTTACTGAGTAGATACGGAGAATCAATTAAATTATTTAATATAATATAATAAGAAAACATAACATCACAGACTTCGCACGCATCTGCACCCCTTCAAGGCTTCTTATTCACCTTATAAGGCGGCTGCAGATTCGTGGCTACTTAGTAGCTGTAGAACTTTATAGAAGATGTTGATCACTTAACGTGACCCACCTGCTGCTTTATTTATTAAACAAATAAAATATACCTTTATTAGAAGCGGTCTGTCGAGGGTGACCATGTCGAGTGGCGAGTACCTGACGCTGTTCAAGAATATCATCCGAAAGAACAGCTCGAATTCGTTATTTATTGCCACGTCATCCTTCCTGGACTTTCCAATATTGATCAGGTTGTGTGTTCGATCCATCTGTTGAAAGTGTATTCAATCACTTATTATTATTAGAACGATGATTCAAATTAAAAACTCTTACATCTTTCTAATTTTGCAATAATATATTCAGCTGGTTACCTCGTAATGGGTTCGGTGAAATTGTTCAATGAAGTAAATTATGTAAAATAAAGAACATAAAGCAGTATAAACTGGATATACTTCATAAAGCAAGATGAATACTAAATTATCTGAAAGAAACATTTTATATATTAAAATATTACATCAATTTAGTTCCGAGTTATCTAGTTTAAATAGCAACAAATGCTTAGAGCTGTCTGTTTTAGCAGAATATAGCATAATTTTTTTTTTTGCCTACCGTTACACACTTGGACCAAAAATAATAATGCAAAGCGCCGGTGTTTTAGGAATTTTTCCAATTTTCTTACAAAACGCGGCCGCAGTTACGAAATATCTATTGATTTTGTAAGAAAATCTGAAGACTTGCTTACTTGACCACATGCTCAAACATAGTATAAAAGCTTGTAATTCAATGAACAACGCAATAAACATGACCGAAAACAACATGATCACTCCATCAGCCTCAGTGGTCGTCTTTAC
Source organism: Hypolimnas misippus (assembly GCA_037950945.1). NCBI lineage: Eukaryota > Metazoa > Arthropoda > Insecta > Lepidoptera > Nymphalidae > Hypolimnas > Hypolimnas misippus. The sequence continues at coordinate 11,009,969 of JBBEEQ010000031.1, read as the reverse complement.
GATGTCGCATATAAAGCCATAAAATGTTGCCAGCTCCCGGATTTTATGTGGAATATTTTCTCTATTGTCTATTTTTAAACAAAAAATAAAAGCACATTAGTATCAAAATATCTTCGAAATAAAATGAAAAGAAAAATTCGAACAAATGAGCTTGAGTTGTCGCGGGTTCAGAACCTCCGAATTTTCAAGTTTAATTTTTTTTTTTAAACTTCTCATACGTGACAGTATCGGTCTATCCGTTGGGAAAAATTCTGAGAATTGTACAATTTTACACGTATATCACCAGCATGGTGGACTTGGCGCTTGTATAAATAAGAGAGAGGACTTTGCGTAACAGTGGATAGACAATTAATCCAGCTAGGCTCTATCCCAGTAATATCGGAGAGAAAAATAAAGTCCTTTAGGTGTATTACAAACAAACGGTGCGATGAAAAAGTGGGCGTATGAAAGAATATAACGCAAAGTACGAATGATCGAACGAGACAGACGGTCTAGGATTAGTAATTGGATACCATTGGGTCACTTTTATTACGGAATCCTAAAAAGTATCGTATAATATTGGTATTTAGCGTATGAGCAATTTACTAGAACATGAGTTATATATATAAAATTTAGTGCTTTTTGCGTTAATGAAACAACGGAAATTTTTTTATAACATTTTGTCTATACGAGTATATTGATAACTATCTGCCCTTCGCGTTTTCGCTGTGATATACTTTACTTTGTCCTGGTGAAGCGCTGGCTGTACTATTGTCTTCGAAAACCAAGCGTTGTATACAATCATTTACTGCAATAAGAGTAGAATTCACAATTTGGGCAAAGTAAATAATCTGTAGTTGTAGCAATATTGAAACATTTATGTTAAATATGTAATAAATGTAAGTCATCGTTATCGCCCCTGAAATATAAAATTATTATTTTATTTAAAAAATACTAATCCAAATTAATCCTGCATTACGAACGCCAAGTTGTCACTAATTTTATTATTTTTCAATTATTAATTAGACGTCGATGAAACATACTGCCTTACTACAAAAAATTTAAACATACGTTCAACGGGTGTTTATAAAAATCCGTACTACAAATCCGCGTCTAAGCACAGTTTTGCGTTAAACATGCTTTAGATATAGATTAACATACGTGCAAGTGAGTTTAATGTCTAAATCAGCTGTCAAATGTAACGTATAATTTATCAATAAGTTTTTTTATGAGTTTATTCGCTGTTAGGCAATTTAGATAATATTTTAAGCAATGTTTAATTTTTAAACACTGTTTAGCTAGACACATGTTCAACATGGTTTTAATGCGTCTTTTGTAGTATGACAGTTAATGTTTAAATATTAATATATGTTAGATACTCACAATCAGTACTTTCGCGGTAATTTAAATCGGCAGTAACATGCATTATTAGTATGATGAAATGACCGCCAAGTAAAATAAGTAATTTGCAATTTGACTTGTCTTCAAAATATTTTCTTGAACGTTTTTGTAATTTTGAATCAATCTGAAAGTAAAATTATATTACTCGCTTAAAGGAAAATAATAAGTATCAGTTTAAACTAATATTTAAATATTAGTGTAATAGTAAATAGAAATTTTCAAATCGATAATAGAAAAATTTATGTCCGTTTGTGTGTACGCATCTTAAAGTTGCTATATTGTATAAAATATTAGGTTTTCTACAAATAATTAGCTACACAAACAAAAGAAGTGTTTGTAAGTTTTACCCTCGTAAGTGACACAGAACATGTCTGCAACAGTTATCTAGGTAACCTTACAAAAGCTGCTAGTCCGTCAAAAAATCACTGATGGTGAATTTTTTCTGGTGTAAATGTTTATGAAAGTTTAAGAACAAAACTTGTAAGTAAAATTCTCGTCATATATTTAGATCTGGGGGCACGCCAGTGCCCTGCCAAGTCGAACAAAAAAACCGGTCGTACCATTCTTCCCTCGAAAAGGTCGGGTCATTTTCAATGCCCGTGTAACATCGTTGTCGATAAAATTAGAACCCTACATTTTCAGTTACCGAGGAGGCATTGTATGAATTTTTTTTTATTTTATTTATTTACCAAAAAAGAAAAAAATAATAACTTACATATTTGATACAATCAGTGCAACAAAAATCACAGTCGGTTTTACTGTGCACTGAGGATTCTTAAACAGTAGCTAACAAAATGTGGGTATATTGATTTTTTTTTTTAAACACTAGTAGTAGTTTTAAATGCCAATGACTTAGCAAATGTGTGTCGTTTAGATTGGTACAGGTAAAGTATGAAATAAAGAAGAATTTAAAGCCCAAAAATATAGGACCAATAATTGGCGATTTCAAGTAATATTTGTAACGATTTACGTTATTTCAAGAATTTAGCTTTTGAGTCTATAATATTTCTAACTTCTTAATTCAAATAATAATATTTGTTGGTCAACAATCTAATCTAGTTATATTCAAGTATTCATACCTCATCTAGTCTTTTCAAATAATCAGCCATTCTCAGCAATCTCGCTGGAGCGGTGAATGCTCCGAACGTGGTCATTGTAGTTAATAATAACGTCCCGATTATTTTAATGCATTCTAATGCTGATAACTCTCCTTTAAATATCAATAAAAGAATATCTGACGCGGCAATTGAATAATTAAATAATGCTAAAATAATTTTATTAAATTTATTAAACTCGATTATGACAATGTTTCTAGCGAACCAACGGTTCCTGACAAAATTACGAGACTATTTGGACGATAAATAAAATTATAAGTTTTTTGAGAGCGGTATAAAACAAAACTGTAACTTGGTAACAGTACGAAAGTAGTTACGAAAACTGTGAATGTCGCAAAATAAGGTAGTGTCAGTAAATTCTTTAAGGGGTAAAACAATGATAAAAAAATTATGGAAATCTTTATGAAAACCTTTATGAAAATTTGAGGACAAAATTTGTAAGTGTAATTCTCAAGTTACAATGATTTGAATGAATAGCGTTTTCCAGCTGAGCCGGTTTCAAACAAATCTTTATTCAATTGAATTGAAATATTAATTGAAGAAATAAAACGTCGAAATCAGCAAAATCGTAACATACACAAAAAAAAATCACTCGAGTTGAGTATCATTATTTTCGGAAATTAATGGAAAAAAGCTCAATGAGCAGCAACTTATTAAGTGAGATTATTTAAATTAAATGAATTACCGTTAAAAAAAAAGGAAATTCTTCCGTATGTCACTAAAGTCCGTGATATTTTTAACTCCGGTGCCCACGTAAAAGGTGCTACGCCCGCTACGCGTGATATCTTCAACACCAATCCCAGCGGTCCACGGTTCATCTTTGACTTGATACTGTATTATGTTCTCAATTTTTTTTTTTTATATTTGTGATCCGTCTTTCAACATTACATTGATACGGTACTATTGACTGCAGATGGTTTTTGATTTTTCTAATTAATTATTTGTTGCAATATACACACATCAAAAAAGTCTTTATAATGTGTTTTCACATTAAATCCTTAGTATTTTCTTATTTATATTATTTTTAATACTTTTTTCATATTAAACAACTTTTTTTTAATTATCTTATGTTGCAACAAATTAAGTACTGTTTGTACGTAGTACAAAGTAAGATGCCTAATCAACTAAACTTAAACTAAAATTAAATGGTTGTACATAAATTACATAAATTAATATAAAGTGCGGCATCCTCTGTTATGGAGAACTTAATGTCATCCTGCGGCAAATGCTCCAAATGAATTTTTTTGTACGTCTATAAGTTGTTTGGTTGTTGTCACTCCATCCGAGTCCTTTAAAACACGTATCTGGAGCATGTCCCATGCATGCTCGATGGGGTTGAGGTCTGTCGATTGTGCAGGATAAGGCAATACCAAGATGTTTTCCCGTGTGTCCAAAGCTGTATGCGAACGCGCATTATCATGCATCAACGTAAAATCGGAGCCAAGCGTTTGCGCGAATGAACGGACATAAGACCTTAGAACATCCTAAACGTAATTTACAGCATTCATGTAACCATTTACAGAAACGAGCTCAGGTCGTTTGTTCTAAATAATACCAGCCCACACCATAACTGTTGAGCCGTCGTATAAATGCACTTCCCTAATGCACCTCAGTCTTTAAGTATTTCCAGGACGACGGTACACTCTTACCCTTTTACTATTAGGCTTAAACCCAAATCGAGACTAGCAAAATAAAATTTTATCCAATTGTTCCCGGATCCATGTAATGTGCTACCTACACCATTAATTTCGAAGAGTGGGATTCCTGTAGCGTATTGGTGGATACCTAATGGCCGTGCTCGTAGGCCATACTCTTGCAGTCGATTTCGCACAGTTTGGCAGCTAACAACAACACCACTTGAATTTTGTAGCCTTTAACCTATTTCTCGGGCGGATAACATCGATTGGCGTCTTGTACTCAGTTGTAGGTATCGATCTTGCTATATTGTTGTACACCTTCCTCGACTTAAGAGCTGCTCAGCAGGATCTTCCGTGTTAGTGTAATGCTGATGAAGACTTGACCGTATTTTGGGGTCGTATCATTCGAGATACCTGAGATTGACTTCTTCCCGCTTGCAACACTCCTACAACTGTTTGCATTTCATCTGCGTTGAATCAACTGTTTGCATTTCATCTGCGTTGAAAATCGTTGACGTCGCTCCATGTCGTAAAAAATGTCTCAAAATCCAAATTTGTTCAAAACATTTTTCAAATTATTGTTAAAGCAAAGAATACGCTATTAAATTCGAACAAATGCATTCGCTTTTGAATTTAGAATTTGTAAAAAAAAATCATACTCGATTTTTTTTGCAACCAGCCAGTATGTCCTCTAGATCAAAGTTTACATCGGTATTACCTACTTGGTAAGAAATGATATGATAATTGATTAACAATTAGAAATAGTATGTGTTGCTTAGACTTTTTTGATGAGTGTTTTTACAGATTTTTTTAGTTTAAATGTTTCGTTTTCAACGACGGTTTGTTTTATATTTTAAGTTTTAATTATTTAAAAAAGATATTTGTTACTGTTTATTATATACATTTTATCGATTTTATTTATCATTTTGATATATTTAAGTGCAATCGACTATTCATTGTATTAATAATTATGATATTCAATTTACAATATTTTATCTACAAAATCATATAGCTTTACTTACAACTTATTTGTAATGCAAAAATATCGATTCTAAAAGAATAAGTCACAAGATCAGCTTCGTGACTGACGTTGAAACGATTCGCAAAAAAATCACAATTTTTTAAACGGCTTTTTCAATTTATTTTTAGAAAAAGCGTACCTTACAGTACTGATACAAGTATATATGTAACATTCAGATATGAAACCAATAACGCACACTTAATGTGCCCTATATTGTTTTTAAATTGCGTAATGCATTAATCATATATCGACAGTTGTCATTAGATTAGTTCAGAGATAAACTGTGAATATTTTAAATCTACATTAAGCAATGTCCATAAAGGAATTTTCGTTGTAAATTACTTATAAGTCGTAACACATGAAATGCCCATAGATTTAATCGAGTCTCGGATAACGTAATCACAGTTGTGTTTTTTAGTGTTCCGTACCCAAAGGAAGTCAACGAGACCCTATTTTTAAGCTTCCGCTCTCCGTCTCTTCTTGTCGTCTGATTGTCCGTTTGTCTGTCAGCGGGTTATATATCTCACGATCCATAATAGGTATGGAGTTAAAATTTACTTGAATGTGTCGAAAATATTTATTTTATGCTTTTTAGTATGTAGGTACTGGTTTCGTTTTCAAAGTCGAGTTACGAATATGAATATTTTCTACTACATTTCGAATTCGGCGCCAAGTAAAACCTTTTAAGGATTATTTACTGGCACCGACTTCAAAATGTGGTAGAAAATATTGATTTTTTACTTTTTAGATTACTTGTTTTGGTTTCGAAGTCGGTTTGTTTTTTTTCAAAAAGTTTTTATTTTACGCTTTCAATTGATGAATATATGTAGTAAGGTGTAGTAAGGGACAATTTGTGATTTACCTAAGTTACAATAGCCTAATATCAACCGCTTTACACCATTTACAAACTATTGCTTTTCCCGATGCAAATGCTAATAATTATTAAGGAGTTTTTCTGGTATCGCATCATCAGATCGAATTCATCATGTTCATTGTGATGAGAATAAATTGCTTAGCAATCATATTGAAGTAATCGAATCACAACCCGCGAATTACTCGTTATTAAGTAGTTTTGGGGGCCATCTGTGGTCTTCATCATCTATGGCTCCACCAATTATGGCTTTTGGTGATTTTGATTAATTCTAACCCTAAGGGGAAAATAGGGGATCAAAGTTTGTATCTTGAGTTATTTATTGAGGAAGGCTAAAGGCTATATTACATCACGCTACGACTCATACATAAACCGCAAAGTCCATACAAGGGAAAGCTAGTCCAAAGACTTTGTATAGCAGACAACCTTTTACGAAATATATTAGAGTTATTTTTTTTAATTTAAAGAAAAACTTGTCCTTAAAAATGTTATTTTACTATTTATTTAGTTTTAAGTTTGGATCCTTTTAAAATACCTCCGCTGTTCGTCAGTTCCTCTGACTGTCTGTTTGTCTATCTGTAACCGGTAAAGTTGAAATTTTTACAGAATGTTTATTAATTTTGCGGTTATAACAAAAAATAATCAACACCGAGGAAATACAAGAGAAATTCGCGACAAAGAAGTTTTAGATATAGCTAATAGATGCCAGTTGTATGCAACGTACTTAGGAACGATGGCTTATAGATGGCGGTAATTTATGGCAAGAAAACTTTAGATAATACTAATAGATGGCATTAATGTGTAATGGAATGTTAATAACGAATATTTAATCCAATCTAAAACGTAATTGTGTAATGAGAGCCAAGTTCAATATTATGATAAATGCCTTGGTTGTTGACTTCGACGACAAAAAAAGTGAGCTAAATGAGTGTCAAATTCAATGATCAGTCCTGAAATTTATTTATAAGTAACAGTATAACATATCATATCTTCTAATAACATAAGATAATGTATTGTAACTTAAGGTCTGTCTTGGCTAGTTTTTATAAACCTACCAACAAATTATTATGTTCGATCACTAGTTTCTACCAACAATCCAAATTTTCTGAATTATAAAATAGGAACCGACAAATACTAGATTTAGTTTAGGTTTAGAACTTGCAAAGGCTATAATTCTTATATGAAATCTATAGGCCAGTCAGTCAGTCAGTCAATGATAAAAATGAGGATTTTTTGACATTAATATCTAAATAACCGTTTGATAAACTTATGAAATTTAGAACACATCTTGCAAGTCTCAATATATGAGCCAAATTTGATACGTTTATGTGAAATAGTTTTTGATTTATAAGGGGGTCAAAAGTGGCTCCAAATGGTTTGTGTAATATTACACACGGTGCGGCTCGCCAGTTCTGTTTCTTGAACTTTGCTTGACACGCTACCGCATGACTAGATGCGATCTATATTATTTTTGAATTATGTAATACATTAATCATATATAGACACCTATCATTAGATTCGTTCAGAGATAAACATTGAATATTTAAAATCTATATCAAGCATTATTTAGACGGGATCGTTCATTATAAACCATCCATTAGTAATGCACAAAATACTTTTTAGATTTAATCGAGTCTCGGATAAGGTAATTATAATTTCTATATGTCGTGTATTTTAGAGTTCCATTCTCTAAAAGGGTGCAAACGGGTCTATTACTAAGCTTCCGCTGTCCGTCTATTATGGCGGTCTGGTTGTCTGTCCGTCCGTCTGTCAGCGGACTGTATCTCATGATCCATATTAGAGGGTTGAAGTTTTCACAGAGTTGAGCTCGCACACGAGTAGTTATATGTTACGTATTGTTTTACTGCCTGTTATGTTTCTTTTATTGCATATTATGTAATTCTTTAAAAGGACACAGTATTATATCTCGTACGCTGGGACGGAATATTTCATGTGCGAGTCCGACTCGCACTTGACCGATTTTTTATTTAAAACCTAAAGCCCTAACAATGAATACTTTCTTTTATCATTTTGTAGTGACCGTATGTGGCAGATTTTGAATTTCCAAAATTCTCGTGAAGTTTTAAATTTTTTTACGGCGTAATACTGTAAGTATGTGGGAAATTTACTTCGATGCCAATGCTTGTGATAAATCTTATGAAATTGCAAATAAATTGTACGAATTGTATCTTTGCTGTAGGTATAACTACATTTTTTATCAGCTTATTTTAAAATAATTAAATAAATTTATTGTAAAGGCGGCATCTATACATATAAAATCACTTGTCCTGATTGAATGACTGACTGATGGATTCATCAACACAGAGCCTAAACCGCTGAGGTTGACAGTCTATTAATAAAGGGTTTTTCGATATTTCACCCCTAAAAGGGTTAAAAGGGGTAAAGATTTTTGTATGCAAAATCTTATTCCGTGGTCGCATTAACCTTAAATTTGACACACATACTTCATGATGATAGTAATAAAATGTGAAACATAAAACATAGGAATATCCTCTGTTGGGCTACAACGGGGTGGTAAAGTTTATATGAAGAAAATTTATTTTTTTGACCGATTATTCTTAACCTCAGCATAAATATTCTTGAGGATGATTAATTAAATATGTTTGTACTAGAATTCCAAATTCATCCATTATAGATGAACTATCAAATACCTAAATATGATCGCAAAACCGCGAGCAACTGCTAGTACTTTAGATATGTTTAGCTGTTATAAGCGATAATGTTTTTTTTTATAATAGTTGTATTTAATTTTATTGTTTTTAATTTAAACTCATGTGTTTGATTACAGCATTAACTGACTGACTCAATACTATTACAGTATTGAGTCAGCGATGGACCGTGGACCGCTGGGCTTGGTGCTGAAGATGTCACGCGTGGTAGGCCTGGCGCCTTTCACGTATGCGCCGTTCCGAATATCACGACCTTTAGTGATATATGGAAGAATTCTCTTCCTCTTTAACGGTGACTATTACTGAAATAATATTAAAATAAAAGTAAAAAAATAGTGAAATAAAAACTTAGTACCAAAAATTAAATTAATTATTTACAGGTCTTTCAAAAATTGAAAAACCTAAACATTTTCGCGTATCACTCTTTTTATTTCTTAATTTAAATGAGTATTTTTTTAAATAAAAGTAGTCGGAGTTACTTCCTATAGCATTAGCTATCTTTTAGTGAAAGTCCCGTCAAAATTGGTCCAGCTCTTTTAGAGATTAGCTAAAACAGACAAACAGACAGACAAAAATTAAAAAAGTACCGTGTTTACTAATGCATTTAATTCAAAGCTGTTAATTTTAAATCCTTACAGACACTTAATTTTATTTTTTTACATAGATATAATGAATTTCAACTCCACAACTTCCGAAAGAGAATACTCAAGCCGGGTAATTTTAATGTGTACGGTATGATTATTTTCCATTGAAATCATTCCTATTCCACTGTATATTTCGCTGGTGATCTTGTGAAAATCAGACCAGTTAGGGTAAAGATGATCCTCTGCGGCCGACAACAAATCACTTGCAATAATTCAATCGTTGAAAATTAATAATAAATATATATCTTTCAGGGTGACAATTAGGGCCCTTTGTGGTTTTACCTTGCCCTTAATCCTCTTAGTTCTTTACTAGAGGATTCAGGGTTGAGCTATCGTCTTCGTAGAGGGAGCAAAAAATATCTCATCTTCTCAATGGATGATCTAAAGCTGTACGCATCAAAAAACCAGAACTAGTGGAGTTACTGAAGATTGTGATCTTCAGTAAGATACTACCATATGATTCCATACCAATGCAACTACTAAAAGATTCTGTGGAATCTTTAAGTAGTTGCATTGGTATGGAATTTGGTGTTTGGTCCTTCATGTAGGAAGAGGTAAAGTTGTTACGTCTACGGATATACAATTAACAACTATTTTATCCCTTCGACCTCTCAACGAGAGTGAAACCTACAAGTATCTTGGAATGGCGGAGGCAATAGGTACCAACGACGGATCCATAAAACAACTGATGAAGGAACATTGCTTTGGTCGCCTGAAAAAAGTTCTTAATAGCCTTTTGATGGGCGGAAACAAGGTGGGTGCCTTTAACGGTTGGGTTATGTCCTTACTTGCCTACACCTTCGGTATTCTGAGATGGACTCAAACTGAACTAGACTGCCTGGACCGCCAAGTTCGCAAACTGTTAACAGCATACCAAAAGCACCATCCTCGTTCATCTATGATGAGATCATTCCACGAAAAACCACAAAATCAATCCACGGTCACCACGCTTTTTAAATGCTAAGAGTCTACATAATCCTGAGATGTATAATCTCAGAGAGTACTTTCTCAGTATTGACGAGGGTATGCTCAAGGATGTTGTGGCAATTGACAAGAGTTTTACCCCGTTATTCTTAGGCAAAGAAAACTGGCGTAAACCTGTAGTATTAGATTTACTTGATCGCGTGGCTGTATGGACGAGTAAGGAACTACACGGACGATTCTACAGAGCTTGTAATGAGTTCAGATGTAGATCTGTCCAGTTCAATGCCTTGGCTACAATATGGGAACCTTTTTGGGAGACTGTTGTCCTGTTGTCATCTTGTTAACGGTGAATATTTGCACAGACATAACCAAGTATCGATCGATTGTCACTGATAGGTACAAAACAACCAATAAACCTGATATAGTGATAGAAGACCGGTCAGCGTGCCAAGCAATTATTGTTGATATCACTATTCCACATGATAAAATTCTCGTGAAGGCCGAAAAAAAAAAAAGCAAATATTTAGACCTTGCCCACGAGATGACCGCCATGTGGAGTCTGAATTCAACAATAATTGTTCCTGTTGTCGTTTCGGTCAATGGCCTCTTAGCGAAGAGCTTCGATTACCTTAAGAAGAGCACCTTAAGAAACTCTCACTAAGCAGTTGGATCAAGGGTCCGATACAGAAAGCAGTGTTGCTAGAGACGGCACGCATCGTGAGGAGGTTTCTCAGTCTGGAGCCCTAGCTGCTGGTGCTGCCAGTGGATTGCTATTTTTTATATTTTTAAATGTTTTTTATTTTATTTGTAAATAAATTTAAAAATATAATTAATAAGGAAAAAAAATCAAATTATTGAAAATGTTTTAGCGTTTTTAAATAATGCAATTACCATTGGAGTATTTTTGGTATGGGAATATGAAGATGTTGTATCAACACTACAGGGTATTAAAATAATCGGGGTCATATTAATTACTACACTGAATGGACTCGGAGTATTCTTTGCTGCAAGCCGATTGATGAGAATGGCTAATTATTTGGAAAAACTAGATCAGGTATGAATACTAGAATATTACTAGATAAAAAAAGTTGACCATTAAATAATATGTGAAAACCTTAACATCAAAAATAGAGGAAATTCTCTTTTCGTTACCAAAGATATTCTTTTTGGTTTCCGAGGTTCAGTTACAAATTTTTACCACGCCGAAAGTTCAATTAATAAATTTTTTTATGACACATATGTGTCTATAAATAGGTATACGTGTATAAAATATTAAATTATATGATAACTTTTTACAAAAAATTAACCGAGTTCAAAGCTGAAGTTAGTTGCAATTTACATGCAAATAAACTAAAAGGCATAAAATAAATTTTTTCTACAACATTTTGAAGTCAGTGCCAAGTTAAACATTCGAAGTCAGCGCCAAATAAAACCTATGGGTTATTTATTGATATTGTTGTAAAAAAAATATTTTATGCCTATAATTGAATTATTTCTTAAATATCTGAATAATGAATGTTATTTTAAATACAAGTGGCGTATATTTTTGTCATGTCATACTACTTTATTCTCGCTATAGTATTTTTTCTTTACTACTTTTAAAAAGAAGAAAGAAACGTGCTGTTTTACTCCCGCAAAATAAGGCGCAAAATCGCACTTTCAATGGTGGTGTAAAACTTCTTGTCTAGTGCGATATATTTGTATTAATTATTGCGCTGGAATTTCAATAATACGTTTCATTATTTTATAATAAAATATTACTTACAGATCGATACAAAATTACAAAAACACACAAAACAAGATTTGAAAAACAAGTCGAATTGCAAAATACCTATTTTAATTTGCGGTTATATCACCTTACAGACAATGAATACTATTGCCTATTCAAATTTTTATGGAAACCTTAAGTGTTAGTATTTTACATGGATGTATTTTTAATCAAATGCTAAGTTATAATTTGATGTGTGTTGTGTATCAAAGAATAGAATTTTTAATTTCATTAATTATTTCGAAGCTGATAAGCAACACTGTGTTAAGCCACACGGACTTCATTTTGAGAAAATGGCGTATAAAGATGTCAAACCTATTGTTTAAATTCATCTTTTCTTTTCTTTTTTGATAAAAGATATTATGAATTAATATCACACTGATATTTAATATATTATCTGATAAAACGTCTTTCAAATATTTGAGATTATTGTATAAACTGCAAAATATGGAACGCACTTTAAATTCGAAACAATTAATTTAGAAGCTTTTTCCGTATTTATTTAGTTTATTTGACTTAAATTTTTTTAATAATGTTAAATAGGTGATGCAGTATCAAAATAAATCCATATCTCCGGATTTGACTTTTTGTGGGTTAACACATTATTGCTTATCAGCACCCATTTCAGATGCGTTTGTGAACTAATAAACTAAAGCTCTGTCGCGCGGGCAACGCAAAGTTCCAATTTTCTCATTCGCGATTTCCAAACTATTCTTTGTCTGCGAGATAGAGCTGTAACTTTACCTTTACAAGTACATGAAATTGTAACACGAGTATTTCATGTTTCAGGGCCGATCGTGATTAACATTATTTACATATTTAATGTGTCTACTTCAATATTGCTACAATTACAAATTACTTATTTTGCACAAAGAGTGAACTCCACTCTAATTGCAATAAACGATGACTTACAATACTTAATTTTCGATGATAATATTGACACCAGCGCTTCACCGAATAGTTCACCAGGTAAAATAGTAATAAGAAAAAATAATTACTTAAAAGATTTTATTTATATTCTTTGTCCATAATCACAGTATAATAAATTTATCCTCTGTTACGTAAATACCTCTTTTTGTAAATAAACTATAAAGTTTAAAGCAAGAATTAAACTTATAAGGTTTGCTTTCAGACTTTATAAATATTTACTAAAGTTGTTTGTCGTTGCTTTGCATTTGAAAGAATTTACTGTCAATGCCTATAATTTGACAGTCAATGTTTTCGTAAGATTACCTTGGTAACTACCAATATATTTCTCGCCTAACGAAGCGCTATGGTTCCACAAGTAGCCTCAAACTTCTGTACTGAGGATGGCCTATTACAGATTTAAAAAAAAAATACAATTTTATACATGTAGGTATTTTGACCCCACATAATATCATATGCTTTTACTACTTCTTCCCGGTTTTCATATTCATATTCAAAAATTATTTGGATCATAATCTTTTATTTTTTAATTTATTGGTAAAAACTTTGAAACCATCATAAGAAATACCATCCAAACTAAACTCTGCCCGAACGTTCCCCGGAATGTTGGAATAAGTTCTGGGAAACTCATAAGATATACATATAATTAGTCCTTACGATATTTTCATTCACTGTCAAGCATGACGTAAATGTAGTAAACACCTGAAAATTTGGATATGCTCTATTTTCTTCATTTGATACTTTCGAGCTCATTTATTCAAATTTTACTTTGATTTGTATTAAGAAGAAAAATAAATATGATAATAATATGTTTTTTTTTTTACTTTTTGTTAAAAAGTAGATAACGAAAGATATATTCCACAAAAAATCCGCGACCTGGCAACATTTTATGGATATATATGCGACATCGTGGATAAGAACAATGAGACTGATGGAGTGATCACCTTGTTGTCGGTCATGATAATTGCAGTGCTTGTAGAAATGAAAAGTTTTATAGTTTTTTCCAACAATACATCAAGTAAGCAAGTGTTCAGATGTTCTTCTAATCTCTATCACGTTCTGTAAGAAATTTCTGTTCGAAGAATTCTTAAAGAACTCTGCTAATACATTCTGAACTTGATCGAACACTATTAGAAACTGGTTGAATCGTTCGATCCGTCCGTTTCTGTTCGATCATGCGATCCTCGTCATCATATCAATACGAGGAATAAGGACAAACATCCATCATATCAATACGAGGAACAAGGACAAACTCATTGTACCTGCTACTCGACTACGTCGAGTAAGTAATTCTTTTGTTGGGAGATGTATACGATTTTACAACAGGATCCCAGAAAACGTTCAAAATGCTTCTATAGCAAAGTTCAAAAAAATTGGAAAGAAACGTTTGTGTGTTAGAGGTTACTATAATATTAAAGATTTCACAGATGATGACACACCTTGGGAATAATGCGATCGCTTCCAGGCTCTCTCAAAATATTTCACGTATTGTAACCAATCTTGACGTTGTTAAAAAAAAAAACTAACAAAAAAAAAGTCCCGCTGAGTTTCTTTCGCGGTTTCTTCTCAGGCCTGAGGTTATACTTTTCCGAAACCGTGGTAGATTCATTTTCTTGACGTTCAAAAAGAGAATGTAAATTCCTATTTTGAATAAAAATATTTTGATTTTGATTTTGATTTCGTGATTTTATAACTGAAAGTGTGCAACAAATCTGAATCGATTTAATATTTTAATTCATACTTTTTTCTTTCAGATCCTTTAACGACAAGCACTTTTCTTTATAAAGTTTATCCTATACTTCACGTTATATGTTATATATTTTATCTATTTTACATAATGGAACAATTTCACTGTACTCATTGCGAGGTAATAGTTTTTAATTTTTCAATAATCGACGTTTTCGATTAATTTTGTAAACTAATGAAAACACTGTTAATAGATGGAGCGAACCCATAACCTGATCGATATTGGAAAGTCCAGGAAGGATGGAGTGGAAATAAATCGTGAATTAGAGTTGTTCTTTCAGATGCTAATCCTGAACAGTGTCAGGTACACACCACTCGACATGGTCACCCTCGACAGATCGCTTCTGGTAAAGGTAATTTTTTTTAATAAATACAGAAAGCAATTATGTGATTTTTTTTCGAAAATATCAAACAAACAAGACGCAGATAAAGTATATAAAGTGATTACCACCGCTCATCATCTTCTGCAGCGACAGAGGTGCCACAAATGCGTTGCCCACTCATAAGAGGAATAAGAAGGGTTGGAGAGGGGTAGATGGGATCGAAGATTCACGAGATGAAGTTATAAAATCACGTTATAAATACATTTTTTTTATAATCACAATTATCCAAAATTAAATATAATGTACATACACATACATAATACAATTCGAGATGTATGAAGTACACAATAAAGAACCAGCTGATAATAATAACGAATGGATATATTGAAATGTCTTTTTTCCAGTTGTTCAGCGCCATGATAACGTACTTGGTCATAATGTTGCAGTATGCGCCTGAAATGAAGAGTTCATTTCAGTATAACGATAATGCAACTACCCGTGAATGAATTCTGACTTTGGTTCCTACAATTGAAGAATTTTAATTAACATTACTAAGTTACAATAACTAGCTTTTGTAACTGTTGTTATTCAATTCAATTCAATTCTTTGGTTAATGGCTTTTAGTTGTGCCAATTAGACACATGTTATTTAGCCAATGTCACGTGAAATGGAGAAGACACGATGGAGATTGATCGGTGGAGTCAAGAATCCAACAACTGTTGTTACATAACTAATACTTCTGCATTTTTGTTGAGTTATTGATATTTAGGATTATTTTATTTGTGTAAACTATGATAAGAATTGCTTTTCTTACCTAAATGTTATTATTAA
This sequence comes from Hypolimnas misippus, assembly GCA_037950945.1. Lineage (NCBI taxonomy): Eukaryota > Metazoa > Arthropoda > Insecta > Lepidoptera > Nymphalidae > Hypolimnas > Hypolimnas misippus. The sequence goes on along the minus strand of JBBEEQ010000031.1, from coordinate 10,994,092 downwards.
GAACACTTGGCTGAGGTAGTATAAAAATCAATTATTGTTAATCATAAGGACTTTGACTTTTGAATAATATTAATTATAAATCAAAAATCAAAATCAAAAAATACTTTATTCAAGAAGGCTCTTACGAGCACTTTTGAATCGTCATACATGAAAATAACAAAAAAAAATTACATAAATAATGAAGCTACCACCGGTTCGGAACGCAGATTCTACCGAGAAGAACCTGCAGGAAACTCGAGAGTTACTTTTTTAAAATATTGTCAATACAACACAGTTTATGATTACAAATTAATTATTTATCCTGTACGAAATTCAGCATATACTAAGCCCACGCATTTTTATCGTCAACATAACCTTGTATAGAGTATGCTTTAAATATTAGAGACTTTTTAACATATGATTTAAATCCATTAATTGAAAACTGCAAACATTTCTGGGGGATTTTATTATAAAAACGAATACCTTGCCCCAGAAAGGAAACTTTTACTTTGTGAAGTCGAAAACAAGGTGTTATAAGTTTATCTTTCTTTCTCGTGTTAATATTACGAGCATGTTAATCTCTATTTCCTTCAAAAGAATGAATATTTTTGTGAATTATATTATTTAGTACCTATAAATTTAAGCACAACATCACATTAAGCGTTTGTGAATCACTTTCTGACAACTTGCTATGCCTCGCGATTGTACCTGCGTTAATTGAAGGAAAAATTATATTCATATCATGTTTATCTCCCTAATCAAATTAGATATTGTTCACTATTTCATTGGTTTCAATTTTGTTTTCGCGTAATTTTTTTAACTACAATTATTTAGCACCGACTTATAAATTTTGTAGAAAATGTTGATTTTTTTGCATTTTAGTTTATTTCTAAATATTACATTCGTTTTTGAATTTGTTTACTTTTATTTTTAAAAAATATTACCTTTAAATTATTTACTTACCTGGTTTGTATCTCTTCCTTATTTTTAAATAGATTAATTTATTTTTATTATGATGTTTTTTTTTAATTTTATATGCATTACATTTGTATTAACATAAGCATGTAGTGATTTCGATTATTACTTAAATTGATATCACAAAATTTACTAATTCATAGTTTTCACATCATCATTACTTCAGATAAAATTAAAAAAAAAAATTAAGAATCATTCATCAAAGATTGCTTAGAGATTCAAGTGGACCGTTTCCCTGGCAGCACGTTAGGAGGTATTTGTCATTGTACTTATTAAATTTACAATTCAATAAAATTTTGTTTTATTTTACATATAAAATCCGACCATGTATTTGATACACACACACGTATATGTACTCTCTTGTTTATTGTTAAAGTCTATAGTCAAATTAAGAATAGATTATCTATGGTTAATCTTAAAATCAGTTCATTACTTAATTAACTACATTCGAACTCCGATCGCTAGGCGACCACTAGTATTTATAATGCGTCCAATATTGTTTTTAAATTACGTAATGTATTAATCATATATCGACAGCTGTCATTAGATTAGTTCAGAGATAAACAGTGAATATATTAAATCTACATTAAGTATTGGCTAAAAGGGGACCGTCCCTATAAATTACCCTTTATGCGTAACGCACGGAATATTTTAGATTTAATCGAGTCTCGGACAAGGTATTTAGTCTCTATATGCCGTGCATTTTAAAACCTTAAAACTTAACGATGAACACTTTTTTTTATCAATTTGTGGCAAATATACGTGGCAGCGTTTGCATTTTCGGTGAAGTCGAAAAGCTTTTTTAACGAACTATTATAGCTTAGCCATAAAGAGTTATACTGTAAGTATTTTAAGAAATTTACTTCGATGCAATAGCTCGATGAAATTATAGAATTTGAAAAAAAGAAAGTATGAATTATATGCATTATATGCATGGGCAAAGTGATTAATTTAGAATTATACATAATGACAGGGCATTATGATAAATGTTCAATATGAACGGGCAATATGATAATAACTATTGAAAAAATCAAATTGCCCGAGTATTATAAAAATTGATAACCATCCCTTGGACAGTGTATATATTGTAATAAATGGTATGTTTTATTAAATTATTAAAGTATATAACATTATTACTACAAAAATATACGGAAAGGAAGATTACTGCTTAACAAATAAAAATATGGACCGGCGCTGCGAGGTGAGCAGCCTCCGACTGCCGTAACAAAGCGTAGGCACCGTATAAGCCGGAGCGGACGAGGCTGCGCCAGCATGCAGCGCCTGCCGATTTAGAAAAACACTTCAAAACAGACAAGCATCAGGTGGAGTCGGGACTAACGGTCATAGTCTGCTTCAGTCCTAATTTATCACATTCAAGATTAACAAATTCGTTTTTCCGACCTAACTATAGTTAACATGACTTTACAAAAAAAAAAATCAAATAACAATTATAAATAATACCCGGTCACTATTCATAATGCCCGAACTAATAACTTTGCCTATAACATAAATAATTAGCCATCTTTTTTATAGGTATAATTATATTTTTAGCAACTTAATTAAATATTTGTATCTGTTATTATTATCTTAGGTTAGTTTCTGTTGAATTATTAAATAAGTTGTATTACATTTAGGGTTGTCCGATAAAAGTTCTTCATACAATTCTACTCCTTATTTAACATACTACTGTACAACATTAAAAAAAAAAGAAATATATTGCAATTGTATAGTCATTTTCTAAAGATTAAAACTAGAAGGAAACCTATAATTTCCCAATGGGAATTTAATAAGAAACCATATTCAAGTCTTTTTAAAAAATAATATTTATTGTATTATATTCATTGATTTAAAAAAGGTAAAAAAATAAATAAAAAGATTACTGTGTTTTTACCTACATCAAAGAAACGGTTAGTTAACAGCTTGTTAAGAAAACCTTTCTGTAAAGCGGGACAGTAGAATCTATTTTCTGGACAGGACAAGACGTAAAATAACGGCAACCCCGGGTTTCCCAATCATCTATCATCTACGTCCGTCCGTCGTAGTACATACAGTCTGTGTCCGTGTTACAAGGGACCAGAAATGGCGACTCTTCGAGATTTTACTGTCAGCATACTTCATTATAACCAACAAAGTTTTTTGTATAAAAATTGTAATTGCTCTAACACTTTTTTTATAATGAAACTTGTTTTTTTACTAATGTATTGACTAATTGACTAATACAAATTACGGTATTGAGTCAGCGATGGACCGTGGACCGCTGGGGATGGTGCTGAAGATGTCACGCGCAGTAGGCTTAGCGCCATTCACCTACGCACCGGATTTCCAGATATCACGGCCTTTAGTGATATATGGAAGAATCCTCTATTTCTTTAACGGTGATTAACTTTAAATAATGTAATCGCTTTATCAGTTATATGATTTATATGGTGAATTTTGACTAGTCAACATTAAAAGACTTAATTCTGGTGATTTTTGTATACGTTTGAAGTATTGTAAACAATTAGAATTTAATCGGGTTATTAAAAATGTTTTAGCGATTTTTAATTATTCTATTACCGGTGGATTTTTTGTACATATGAAATATAACGGAGTTTTATCGGCCGTACAAGGAATTAAAGTAGTCGGAGCCATTATATTTACTACGCTGAACACACTTGGAGCATTCACTGCTCCTTCGAGATTGATGAGAATGGCTTGTCATATGAAAAAGCTAGACCAGGTATGAATACTTGAATATTACAAGATGAGATTGTTGACTTAAAAAAATCTGAAACGTTAACCTTTAGGAGCCTACGTCATAGTAGCTTTGTACATGCAAAGTCTCAGCCCGATAGGTATAAAATTGACAAAGTTTCATACAAACTTTCATTCCGTATTTTATCCCCTTGGGGGAAGAATTAATCAAAACCTTTTCTTAGCGGATGCCTACGTCATAACATCTACCTGCATAACAAATTTCAGAATTTGAATTCAGTTAATTTTTTACATTTTTTGGTCATTTCATACTCATTAAAATCGGATACGGGATATTATCAGATCTTGTTCGACATTGACTTCAATAAACCTAAGGTATCTCAATTGTGTCTCATAATAATTTAGGCTCATCGGGCGTATGACAATAATATCGTACCAAGTGTTACGTCACCGACACAAACACAACCCTATATCTAAAGCTACAAAGCCCGCGAGACAGATCCAGCATATTATTTGGATGCTGGTAAGCAATACTATGTCAAGCCACACGAACTCCGAAATGTATTATTCTCTTCAAAATTAGCGGGTTCGATTCCTGGCTAGGAAAATAAAACTTCTAATATAAAAGCACCCTAAGTTACTCCTTATAACATTAACTATCTGATAGTGGAAGTCCCGTCCCGAACAAACAGACAGATAGAGAGACGAGAATTTTAAAAATTGTGTTTTTGATATAAGTATCGTATACATTCATATAAATTAAGTTAAAAGTTGTTAATTTAAAATTACAAACAGACATTCCAATTTTATTTTTCTCTATAGATAATAAACATTTTGATATACCTATTACTAACACTATAATCTGACATTTATTTTTCCTTTTAATGCAAATAGTATAATTCTACTTTCAGATTGATATGAAATTACAAAAACATTCGAAAAGAGATCCGAAAGACAAATCGAATTACAAAATAACTATTTTAATCGGCACATATTTCATCTTGCAATTAATTCATGATGTGATCGGTATTTTTTTACATCCATCTAGTAATTGTGAATATTTTGATTGCAATAATATTTGTTGTTAGAAAATGTCATCGAAATCTAAAAATTCTTCATTTATTACATCAACGGAAAAATACATATAATATTATTCATTGACTAGCTGTCCCTTGCAATTTCACTCGCGTTTATGGTTACTGCGTCGCTCCTATAAGTCGTAGCGTGATGTTATATAGCCTATAGCCTTCCTCAATAAATAAACTATCTAACACAAAAATAATTTTTCAATTCCAAATAGTAGTTCCTGAGATTAGCGCGTTCAGACAAACAAACTCTTCATCTATTAGTATAGATTAATTTACTAATAAATATTAGCATAGATTGAGCCTCGTTTATATTCCTATTAGTAATTGGTATTTAATATTTTAATTTAAATATTCTATTTATATAACACAATTGATTCATATTTTTTGTATTTATGATTTCTTTTTTGTTTTACTTTATACTCTTCAGTGTGTTGATTGTCAGATACACTGAATTTTATATTTCAGGGCAGACAAAAATTTCTAATATTGTTTTCATAATCAATTTGTATATTGCGCTTTTGCTGCAACTACATATAATTTATTTTGTGCAAAGAGTGAATTTCACTCTAATCGCGATAAACGATAATTTACAACGCTTGATTTTGATGATAATATTGACAAAAAAACGGCCCCAAGAAGTTTATCAGGACAAGGTAATGACAAGTATAAATATTTGCATATAAGACTAATTAATATTCTTCATATTCTTCACGCATGAAGTACAGTAGAATAACAATTAAAAGTAATCCACTACGCCGATTGGTTGAATAATCAACATGCCTAAAAATTTCTCCCAAAACTAAGACTCCTTGCGACGTTTCCTTTCACTGTCGAACACGAGGTGTTGTAAACGTTTAAGAAGTTCGGAATAGTTCGGGCTTGTATCCGCACCAACACGAGCCCTTTTTATTCGAATTATGTTTCGAAGACAATTTTGATATTAAAGTATCTTTTACGTTTTGTTGAAAAGTAGACAACGAAGAAAATATCCCAAGCAAAATTCGCGACCTGGCAACATTTTATGGATGTATATGCGACATCGTGAGGAAGAACAATGAGGCCGATGGAATGATGATGTTGTTGTCGATCATATTTCTGGCGCTACTACTTGAAGTACACATCTTTTCTTCTTTTGCTAATAATATATCAGGTATGTGTCTTTAGATTTCATAACAAAATCAATAAAAGCTTCTTAGCCGCCGCAGAATATTGTAAAAATAATTGTTGGACAAATTCTTATAAAATCTCCGAGAAACTCATCTGTACTAATATTTATTGAAACGAAAAACAATAAAAGTAACACAATGGTCTTATTCTATTACAGTTTTTCCGTTTAGTATGTTACAATTCATAGGAACACGGATACTCGAAATAGAAATCAACCTGTGCACGAGTATCGGATATTTAGTAATATTATAAAGAGATAATACTGTTTATAGGTTTAGATTTTCTTTTTTGCGTTGGATAGTCCGTTTATTGAGGAAGATTTATGGGTTATCATACTACATCACGTAACGACTCATATTAGCGAAGTAGTAGGCCTAAAAGCGAGTGAAACCGTGAGGAGCATCTCATTTATTATAAACTAAACTCCAAGGGTTTGAGCCTTGTCAGAAATATGGTGGATTATTAAAATAAAACGTTGAAAGTTGCAATATAAATTTTAGTTTTAATCCTGTAAACGCCAAAGATATAATAAAGACGTTTAAAATACTAGTAAATAAGAAAACTGCCGATTTTTGGGGTATCTCAGTTAAAGTAGTACATTCTATAATTAATAGTATCGCCCCTCATCTTACAATTATATTTAACAAATGCATTGAATATGGCGTGTTTCCTGACCTGATGAAACATAGTAAAATTATACCTATATTTAAATCGATAAGTGTTTCAGACCCTAATAACTTTAGGCCAATTTCTGTGTTGCCAATTCTTGTTTTGAAAAAATCATACTTAACAAAATGTGGTCTCATTTTACTACTAACAATTATGGCAAACAATTTCGTTTTACTAAGGGTCGGTCAACAACAGATGGAGGTGTTGAACTAATTAAGAATATATTTGAGGCCTGGGAAGAGTAACATAATGTACTTGGTATTTTTGTGACTTATTTAAGGCCTTCGAATGTGTTTAACACTCAATACTGATCAGCATTGTAGCTACGCCATTATAGTATCAGAGAAATCGTACTCAACCTTCGTATTTAAATAAAAGAATTCAGAAAGTCGACTTCAATGGCATGAGAGCCCCAGGAGCTACGCTAAATATGGGAATCCCTCAAGGTGCTAGTCTTGGACCATTTCTTTTCCTTATAAAGAAGCATAACATTGTATTAATATTATATTACATTTAAAGTGAGATGTAATTTATTGATATATGACGAAGTAACCAATGCTGTCTCTGACGTTATAAACTGGTTTAGTGTTAATAATTTTAAGATAAACTGTAATAAAATTAAATGTATAAAATTTACAATGCCCAATGTTAAAAATGTACAAGCCTCTATCTTTATAAATGGAGAAACATTGGAACCGGTGGAATCTAGAGTATTTCTTGGTATTACTGTGGATTCCAATATAAAATGGGGCCTTCATATTGAAAGTTTAGCGAACAGTTTTAGCTCTGCAGTTTTTCCTATTAAAAAGATTAGAAAATTAACAGATGTTAAAACGCAGGCTTAGTTTACTTCACCTATTTCGATTGTATAATGTCATATGGCATACTACTATGGGGACATGCCGCCGATATCAACACAATATGTGTTCTCCAGAAAAGGACTAATTGCGAAATTTATAACCTTGGCCATAAAGACTCTTTAAGAGAAAAATTTAGAGAAATTAACATATTGACTGTTACTTCTCAATTTATTGTTTAAAACGTAATGTATATAAATAGAAACATTCATATATTTAAAAAACAAATTGTGATATCCATCATATCAATACAAGGAATAAGAACAAACCCATTGTACCTGCTACTCGACTACGTCGATGAAATAAGTTTTTTGTTGGGAGATGTATACGATTTTACAACAGGATCCCAGAAAACGTTCGAAATACTTCTATAGCAAAGTTTTAAAAGATTATAAAAAAAATGATATTAAAGATTTCATAGATGATAACGCGCCATGGGAATAAGGCGATGGCTTCTAAGCTGTTTCAATACATTTTACGTATTGTAACCAATCTTGACGTTGTTTCTTTTCAGGTCTGAGGTTATACTTTCCGAAACAGCATTTTCTTCAAAAAAAGAATATAAATTCCTATTTTAAATAAAAAACATTTTGATTTGATTTGATTTGTTAGTTTACTTCTTTTTGGTCCAATGGCCTACGTAAGAATTTTACAGAATATGCGCTATAACTAATTATTTAATACATAATTTTTTTTTTCAGATTCAACAGAACTATATAGTTTCTTTCATAAAATCAACCCAATTTGTTGCGCTTTCTATACAACATTATACATAATTTGCTTCATTGAACTATTTCACCAAACTCATTATGAGGTAATCAGTTAAATATGTAGTAATGGATTAATAGAAAAAAAAATTAAATTTTTAATTTTTCAATGTTGGACAATTGAAGAACTAAAACGTTTTTAATTAATTTAATTAAATACTTCCAACAGATGGAGCGAACACACAACCTAATCATTAAGGGAAAGTCCAAGAAGGATGTAGTGGAAATAAATAATGAATTCGAGTTATTCTTTAGAATGATTATCCTGAGCAATGTCAGGTATTCGCCACTCGACATGTGCACCCTCGACAGACCACTTGTAATGAAGGTAAATTTTTATTCACATACAGAAATAACATATACAATAAGGATTCGGGACAACGGGGAAAAGAACAGGCGGATTAAATGAACACACACACGTAATATATGTTAATGATCACCACCGCCTTTGTACCACCAGAGAAGCCAAACATGCGTAGCCTTAAAAGGCAAAAAGGTAGATTGAAGAGGCGTACGGTGGGACGAAGGAATTATGATGTCACTTTTTTTCACACATTATAATATGTACTGTAGTTTATTCTATTTGACACTGATTTTTTACCTAAGTCTTCTTTTCAGTTATTTAGCGCCTTGATAACGTACTTGGTCATAATGTTGCAGTATGCGCCTGAAACGAGGAGTTCGTTTCAGTTTAACGATACTACCACTGAACGTAATGATTTCTGAATTCTGTATCTACAATTGAAGAATTGTATTAAATAATATTCTGTTAATACAACTTCAAAATCAGATTAAGAGTTTGTGTATCTCTTACCAATTTTGTAATTTGTAACATTAGTTACTATTTGGATGCTGATAAGGAATAATGTGTCTACCCACAAAAATTCAAATTCGGGGATATTGATGAATTTTGATAAAGCCTCATCTACTCAACATTATACAAAAAGTTTTAAGACATCTAAACTAAATTAGTACCGAAAAAAGTTTCTTAATTTAATACTTCGAATATTTTGTAGTTTGTTTCTGTAGTTTGACACAGTATTGCTTATCAGTGTCCATTTAAGAATGTTGAAATATCAAAATAATGCGTTTGTGACAACAAAAAATTATTTATTTGTTTATTTCATTCAGGAATTTCATTCACATTTCCTTAGACTAAGAAACAGATAATATGCAACACAGGAACTGAGACCTTCCGTGATCAAAATTAATATATTTCTTAACATCTAAACTATGTAGACGTTAAGAAATATATTAAAATTATAATTAAAACAAGAATAAACTTAAATTTTTAGATTATGCAATTTGAAAAAGGCCATTGCAGAACTCTGTTTGATTAATTAATTGTGTAGTGTGTGTGGAGGGGGAGTAAGCGTGTGTGTGTGGTGTGGGTGTATGTATGTGTGTGTGTAATTTTATAAATAACATATTATTTTATGACTGTCAGTAATGTCATAGTTTGGTGCTGCCAAATTGTTATGTACATTTTTTTTGCATTGTGCTCTGTTTAGTTTTATTGATTTTGTTATATAGAAAGAAACACTAGAATCTTTTAGAAAAGGTGCTATTAAAACGTTCTTATGTTAGAGGTCTTACTATTTTTTTATCTTTATCAACAATGATTATAATAACTTTAATATGATGATGATGATGTATATTTAAGGATGCTCGTATTTAGGATTTTGTGCATCAAATTTGCCATTCTAATTGTGTTAAACCTGAACACAATCTACGCTTTTAAAACCCAGCCACTGGTACCTCTCAAATAATTTTTATTTCATTTTCTCCTTTCCCATAGACCTATTTTTAACCGACTTCAAAAAAGTAGGAAATTTATACAAGTCATAATTGTGTATATATATATATATATATATATTTATGTATCTTCACCTATTTGTGCGCCGATTATGGACCGAGTTTGATTGTTTTTTGTTTGTATATTTTCTTACACTTCCAAATCTTTTCCATTGTCATAAGATGAGGATCTGATGATAGGATCCTGGGAAAATCGAGAACAGTCTTCTTCTCTTTTCTACTGATTTAGGTATCTTTCATAGTAACTAGTGCATTTGCTTTCCAAAAGCCACATTTGATAAAGTGGAAACGATAATGAAGACCACAAATGACCACCGGAACTGCTCCATAACAAATATTTCACGGGTAGCAATTCGATTACTTCAATGTGACTGTTATGAAATTTATACAAGTCATAATCCGTACTATAAATGCAGCTGATGGTGCAACACTAGGAGAACTCCTCAAAAATTATCATCCCTCAATTGGGAAAAACAATATTTTGTAAATAGCGATAAGCACTTCATATTAGGCTATTGTATCTTAGGTAACAAACTGTCCCTTACTAATTTCGTAACTTAAAAGTGTAAAATAAGAACTTCTTTAAAAAATAAGAACCGATTTTTTGTTAATTACTGGCTTCTTCTTCAAAATATTGTAGAAAGTATATATTTTTTACTTTTTCGAAGTCGGTTTTTTCGAAAAGTTTTAATGTATTCTAATTTTTTTTTAAATATACGTTCATGATATTTGCATTAACTAACTGTCGCTCTTAGTGGTTTTGATTTTAACATTGTGTAAAATGCATATAACAAAATTCACTTGAGTATATTTTAATGTCACCTTTTCTAAACATTCCTTAGAGTTCGCGAGTGCACTGCATCCACGTGCAGCATGTCAGAGTTCTTGCAATTAGCTTGACGCACGAATATCATATTACAATAAAAAAATATTAAAATAGTCGTTTGTTTTATTGTACATACTGGATTTTTGGCAGATGATTTACCATATGGAGCCGGCGAGATTCTGACAATTATGTATGTATTGAAATAAATTTATCATATATTGACTGTTTAATATAAAATATAAAATTAAGAATCTTTTTTCCGTATTTATTTAGTTTAAATTACTTGATTTTCTTTTAATAATGTTAAATGGGTAACGCAGAATCAAAAAAATTAATATCTTCTAATTTGACTTTTTGTGGGTTACACATTATTGCTTATCCATATAGAGTTCCATCCCAATTCAATTTCTTTTGGAGATACTGAAAATTGATGGTCTAAATACAATCCCTAGTTATTTCCATAATCAGTCTGCTAATAGTCCAATCAGAATCAATTTTAATATGAATAAAAGAAAGTAGCTGTTATTTAACATATTTTATTATAATAATAATAACATTTAACACACAATTCCCGTACAGATTTAAAAGATAAACGTTTTAAGAGTACACAAAAAGCATACTATTCAGTAGACTACATTAATGATAAAGCCGCGTAGCTAATTGTGTTAAGCAATATTGTACAAAAATATTTTTAAAAGAGTAAGTACTGAGTTTCTCGCCGGCTTTTCTCAGAAAAGTACTCATTCCGAGCAGGTGGTAGCTACATGTGGAACTGACATCACAAATTTGTGAATTGACGATTCGGAAGAGCTTGTAAAGGCCTATTTGAATATGTTTGAGTTATGTAGAGTATGACGAAAATCTTCCTCAATGTGCCGTGATATGAAGTTTAACTAAGATTTTTATCGTGTCAATATTTTATACGATATTAAATAATCCATTATTACTCGTGGTGGAAATAGAAAAAAAAACTTTGTTCTTAAATTTTGACATGCCTAAACTGCAACAGTATAATGGTGTACGTGGTGCAGATGCTGAAGACAGCCAGCGGCAGAGACATGTCGACGGTGAAGAGGCGCCAGACAGTGAACTTGAACGGACGGATTTCGATGTATTTGATTCCGTCCAAAATTTTTTTTTGCAGAAAATCAGCTGAAAATTGAATAAAGTAAAATCGATTGTACAAGAAATTCAAATACAAGCTGATTACAGAATTTCCGAATATCACCCAGTCGGTTCTTTTATGTAAAATATATAAAATTTTGATATCAACGATATAAAAAAACATGTGTTGAATTTACTTGGACCGTTAGAGATTTAATTAGATTATTAATACCAATTCATTATAAAATAAGATCTGTTGGTTCTGTCTTTCACTGGATGCTTTAGTGTGCATTTATAACGGTCTTGGAAATTTTAGCTCTAGTATTTTAACCTATAAATAACACCACTGTATATTATCAAAATTTTAGCTTTACTGAAACAGCGAAAGTCTGGCCACTTTGAAAACTTGGATCGCTATGATATAGTGTTTGTTCTGTTACTTCTTACTACTAGTTATGCTGTCGTTTTAATTTTCATTATATTAATAAATACTCCAACAGTTCTTACAAATTTTATGCGTTGTATCTCTTACAGATCGTATTACAGAATGCCCACAATTGACAAATCGCACATCGCACATCGCACATTGATTCAGTGACACGACTTATTTTGTTATTAAGAGAGGGTAAGTAGATGTTCTCTCTTAATAACGAAGTCAATATAAATTACATATTACATTATAAGTTTTTGATATATATTACTATTGAATCATATTTTATATCTTAAAAACAAATGTTTCTTATATATTTATCTTAATATATAAAAATAATAAGTAATTCTAACAATATTGTGTATAGCTTTTAGCCTTACTTTTGCAGATTCTGTACTGCCCGGTTAAAATAGTTTTTATCTTTTCCACTTCAGAGTTGACTAACTCCCCGAACAATGCCGGGAGACACGGTAGAATGATATTGATCGCTATTTCAATTATAAAAACCCAATCGTCCTGTAAATACATTATTTTAATTTTCCAAAAAACTTAAGCAGTAATTCATATGCCTGTATCTTCCATACCACTATGCTGTCTATAGGTACGCCATCAAATGTTTTTGCAATCAAATGACATATCTCGAGAGAGCAAGGTTTAAAATAAAAATTAAATTGTTTCCCTTAGATAAACACAATTATTAAAAGTAGTTATACTAACAATTTCTTTCCTTTCGAATTTCAAGCTTAGCTTCAATGATTGAATTTCTAATTATGTGAGATTAAATGAATATTTTGCATTATAACATAAATACTTTCTTACTCACATACGTACTATCCTCAAATATTAAAAAAATAATCACTTACTTTTGTAACGTGCTTATTCTGACTAAGCATATCCACAAGAAACAGCAAATATAGGAAACAAGATAGCAGTCTCAGTATTATCTAAAAGAGATTATTTAATAAAACATCTTTAGTAAAGTCACGTGATAACTTAACCTAGAAAGTATTCCAGGAGTTTTAAAAATTAAAAAGTCTATGAAACTACTAATTGCCAACCGTCTAAATCTAATAAATTACCAATTATCGAAATCTATAAATTATCAATAAAGTAATCAATTAATATTATTATTTAATTATTATTTTATTATTTAATCATTTTCATTTAACTTTAGCTACTTATATTTTTAAAAAAATATTTATTTTAATTAACAAATAAAAAAAATTGCGAAAACAAAATTGTAACCAATGAAATATTAAACAATATCTAATTCAAGAAGGAAAGGTAAAAACATTTTATACATATGATTATTTCAATTTAACGCGGGCGAAACTGCGGTGCACAGCAAGTATATTATATAAGTATTGCACTTACAATAGAAGTACTATTATTATACTGTATATTATACTATATTATTAAAAATAATATTAATTGATTACTTCATTGATATATTATTATTATATAATGTGTAGTGTTTGTGTATCTATACAAAAAAGGTACTGACGCTGTCTCACACACACAAGTAGTGGAGGGGCGGTATCAGCCGTCAGTCATGCGATGAGCGCCGGCGCAACCAGACGCGATAGTGGATAACTACTTGGTGTGCCCGTGAGCCAGTGTACGACTACATACTACTAACTAGGATAGGTAGAAGCACTCCACAATGAAAACAATGCTCTAAACAGCCATTCTGTACTTACCATGAATTTTGTCCCGTTGCCTATATTTTTGACGATTTCTAAACTTTTTTTATAAATAAACAAAAAGTCATTAAATTTTTTGAATTGCAATTGAACCTGTCCTGCGCTGTCGTCGTTTGTAATATTCAAATGGTTATTCATTGTTTTTCTTAGTGATTTTATCCGAATCCACAATATTTCGAACATCAGAATTCTTGTTATTTGATTTAAATGAGTCGCCAAAATCACCAATGTAATCACCATCAATAATTTTAACTCAAATATAAAAGCCAAAAATACAAATGTATATAATTCCAAAGAAAGAATCGCAACGAAAATTTGAAAAGAGAATAAAACCTTAAAGTTTTCCATTTCAAGGAGCCCTATAGGATCGAGTTTGTCAAATTGTTCGACATAGTTAAATAAATATTCTCCATCAGTCAAAAGTAACACTACTACCGTCAGAATATAAATTATGACGTAATACATCATCGCTATATAATTGAGTATATATTTGAACGACGTCCACATGATGATATAAGAATATGTTAAACCTAATGCAATGGACATACAATAAACCTTAGCAACCACAGTGAATGCAAAACTTTTGTGAATTTTGGAATATAATCCCATCAACAGACCGATTGACATTATTATTTTTATCATAGTATAATGTCTTTTTCTAAACATATTATACACTAGAGCAGGCATTATACAATATAAGCGATCTTTCGCCACCTTCCTGCCTTGTCTGAACTCTGAACGCACTACGCGGGACCAATATAAATAAATTTAATAATACATATTGACAGGAGTACTTCCATTATTGTTGTCAATATCGTTAATATTTTAGCTTAATTAATTTATTTTACATTTAGTAAAACGTGAACTGACTGTATGTTTGTTCAAAAACAGTAATGTATTGCGTGGAAGGTACACTATATTAAGTAGTGAAATTAAACTGGTCAAGTGCGAGTCTCGAGTAGACATTTAGGGTTCCATACAAACTTATAGAGATGTAAATAAGACTTTAAATAAATTCAAATACGTAATTTAGTTTTCCCGAATAAAATATTTATTTTCAATTATTTTATTTTATTAAAACTAAAATACAGAACCGATTTTAGTGAAAATTTTATGAGAGCAATGGGAGAGTATTACCTTTAAAAGGAATTAACAAATCGGTCTGGCCGTTTTAGAGTAATCGATGAAAGTCTAGATAAATTGAGATCCTCCTCCTTTTTTGGAAGTCGGTTAATTAGACCAAGCCATCTACTGTCAGAAATTAGAAAACTTAAAAATTATATCACCTTATCGTTGTCTTAGATTTTCGCGATTATTATTCATCGAAATAAAACTATTTTAAACGGATTTAACGACGAACGGGTAGTCTACCCGTGACCACGAACGCTGCAAACTGCTCGAAACGTCGGGGTGATAAAAATAATTAATATACGCGATTTAAATCCGTTTAAAATAGTTTTATTTATATCACCTTTGTTAATGTCAAAATGCATTCAGATTTCAGTTTAAAGATAACTATAGAAAGGACATATTTTGGATTGGTTCGAAATATTTGAAAAGAATAAATAACATTGAAATCGGTTATATACCGTAGTTTAGTTATAAAATCGAAATAAATGGTATAGATGTATAATCTTCTAAGTAAACGAAATTGAGTAATTAGCTTTTGAAGTCGGTCCTTTTATTACCCACTCCGCGACGACAGTGGTAATGTGTTTATCAGTTTATGTATGTACATATGTATGTGGGTTTGTTTCTTTGTGGCACTCTTTAGACCGAACGCGTGGGCCGATTTTGATAAATGATATGACACGAATCTCATTAAAAGTATAATTAGGAAAAATTGAAATGGCCAAATTTTGATGAAATAATGTAAAAAAGAAAAAAAAAATAAAGTCGACGTAATGTATTACGAAGTAGGTACCGTTGAATTGATATTTAAAAAATGATTTTTAGGATTTTTATATCATTTTTCAATCACAACTACCGTTTAGAATCTATAACGTTTTAAAGTTGGTTAGTAACGTTTTTCAGTGATCTTGTGACGTTTTTATCAATTAATTTATTTTTTGATAGAATCGATTAGGAAAACTGAAAAATTTCCATCCCTTAACCAGTGATGTAAACTTTTTAAACGTACGTTTTTTAATACATTTTCAATTTATACTAAATTATTGTTACCCATTGACCATTTTCCTAAGTAAAGTGGTTAATATTCAGAATTAATTTAAATTATAGGACACTTAAAGGTTACACCATTTACCGATAAAAAATGATATTTCCCATATTATAGCTTTAATAAAATCCAACTAAAATCATCTAGATTCGTAGTACCTGGGAAATAAGAGATGATATTATGTGAATAAATATATGCTTTTAACAAAACGTGATATTTTTTTAAATCAGATAATGGCTGAAATTGACTTACTTTACACCACTACTACATTTTTGAAATTGCAACCTTTAAGCGGGTGAAGGTTGTTTTATATAAAAAATAAATAATCTTATACAAAAATAAATTGATACACAAAAATGTAAAAAAGCTTATATTATTTGAAAAAATTAGGCTCTATCGTTTCTAAGTAAAATTGCAAAAATACTGGCAGGATTACCAAATTACCAAACTGATTCATTGACCGAAGTTTTGAGTCCGCATTTGTTTGCCAAAGTCTTGTTTTATTTTGTCTTTAAAAAACCCGTGCTACAAACTGCTAAAAATATTTCTATTCCTCAAACATTATATTAGAAATTTCAAGGAAATAATGCCTCGTCCATTAAAATCGGAGGTATCTTACTTTGGATCTTTTTAACGTAACCATTTTGAAATTAGTGAAAGATTAAATCACATTTACTTGCGTTCATACATAAATAGTAGTGTTATCTGTATTGATTCTGAAAGCCCGTCGATGCTATCTATGCTTACTCTATACACATACATTTCTATTTAATTATCTATGTCGATTACTACTCAATTCTCATATTTATTATGTGAGTTTTATTACATCTGCTTTCATAAGACTACCTTTTATAATTTGTAATGAAATTTTACATATTTATTTCAATATCATAGTGAAGATATGGATGATACTGAGACGTGCAATGTGAGCGGCACGCTGGCGACAGTGCTCCGCGTGTCGAGCGCGTTCGGCCTCGCTCCGCTGCGCTTCTCTCCGCTACGCAACTCGACGCTGCCTCTACGCGCTCCGTCTCTCCGTCCACAACAAACCCACTCACCAGGTCATTTTGGTTATAGCATCTCTGTGTTGCGAAGACGTGCAATTTTGGGACAAGCTCTTGTACTTACAACTTGTAAGTAATTTTAATGTCATATACTTAAGCTATCATAGGCTTTAAGAATTTAATACTATTAATGCTATTCCTGTGTATAAACGTCTTTATAAATCTTACTATATGGAAATCGCGTAAAATAGCGAGATTTTTCATTATTGTTTTTATATTTTATATTATTTATATATTATATATACCTTCCCTATTTTATTTGCATATTGTTCACTATTTCCTTGGTTTCAAATTTATTTTAGCGTAACGCATTTTTAAATTAAACGTTATGTAATAAAGTTAATGCTTATATCTAAACTATCTTCTGGTAACTGTCAAACAGACAGACAGATAGACAGACAAAAATTGAGTACCGTATATATTTTCATATGCATTTAGTGAAAATTTGTTTATTTGAAATTAAAAACAGACTCAAATTTTCGACGTGATTCTTTAAATTGTCATAAGTTTTTTATTTATGAACCGATTGACATAAAACAAACACTTAATGTTAAGTGAAGCTTACCACAATATATTAGTAACCGCGTTAAAATTACATAAGTCTGTCTGAGATTAGCGTGCACAAACGCACAGATGTACCATGTACAGATATCGACCCCTTAGAAGTTTATTATATGTATAGATAATGAGCCCCCTTGGTGTTATCACGATTACCAGAAGATGAACGTTTGTAAGTCAGTAGTAAAAGTACTAAGTAGACATTGGAAAATAAGCCGGGAAAAGTGCTATATGGATGCTGATAAGCAATAATGTGTCAACCCACAAAAAGTCAAATTTTGAGATATTGATGTATTTTGATACTGCATCAACTATTTAACATTATTAAAAAGAAATTAAAGTCATATAAACTAAATAAGTATGGAAAAAAGCATCTTAACTCAATGTTTCGAATTTCAGGTGCGTTCCATATTTTGCAATTTATAAAATAATCTCAAATATTTAACAAACTTATTATTAGATAAGATATTAAATAAATCAATCTGCTTTTGATACATTATACATTTTATCAAAATAGAAAAGAAAACATGAATATATACGTCTTCAAACAAATTTATTGACTATAGGTTTGACATCTTTAGACGCCATTTTCTCAAAATGAAGTCCGTGTGGCTTGACGCAGTATTGCTTATCAGCGTCCATGTATGAGTTAATGATTCATTATATATTTCAGCGGCGATAGTAGGATTCCTAAATATTTCACAATTATTTACGTCGACGGTAACATACAGCTTATTAACTTTTACAATGACGTGGGCCGTATCTTCGATTTTACTGATTGTAATAGCTTTCGACAGGATAAATGCAATGAAACGTCTTATATCATATTTAAATAAAATTGAACAGGTAAGTAAGGAATAGACGCTATTATCATTTTAATTAACAAAAACTATTTGTTTAAATTGATGCTGATAAGCAATAATAAGTCAAACCACAAAAGTCAAATTCGGAGATATTGATGTATTTTGATACTGCGGTGTCCATTTAACAATTATCTCATATATTTTCAAAACGCGTTTTTAAATAAAACTTTTCATTATATCAATCGGATTTTAATTCATCATACTTATTATCGAAATAGAAAAGAAACCATGGATGTATACTTCAAACAAATTTATTAAGACTAGGCTTGTCGTCTTTAGACGCCATTTTCTCAAAATGAAGTCCGTGTGGCTTGACATAGTATTGCTTATTATTGTGTATTGCTTTAAAACAGCTTTTGGCCTTATTATTATTATTTTTGTTGTGAAATAGTTTTAAGAACATGGTTTAAAAACGTGGTAAAATAAAATGAAAACAACCAAAATAAAATTTTGTCATCAACGGGAACTATACTATCAAGTTATATATTTTAAACTTTCGCGATTTATACTATTCATATTAATATAACGGGTCTTATCGCGATAACTAATGGTAGTAATACCTTTTTATGGCCGACGTTTCGACGAAGTTGCATTCAAAAAAGGCATTACTACCATTAGTTATCGCGATAAGACCCGTTATATTAAATATTTATACTATCCACTTTTTATTTTTTGTATTTTGTTATCATTTGTTTTAATTAAGATTTCATTTTACATATTTTTTTGTTTATTTCAATTTCTCGCATACCACGTTAATGTTAGTTATGGAAGAGCGAGGCCTCCTGATACAGGTTTCATATAACTTATTAGGACGTTCTCAACCTTGTACACTAGATTGTAAGAATAAAATGAATAAACATATTATTATTAATACAAATTATGTTTTTATAAGCGTTTATTCAACTCGCAATGTACGACTATATGTAAGTGATTATGTTTGGTCGGGAGGAATTTTGTAACTCAATCTTGAAGCAGACATCTTCAAGCGATTGAGCTAAAATTTTGTTTAAACTTTTAGTTTGGATGACAATGCATTATTAGGTATGTGAAGTTATCCCAAATACTGCGTGACGGAAATTTCAAGATCATGGACTAGTTAATTTTCATGCATTCCCATTACAAGGGAATCAAATGAAAGAGCTTGCTGAGAATAATTTAAATAATAAAGTGACGTCACCCTAAATTCAACATGGTGGAACGCCTAAGATGGCAAAATCATGAAAAAGTACTAATCTAATAATTTTTCATGTTTTTTAAAAAATATGGGTATCAAATGAGAGGTCATGCTGAGAATAAATTGAAAAATAAAGTGTCGACACTCTAAATCCAATATGGCGAACTTATAAAGCTGACGGACTAAGATTTTTATGCTTTCTTACAATATGGGTATCAAATGAAAGGACTAGTTGAGAATGCGAATGCAACTAAAAAATAAATAAGTTGGTGGTCCTAAACTCCGTTTCTCCGATCCATCTAAAATTTTGGTGTGCGAGTAACAGCATTGTGGTTGCTCATAAATAACAATCTCCTACCCACTAACGTAATAAGCTTTTAATTAAACGCGTTAAAAGTAATATTTTTTTCTCAAGTTTTACTATCAAATTATAACGTCAATTCACAATTTATATGATACAAAAGCTTGACGCTTGTTTTGATTTCATTTAGTTTTAATTTATTATACGATATATTATCAGTATGAAGTAATAAATAAATTCATTCTTGCAGATATATAATGAGTTAGGAAGCAGTTACTTGAATCTTAAAATAAAAAAATCCAGTATAATTTTATGGGGATTCCTAACCTTTGCAGTTCTGCATTACATAAGGTTTATATACTTCACAGTGAGAGTAGATGCCAATGATATTGTAATTGTTAATTGTAGGTATACTCTAATTTTAATATAATTAAAATTAGTGAAAAACGTGCTTATTTCGAGCATGTGTTGCAATTGATATTTGAAATTGCTTGCATAAAACTATTTGTTTAACACACACAACAGCTTCACTTCTTGTTTTTTTTAACGACGAAATTTTTTATTGGACGCTGATTAGCAATACTATGTCAAGCTGCACGGGCTTCATTTTGAGAAAATGGCGTCTAAACATCCCAAACCTATTCTTAATAAATTTGTTTGAAGAAATATATTTCCATCATTTCTTTACTTTTTTGGTATAATTTCTTTAAAATAAATAAATAGCATTTATTTACAAGTTTTTTTATTTTTTATTTTAAGGTTTTCTATTATCTTTTTGCTGACTTTAAGACATTTTCGTTATGAAGTGATGTGAGTTCTATGCTTAGGGAAAGATAAAACTTTTAGATTAAAATTCAAAGGATTATTTTTAAGTACATGTAAATTTACTTGTTATTAGTGATTTTTCACACTTCTAACAAAACAGCCTACATTTCCAAAAGAATTTGAAAAGACTTAATAACTTTTGTCAGTTGATTTCTTTCGTTTCAGTACAAAAATTAAATCATTTGTCAAAATGCATCGCGCTGCGATAACCATATCGGACGCATTGGATGCTGGTTTTCAATAATGTGTCAATCCACAAAAAGTCAATTTTAAAGATATTGATGTATTCTGATAATTCATCACATATTTAACATTATTCAAAAATATTTCAAGTCTTTTGAACCAAGTACGGAAAAAAGTTTCTTAATCTAATGCTTAGTGTGTTCCATATTTTGGATTAAGCAATATTCTTATATATTTAGAAAAACTTATTGTTAGATAAAACTCTTAACTATACTAATCTGCTTTTCAATCATAATACTTTTTATAAAAATATAAAAGAAAAGATGGATATATACTTCTTCAAGCAGATTTATTAAGAATAGGTTTGAAATCTTTAGACGCCATTTTCTCAAAATGAAGTCCGAGTGCCTTGACACACTATTGCTTATCAGCGTTGAATTGCACTGCTGGTCTAAGGTTAGCTTCGAGTCAATCGTTACATTTAGGAACATTTGTGTGTATGTATCAGCTTATTATTATAGCATTAGTCCACATAAACTCATAATGTAACATCTAAAAGTGAAACCGTTTATAGGCAAGTGTGTGTGTGTGTGTGTGTGTGTGTGTGCGTGTGTGTGCCTTTATACATAAAATCCACTTAAAGGAAATCACTAGCTACAATTTTATATAAACCTAATAATTTATTGTTCTAGTAATCGTCATCGTCTTTACGACTTGTCTTTATATCGGCCACATCATCCAACTCCTGGCGTTGTTGCAGTTCGTCTTCCTCGTGTGCTCGCTGAACGCCACGTTCCGTGTTCTGAACGAACGATTTCGCAGTTTGATCTACATACTTAAACTACATGGTTGTGTTTATATCTTTTAATTGCAACACCGAAATATGATTTAGAGTCGCTGAAGTGATTGACAGATTCCCATATATCAAGTCGTCCGGTGTATTTCTAAACGTTGTCAAATAAATGTTCTATTTCATGCGTAAAGCAATAACAACCACGGATGTATCAAGGAAAAAATTGATTATTTTGTAGAGCAAATAATTTTTTCTTGCCGTATTTTTCACACCCAATACTTAGTATTTTATAGAGTACTATATACACATGAAAAGAACAAATATAATTAATCGTTTAACGATAAAATTATACAGATTCGATGAAAACAAGATCAGCGACAAACGCTCAAATAACGGTGGGTCGCCTCTGCCGCACCTACACGTCGATACGAGAGCTGGTGAGGAGCATCGACCGAGGAGAAGGAGCTTTGGTGTTTCTCCTACTCATTACTTGCATAGCAGATATTATGGCGAATCTATTTTTTATATTATCCTCATATAAGAATATAGGTTTGTGACAATTACGAATAGCAATTATGAATGTTGGTGAAGGTTGGTAAGAAAGTTACGTCGTTTATCTTTTGTTTAAATTGAAATGTTGATTATTTTGTTATTATTCTTGTTCTGGTTTAATGATTTTGATAATAATCGAAAGGAAATATTTCAACTTTAATATTTTGGTGTTGTTTGTAAGTAGTAGTTTCATACAAACTTTCATTCCCTATTTTATCCCTTTAGGGATAGAATGAACCAAAATCCTGTCTTAGTCTTGATGCCTACGCCATAACATGTACCTGCATGCCAAATTTCAACCCGATCCGTCCAGGCTGTGCGTTGATAGATCACTATGTCAGTCAGTCATCTTTGAGTTACTATATATATTGAGACAATTGGCACAAAAATCAGCTACTGCGGGTGATCAAATGACAGTAATGGTTTTATTTAAATTTATTTAAAATAACTGTAGATATATAAATGAAGCTCACAGAATAAAATGGTCAATATTTCATTCACTAATCACACATACGAGAGTCAATATTAAAAAAAATTTGCTCAAAATACGACAATATTTTCTTACCAACCTATAAAACTATATTTATCGTATGTGATGTTTTGTGTCTGGTACAATATAGATTTATCTTTGCCTATAGAGCCAGACATGACAGCTAAAACTGTAATTAAATTTAGAAAAAAAAACACTAAATAAAAATCCGGTGTGAAATTTCTTTTAAGTAGTTTTCGCTGTAGTATAGGATTTTAAAAAGCATTTGAATACCTATAAGTGCAATTTTCCGTAACAATATAATCAACGCAAAACATTTGTATTGACAAAAATTATTAGTTGTAGATAAATTGTCGTACGCCGAAATAATTCCATTTATGGCGATGGTATGCTGGGGCTTATATAAATTAGCTTCGCTAGTTCTTCTCGTGGAGCCGTGCCACAAGACACGACAAGAAGTACGTACCTACATCTGTCTCCCAATATGTTTATACAAATAAATAATAATTTTTTTAAAAGGTACATAAAATGAGTTTAAGAAATTATATGTGAGCATAATTATACTAACCAGTCGTCGCCAAGCGGTCGGAATATTCATTAATTTTTGAACGGGTTTTAAAGTTTGACCACAGATAATCTATTCTCAATTTGACCACAGACTTTAACAATAAACAAAAGAGTCTATATGTGTCAAATACACGGTAGTGTGTGTAATGTTTGTTTTATTGATTTAAGTTTCAATTATTGATGTATTAGGTACATCTATAATTTCTACTTATTGTCTATCTATTCAATAAAAACAGTAATTAAATCAATGTCTTATATTTTTTGAAATTATCTACAAAGAGGTAGTAATTAATGAAACGTATGTATGTCTGCACTAATATTATTAAGACGAAAGATTTATATTTTTGTATGTTTGTAATGAGTAAACACAAAAACTACTACGCCGATCTCTAAAATTCTTTCACCGTTAAAAAGCTTGACTCACGCTTAGTAACATAGGCTGTTTAATGCTAGAAATAGGGATCCTCGTTAAATATAAATAAAATAAATAAACGCATCACACTCACGGCTCCCATTAAGATCGCGTGACCCTGTGACGGGGGTCCGGAAACACACGCAACACTAACACAAACACCCAGACCACAGCCAACATCCGTATGGCCAATATAGACATTTGCCGTGAGCGGGTTAGCGCTTGAGTCAGTTGCAGTGAGCACTGCGCCAACGTGTCTGTCAAAAATAATACAACGAAAAAACATAAATGAAAGTTAAAAAGATTTCAAGAACTTTAAGGACCGCTAGTATTAAATAAAATCATTGATGTAAACT
The DNA here is from genome assembly GCA_037950945.1 of Hypolimnas misippus. Lineage (NCBI taxonomy): Eukaryota > Metazoa > Arthropoda > Insecta > Lepidoptera > Nymphalidae > Hypolimnas > Hypolimnas misippus. The sequence continues at coordinate 10,969,704 of JBBEEQ010000031.1, read as the reverse complement.
AAAAATAATAACGGTCCCAATTGTCAACCCTGAGGGACCCAATTGTCATTCGTCAACAGACTTTAATTAAGGTACGACTGAATTTCGAGACTTTTAAATTTTGTTTATATATTTAATTGAAAAACCATAAACCAAAGAATTGAATTGAATATATTTAATTACGCTAATCTCAGAAATTACCAAAACGTACCAGTTGTTGGCTCTCATCGACAATCATATTTATATATTAATAACTAAAATTTATAAATTTCAGATGGCGCGTAACACTAATAATTGAAAGGTCTTCGAAAAGTAGTAAAAAAAAAACAATAAATATATTTTTTTACATTTCTTTAATCAGTTTCAGGAAGTACAAAACATTGCCAGTGATTTGATGTGCGCATCGTATGAGAAGGAGTTTAGAGACGAGTTGTCTCGCTACCACGACCTGTTTGTCTACAACATTCCTGCATTTTGCCCGCTCGGCATTTGCGTTCTCACAAGACAGTTTATAGCGACGGTTAGCTAAATAGTTTTTCATTTCTTTTGCAGAAAATATAAGGTAAAGGTTAGTGGGACACCTTTTCGTAACTATTGGCGTCAAGGAGCTCCCCAATTTAGCTGGTTCTCACCCGATTAACTATTTCATTCCGATGCGCAAAGCAGCTATATGCCACTTGTATTTATTTGATAATAATAATAAATCATTTATTCTCTCTTCACAAATTATATAAGTTAATCTAATACAAGAAATAAAAAAAATGTAATTGTGAGAAACTGGGGCCCATGATGAGTAAATAAATAATACATGTAGTATTACAGATCACCAGAACCCACTCTATAGAATTGACAACTCTGATCATGAAATTAGTTTATTTATATGTACGCGTGTGAAAGAGTGAGCGTGAGTGTATGTGTGTGTGAATGTTCTTGTGTGTGTGTGTGTTTGTGCGTGCGTGCGTTATTGTAACGGTGGTTTATATAATTGTGCATTCACATTAACTTATACAATGTCATGTTTAAATTCTGTTCATTTAATTTAAATGTAATTTCCCAACGTGTGGATTAAAACAAAATAATAAAATCCAGTTCAGTGCAAGGCAAACTCGACACTTCAAAACTTTTTTCGAACTTCGAAATTTTAAAAACTAGCTTAATTCAGCAACAGTTTCAGTTTTGAAGTGAAATTATTTTTATTTCATCATAAATGCTTATGTTATAAAATATTACTTATTAAAGGTTTATATTTCAGGTAATCGGTTGTGTTGTCACCTTTGTGACGATTACTCTACAATTTCGCATCAGAGAAGATTTTGATTTAACCACTTTATAATAATAAAAAATAGAAATAATCTAGTCTACAAGTGCTCATTTGTATGTTATTAAAAGATTTCGAATTAACTTTAATATAATAATATCAGGAGTTGCTCACGACTTCGCCCACGTAAAGTTTGAAATATAATAGACGCTTTTTACAAAGCTGAAAAAATCTATTTAGTATTAATGTAAACTTTTAAAGGAAGCGTGATTTTTGTATTATATGATATAAACATAATATTATTTGCTTTAAACAATCTAAAAGAAAATTGTTCTAAAAACCAGCGAAGTATTGATCTTTTCGAAATTTAATAGCCTCTAGCACCTGAATACGGTAACTTTGAAATTCTTTGATACAGGTATATAGTTATCCTAATTAATATTTAAATTTAAGGTAAACCGCATAAAGTTATACTTTTTCTCCATACATACTCCACCACCCCATTGTATCTTAATACGAATTGATATTTGTTGTGTATCAAATTAGTATCCAGAAGTATCTTTACTAAATTCTAAATAAGTATGCCCACTGAATAATATTTTGCATACAAACGTTGCTAACCTGGAAAAACCCTTTTTAATTTATCACTAATTTGTTGTAAATAACGAAGTATAATAACGAGCACTATTGAATCGTCATACATGAAAATAACAAAAAAAAAAAACATAAATAATGAAGCTACCGCCGGTTCGGAACGCAGATACTACCGAGAAGAACCGGCAAGAAACTCGATAGACAATTTGACATACCAATAACTTTCTTCCCTTTCGAAATTCCACAACCCGTACTACATTAATAAGGAATTATTTTCAAATTTTGATACCCCGTTGTTCTATAGAGTATGACAGTAGTAAGTTTTCTGTTTCGCATATCATTATTTTTTAATGCCGTCAAGCACTTCTTGCGTGGCAAGAATTTTTAATGAGTTAGTCATAATTTTTCTTTATTTACATTTTACCGCTAGTTAATTTTTTGCGGCATATGTCTTTTGATCTTATCTGGGGTCTATTTTTTCCCTATTTGTCTTTCTTTTTATTATCATTTTTTTTTCTTATTTTATATTTACAATTTCTTATTTCTAACTTATACATTTTTTATTATGACTCGCATATCATTATTAGCATCTAGAAGTATTTATACTAATTCAAAGAAAATATGTTCACGGAATAAGATTTTACATACAAACGTTTTGTTTTTATTTTTTGTGTTATATATATGGACGCTGATAAGCAATACTGCGTTAACCCACACAGACTTCATTTTGAGAGAATGGCGTTTGAAGATGTCAAAGCTATTCTTAATAAATTTGTTTGAAGACGTATATATTCATCTTTTCTTTTCTATTTTGATAAAATGTATAATGAATCAAAAGCAGATAGATTTGTTTAATATATTATCTAATAATAAGTTTTTAAATATTTGAGACTATTTTATAAATTTCAAACTGTGGAACGCACCTGAAATTCGAAACATTGAATTAAGAAACTTTTTTCCATACTTATTCAGTTTAGATGACTTGAAATTTTTTTGAATAATGTTAAATAGATGACGTAGTATCAAAATACGTCAATATCTCCAAATTTAACTTTTTGAGGGTTGACACATTATTGCTTATCAGCATCCATATATTAAGACTTATCTTAAGCATTTATTTTAGTATGTCGCTATGTAATATATATCGAGGTCTGTAGGAGGACATGAGTAAGGTCCAATATAAAAAGGCTGTCATCCGGAACAAGAGCAAGAACATACATTACCATTTTTGGAAGATTAGTTAAAAAAATAAATAAATTGATGGTTTACAATTTAGTGGTCTGTTAATTGAGAATATATTTTAATTATATTATGATCAGTACAACAAAAAAATGTAAGTGTTGTACCCTTTGTATGTATGTATGTATGGAAGTGTTTTACTCAGACGTTTGCCGTGAGCGGAGATCTAACCGAGATCGAATGGAGCGTTTTAGTAAGTTGCAGTGACTACTGCGTCAACTAACTGACAAATAATAATCAACTTCTGAAGGACAAGCAGCATTACTTCGGGAGGACCCGGGCATATAGTATATTCATTTTATGTAATTTGTGAGACGTAGACGTAATCAGTACTTCCACTTTAACTTTAGCAGGAGAAGCCGCATGTAGAATGAAGTTCTTGGACGCTATCGCTTGCGATTTCACTCGCGCTTAATATAGGACTTTCATACAAACTTCCAACCCCGTTTTATACCCTTGGTATGAATTTTGCAATATCCCTCGTACGTTATAAACAGAACAACCATACGCCATGCAAAATTTGAAACTCCTAGCATTTTTAGTTTCTGAGATTTCGTGACGAGTGAGTGAGTGACCTTTCGCTTATATATATTTTTATTGTGTGAAGTTATAGATTGTTACATTGTATATAATAAAACATAGTTTGAAATTTTAAAGTAGTTTAATTTTGTCAATAACTCCATATAATTATCGAACGTCAATATGGCGGCGGATCGGAATAATGATTTTTTTTTAATTGTCTTAACTATCTGAAGACAAGTTGGGGATATCAATTTGACTGAACATTTTTATTAGGCAATGTTGCTCGTATAAAAATCTTCGTAGAGCTTATTTTCTTATAGTAAAGTAAATTGAAGTAACAGCCTGTAAATATCCCACTGCTGGGCCTCAACTCCTATTAGGAACTTAATTCACCACGCTGCTACACTGCGGGTTGGCGAAAATACATGTGCCAGAATTAGGTATAGGTTTCCTCGCGATGTTTTCCTTCACCGCCGAGCACGTGATGTATTAAATACAAATTTAGCACTTGAAAAATCAGTAGTGCTAACGGAGATTTGAACCCTCGATCATTGGTTGTGATCAACTTTGTTTTAACCACTAGGCCATCTCAGTTCATTTTCTTATCCAAGATCCCATCTATTTTTATACCAAAATTCATCAAAATTAGTTAAGTCTTGACGGCGAAGCAGACAAAGGCAGTTTGAGAGGCTCTTGTATTAAGTAGGTATAAATTTGTTACTACTATATAAGCATTAGAGATAAATTATCATTTTTTATTGATTTTATGGTTCACTATTTTAATAGCTTACACATAAATTATATTGTCGCGGGCTTTTAAGATAAAGATTTCCACTATACATTATACAGAATGAGTTTTTTAACTGGGCGTGGTAGGCCAAGGCCGTTACTGCAACTGACTGAAGCGCTAACGGTGGCAGGTTCGATCCCCGCTCTCGGAAATCGTCTGTATTGGCCACACGGATGTTAATGGCGGTCTGAATGTTTATGTTGTGTGTTTTTCCGAACTTAGGATCATGAGATTCTTATGGGGGCCGTTGAGTGTGATTTTAATATTATAAACGAGAAAGTCTCTAGGGGTGTATGGACGTTTGTTACTCTGCCAACCAAAAACTACTGAATGGATTTTAATAAAACTTTACAATAACATACGTTATCATCAGAAAAATACATAGGTTATAATTTTTAAAAATATTGTATGAATTGAATGGAAATGGGATAATTTAACTGTTAAATGCATATAATTATTTCGGTGCACACCCTTATAGTCAACTGCTGGCCAATAGCGTGACACTTCGCGTCTCCTTGGCAACCGCCAGCTAATAGCGTAACAGTCGTGCGCTGTCTATGTGTGAGTTAACGGTTGTTAGTTCAACACACGCAAACGCCTTACCTGGACAGTCGTTTAGGCATTTCTTTAATGACTTCAAGGCAAGTTACGTAAATAATAAATTTATTAGGTTAGATGTGATCAAGTTAAAAGATTAAGACATTTAATGTTTATTTGCTTTTCTAATACCTCTTTCTCAAAAACTCATATACTACGTATGTTATCCAAGTTGATCTTAAAAGACCACCGATGCTATCTATGTTGGTATACAAATACCAACATAGATAGCATCGGTGGTCTTTTAAGCAATTTGATTTTAATATTGTGTTAGTATTTAATTTTCATAATGAACACGTGAGTTTTTATTGAATCTAGACCTCTTAGCTGCACAGACGCTATCATACGACTACCTTTTGTAACATGTACTAAACTTTGACCTACTTATTTCAACTTTATAGTGAAGATATGGATGACACTGAGACGTGCAATGTGAGCGGCACGCTGGCGACAGTGCTCCGCGTGTCGAGCTCGTTCGGCCTCGCACCGCTACGCCTCTCGCCGCTACGCAACTCGACGCTGCCTCTACGCGCTCCGTCTCTCCGTCCACAACAAAACCGCCCACCGGGTCATTTTGGTTACAGCATGTCTTTGTCGCGAAAACATACCATTTTAAGCCGAATTTTTCTACTTACAATTGGTAAGTAATCTAACATTAAAGGCTCAAGCATATATGGATGTTGATAGGCTATACTGTATCACTACACAGACAGAATGACATCTAAGCCCGTCAAAATTATTCATATTAAATTTGTTTCAAGAAATATATTACCATCTATTCCATTCTATTTTGAAAAGAGGTATGATGAATTAGAAGCAGATTTGTACACTAAAAAGTCTTATCTAATAATTTTTTTTTCAATATTGCATATTGCAAAATATGGAATACACTTTATTGTTGGAAAAATTTAATTAAGAAAGTGTTCATACTTATTTAGTTTAGATGACTGTAAAAAATTTGAATAATGTTATAAGCATGGCGCATTTTATAACATGCATGCACATTAGAATACATCAATATCTTCGACTTTGACTTTTTGTGGGTTGACACATTATTGCTTATCAGCATCCAAATGTTATATGTACATTTTATTATTAAAAGAAAATATGTACACAATATTAATTATTAATATCGTCTCTATTTCAAGTCGATGCTAATTAAAATATTCGAAGTTGGTGCTGAGCATAAATTTTTCATGTAATTTTCTGACAACGACTTTAAAATTTTGTAGAAAACATTTATTCTTTGCTTTTGAGTTTACTTGTAAGTTATAACAGCCTAATTCCAACTGCTTGTCACCATTACAAAATATTGCTTTCCTCGAAATAGAGCTGTTAATTATTGGGGAGTTATCCGGATGTTTCATCATTATCTCCACATTACCATATACATTGTGGCGAGCATAAATTTCATAGAAATCATGTTGAAGTAATTAAAACGCAACCCATGAAAAACAGGTAATAAAGTAGTTCAAGTTTTGTATTTAACATGAGTTCCACTTCACCAAATACTGCTTTTCGTGATCAAAAGCACAAGTTCTATACAAAATACTTAAGTAGGTATAGGTTTGTCTATAATATTCCGAGCATCAGACCTAGTTTTGATTCAAATCTTGAAGAGTACTTGATTGTTCCCGCGACTTCATTCGTCAATTATTTCCTCTATTTATTATTATTATTATTCTACCCCTATTTATATATTCAACCCTTAACAGCCATTTTATTATTCATAAATAGCTAATAGCTCAGGCTCTAGACAATCTCTGTGCCAAATTGTAATCAAATCGGTTTTGTATTTTAGGCCTGATTGCATCACACATAGACAGAGTTACTTTCACATTTATAATTCCCTCATTATAGAACCCCCTTCGTCGTTAAAATCAGTAACAAATGGCAAATGAGTGGGATCTTCTTCCACCTAGTATTTCACTAGGTGGAAGAAGATCAGTTATTAACCCATTATTTGTTTCAGTAACCTCACAAGGAATGTGGTGTATACCATTTATAAATTTACACATGTCTTATATAGTATTAGTATACATTGCAACTTTCATAAAAACTACGATTGTGATGGTTGTAATAGCTTTAGATGGCAAAAATAAAATGAAACGATTCATATCATATTTAAATAAAATTGAAGAGGTAAGTTAGAAACGGATTATGAAAACCTTTATAATTAGCGAAAAACTATTAGTATTTTTATGTTCTAAAACCTTTTCCTTTTGTTGTCCAAAAGTCATACTCCTATATGACGCAGATATGTTAAAAATTAATGTATGTCCGACGACATCATCAATCGAATTGCTAAGGAATAAAACAGATGGATTCGTCCTCGTGCACCAAGATAGCCTACTAAGATAGAGCTTGACGATCTCAACCGATGTTTACGGGTTTAAGCCACTTTTAATAATTATTATCACTTAAACGTTTAATTTTTTTTAATGGTAAGATTACTCAGAAAGTATTTACTAATGAAGCAAAATGTAAAAAATAGTTTCCCTGCAACTCAATTTGTCAAGTACTCGTTAATGTTTTAGAACTAAAACAAAATATATTTCCACAATACAAATGTAAAGTAATTCACGAATATTATATTCTTGCAGATGCACGATGAGCTAGGAAGCAGTTATTTAAATCTTAAAATAAAAGAATCCAGCATCATATTTTGGGGATTCATATCGATTCCAATCGTCCATTGCGGATGGTTAACCTTCTTCGAACTTCAGACGAATAAATCTATAGCTATTAAATGTGGGTAAACTTAATATTCATGTCAATAAACTATCTATAGGCAATGATGAAACCATTCCGTGGTCACACAACGGTACAGATCTTACTCCAAACTCTATCCTGTAACAATCATATTTTCAAAAGATTGATTTGTGTAACTCCAATAAGCAAATAATAAGCAAAAATTTTAAAAGCAAAATACGTTATTTATTTACGTAGATGATACACTTATTCCAGTAGTTTAATTTGAAACGAAATTACTACATCTATTTTTATAGAAATATCAATGGAACCAATCTGAAAGCATACCCTTTCGATTGATATAAGAATTTTTAAAATCGGTTAAGAACTGATGGAGTTCTAAGGTAGCAAACGTCAATAAAAACATACAGTACGAATTGAGAACCTCTTGAAGTTGGGTTTTGTTTTTGTGCGTTTTTTGGTTTGAGAAAATGGCGTCTAAAGATGTTAAACCTATTCTTAATAAATTTGTTTAAAGAAATATTCATCTTTCTTTTCTTTTCTATTTTGATAAAAATTATAATGAATTAAAAGCAGATCGGTATAATCAAAAGATTTATCTGATAATAAGTTTTTCAAATATATGAGATTATTGTATAAATTGAAAACACTTGAAATTCGAAACATTAAATCAAGAATTTTTTTACTCTCGTACTTATTTAGTTAAGATGACTTGAAATTCTTTTTAATAATATTAAATATATAACGCATTATCAGAATAAATCAATATCTCCGAATTTGACTTTTTGTGGGTTGACACATTATTGCTTATCAGCGTCATACAATCATGATATGATATTTATATGATATTTATCACACAATCTTAATGAGTTGAGGCCGTTGAATTCGAAACTGTTAACTTATTTTCTTACCAAGTTCTTTCTAAAAATGGAACAGTTTTCAGGCATTCGTTAGAATACAAAAAAATAACTCAACGTACACGCGGATGAGCTCACAGAAAACCTGATAATTACTTGTTTTAGCAATAGCAATCTGCTTGATGGCTGGCTTTTATATCGCACACATCATCGAAATCCTAGTGGTGATACAGTTCGCCTTCATCGTGTGCTCGCTGAACGCCACGCTCTGTGTTCTGAACGAGCGATTACGCAGTCTGGTCTACAAACTTAAACTATACGGTATTCTAAAACTTAATATTAAAACATTTTTCCTTACATTTATAGAGTTCCGTAGTCAACCAAGGACCATGTTTCGCCATGTTTTTCTGTTTTGCTGTCATTCCTCGGATTAGATTTTTTTTATTGTATAAGAAAGCTCTCATTTGACATGGGCCTGCTCCGCACGTATGGTGTCATCGACTGTCGGGTATCCGCAGCTGCAAGACTTAAATCTTGCAACGGAGAGTAGCTATCCGCATGGTGTGCGGATATCGTACAATATTCTTTGAGACGGTAACCTTCCTGGCGTGCTTTCTGACCTTGGACGTACTAGTATAAAGTAATACAAGGGTCTATGACCGGATCCGCGTCATTCGTCAATAGGAAGGAAGTGCATCCTTCCCTTCCAGTGCCCTCGCTGATACGGCTGATACACCTGGAGCGCCGAAGAACTTTTGCGACGAGATGTGTCTGTTTCAACGAGGAATGGTGCACTCACAAACATGTCGTGACTTTTCTGCTGACCTTTGAGGCCTGAATGAGGAGGAAGCGACGAGTCACTTTCCCACTTACACCGATGTTGACCGGTCACGATTCCTTTTTAAAATACCTGTGAAGATTCGGCCGCAAGTTGTCAACAGTATGCACCATTGCGGGGCAGACCAAGACACTGCTCGACACACACTCAAGCCTTATCTCGCGTAGACCGCCGAGAGGCAGGTCTTCGTTCAGAAGATCTAACGAAATCTTTTGCGAGCACATAGCAGAGGTCTTAGTAGGTACAAATCTGCAAATAACTCGATCTCCCCCAGGAAATGCTTATCATTTCAAAGACTTCTCTCCCAAAAATAATAAAAAAAGATAAAATTGTGTTAATTATTAATCTTTTAATGTATAGCAGTCAACCAAATTAATAAGCCGTTCAATTATTAACAGCCTTGCCTCCTTACTATACGGCGCCGTTCAATAATAATAAATAATAATAATAATAATAAATAAATAACGCATCACACTCAACGGCCCCCATTAAGATCTCATGACCTTGTGTCGGGGGTCCGGAAACACTCACATCACTAACACAAACACCCAGACCACGACAAACATCTGTATGTCCAATACACACCTTTGCCGTGAGCGGTGATCGAACCCGCGACCGTTAGCGCTTTAGTCAGTTTCAGTGACCATTGCGCCAACGCGTCTGTCAAATATTGACTAGTTGGGGGCCGTTGAGTGTGATGCGTTATTATTATTATTATTAAAATATTTCTCAAAATACTGTAGCGCTAAATACGGGTATAATAGCCAAGGCTAGATATGTCTATAAAAAAATATTGAACTATTAACGATGTTATTGCGCAGATTCGATGAAAACAAGAACAGCGACAAACGCTCATATAACGTTGCGTCGCCTCTGCCGCACTTACATGTCGATACGAGAGCTGGTGAGGAGCATTGACACAGGAGAAGGGACATTGCTGTTCATCTTACTCGTGGCCTGCACATTAGATATTATGGGAAATATTATTTTTATATTATCTTCATATAAATCTACGGGTAAGTATTTTATATAATACAAATAAATGAAATTACGTATTTTAATTATAAGACGGGTTCCTTTTTTAAAAAATCTTGTTTTTAATACAGCCAGATACGAAAAACAAAACCGGTGAAGTGCGAGTTTCGAACTCGCGCACTGACGGTTCCGTACAAACTTGTAGGAATGTAAACAAAACTATTAAAAAAAAGGAAACCGACTTCAAAAGCCAAATACGTTATTTCGTTTTAGCGAAGGACATATTTATTTCTAATAATTTAAAATGAAACTACTGAACCGATTATTTACTGCTTGATACGCTCTATATTTGAAACATCTCACTCACAAGGTTGGTCTATTTCTAAAAATAATGTATGTTTAATTGACTTGACTACGTTTCAACTTAGAAGTATGATTTTTTACAGCTCCAAGTAAATGCTGCTCTGAATATTTGGTAGTACTTACACCATGATACATTTACGCGTTCCCAAGAAAAAGGTTGAAAGGCAGACGTACAGACAGACAGACAACTTAAAGTTACAGTTTTCGGTTTATTTTTTATTTTGTTAGTACTATAAGACCTTGCTCCTGACCAAATTTCATGATGCTAGTTGAATGGGAAGTACCATATAGGTTTTGATTCCCTTGCAAAAAAAAAAATACTTAAAATATATCACATAAATGACCGTATCTCTTAATTGTGTTGACGTAGAAGTTTGTTTTTTTTACAGCATTTAATTTATTAGATTAGTGCTCTGGGTTTTTAATATTAATTACAGCTTGTTACCTTCACGCTTTCCTGAGATAAGTGTTGAAAGTCAAACATACAAACATACAAATATAAATTTACAGTTATCAGATTTTTTTCTGTATTATGAAAGATTGATGGGAAGTATCCTATAGGTTTTGATTTACTTGCGAAAACGGTAAAATGGTCAAAATACGCAAAATAATTGCCGCGACAGAATTTTATGATTGTGGTGACTTAGAACGTTGATTTATTCACAGCCGCAAGTCATTGTAGATTGAGCATATGATATTAATTTTAACACGATATCTCCACGCATTTCTGAGAAAAAAGTCTTGACAGACAGACAGACAAACAACAAAGTGATCCAATAAGGGTTCCGTTTTTCCTTTTAAGGTACGGAACCCTAAAAACTTAATAGAAGTCAGTTTCGCAACTAATTTCAATAGTTTTCGCTTTAGTTTCGTAGTAGACAAACCAAGCACGCAAAGACACTTGAAAAGTTCACCTATACATATATCCAATTATCTAATAAATGGTAAATATTTTTATAAACACAAAATATTATTTGCAGATAAATGGTCGTATGTTGTAGTTATTCAATTTTCTGCGATGGTATGGTGGGGCTTGTACAAATTAGCTTCGCTAACGCTCCTCGTAGAGCCCTGCCACAGGACACGACAAGGAGTACGTATCTGCGTCTATCTATCCTACTAATATTATAAATATGAAAGTTCGTATGTGTAGATGAATGGATGGATGTATGTTTGTTACTCTTACACGCAAAAACTACTGAACCGATTTGGCTGAAATTTGGAATGATGGCTTATATCTTGGATTTACATTTACTATTCCACGCGGACGAAGTCGCGGGTAAAAGTTAGTACTTCTATATATATGTATGTATGTCCCAATAAACTGATTGAAATAGGCGTTTGATTGACGTGTGACGTGGCTGAGACGTCGGTCCTCGGTTTTTCCGCCAGCTTCAGGTCAAGCCAATCCGTACGAGGAGACGCTGTGATTCCAACAAATCATGTCCAAGTCGTGACTCTTCCTCTCCTCCCCTCCGACTTTTTCGGAATCTTAATTCGGGGCGGTATTACGTCGCTCGCCAACTCAAATTCCTGCAATCCCTCCTATTTTTATTCTTGATCAACAATTGTAATATCAGACGGCGCATAACAACAATTACTGAAAGGTCTTCGAAAAGTAGTAAAAAATATATTAAATATATTTTTTAAATTACTTTAATCAGTTTCAGGAAGTACAGAACCTTGTTAGTGATTTGATGTGCGCGTCGTATGAAAGGGAATTTAGACACGAATTATCTCGCTACCACGACCAGGTTGTCCACAACATTCCTGCATTTACCCCGCTCGGGATTTGCGTTCTCACGAGACAGTTCATAGTGACGGTTAGCTCAATAGTTTTTAATATATTTTGCAGAAAAATTAAGGTAAATGTAAGTAAGGTTGTTACGTCTATCCGTAACTTTGGTTTTTAAAGAGACTGGTTCCAATCGGACTAACTAGTAAATTTCACAATGGGCGAAGAATTACCATACCTATGTAATTTGTTACGTATAAGTAGTAAGTCGTCAACAAGTAAAATTTGATGTGGCAACAAAGAAACTATTAATTAATAAATGTTTATAAATCATTATATATTACTTATTTAAGATTAATGTTTTTCAGGTAATCGGTTGTATTGCCACTTTTTTAACAATAGCGCTACAATTTCGCATCAAGGACGATATTGATTTAACTTCTTAGTAGTCGTCTAGTCAACAAATGCTTATTTTGTAAGATATTAAAACGGAAACCGAAAAATATGAACAAGATGTTATTTATTTAGAATGGCAGGTAAATAATATAAAAAAAAGTTAAACTTGCAAAAATTGCAAACATTAAAAACAACTTACGGAGAGAGAAAAAAGTAAATTACTAAAAACTATTGAAATTAAAAGAAAATAACTAAAAAAAGAAGGACATTTTCATAGTAAAGATTTTAGCTCCAGGCACGCTGTCTCCATTATTTATCATATTAATGTAACGCCGAAAATGGATCTCATCTTTGGGCGCAGTATCGCAAGTACGATGTTTAAACAGAAACGACTTTATGACTTTTTTGAGCGACCATACATACTGTAGATTGTATGTAATAAAATGATATATTCAACTAGATCAATTTTTATTTGACATCTAGCTAATTTTATATTATTATTCTATACTGAACTTGTATTGTTGTCAAGTTGTTTCGCTTTATCTGTACGGCAAAATATCTTGCGGATCACTTGGTGCTCATCGCTGTTGGTATAAAATTTGTCATATATTCTGTACGTATCCATGCACGCGTGCTCATCACAGCAGACTTGCTTACGAATTTTTTTACGCACGTGCTCCAATCGCACCACTTGTTTGTGTACTTTCTAAAATATAATAATCACGATAGCACCAATTATTTATAACAAATAAAGTTAAAGTTACAGTTTGTATCATTAAACTTAAATTATCTATACTATTGTGTAGAGGTAATATTTATAGATTAGTGTTTCTGTAACTTTAGTTCCGATTTAAAAATTCATTCAAGAATAAAAATTTACACTCCTCGAAGACATGTATCTTTAAATTATAATGTGGATAATAAAACGTAGTTTGAAAATTATGTGTTATTTTTTTTTTATTAATTCCATATAACGCAATAAAATAATCGCAAATCAGATAGTCATTTTATTAGTAAATTAATTTTAATGGACTCCAAAAGAGAAATACGATTATTAGTTCAATTTTTAGTATTACTTGTGTTACTTGTTGTTTGTATTGTATTTTCATCAATATCGTTTTAATAGTTCGGTTTTAAAATTGAAATAATTGAAATAATTATGTCATCCGAGTAAATAGAATTACATATTCTGCTTTGTATGTGTGTTTTATTTATCATCTAACCTAACCCAAACCTCAACCATTTAGACTTCAAATTATGTTCAATTTTATAGAACATGACCTACTCTTAACTACGCGATGACATTGAGTGTCTTAAAAACTTTTTGTAGCAAGTTAATATTCGTGGCAAGATTAAAGGTCTGTATAAAAGCCAAAGGTGACCGTTTCGAATAGAATTTTTTTAAATTTTCTGCTGCGACTTTAATAAATATGTAGGCTTAAAATTTTATATTATTATATAACTTCATTAAAAAATTGTGGATGGACTAGGTACATTTTATATTCGATCATTTTTTTAAGGTAATCATTTTGAAGTTAGTGAAACATTACATTGCGTCATTTATTAATGTCGTCATATAAGAATTATTCACGTGTATAAGCTCAAATACTACGTATGTTATCTATGTCGATCTTCGAAAACCACCGATGCTATCTATGTTGAGTGGTGTTATACAGATACATTTGTTTTTAATAATAGGTCAGTAAAATTTAGTATTTACGTTTCATAATGAACATGTGAGTTTTTATTGAGTCTAGTCCTCTAAATCGCATAGACGCTATCATAAGTAAGACGCTACCTTCTACAACTAGTGCTGAAATTTTACATATGCATTTCAATATCATAGTGAAGATATGGGTGACACTGAAACGTGCAATGTGAGCGGCACGCTGGCGACAGTGCTCCGCGTGTCGAGCGCGTTCGGCCTCGCACCGTTACGCTTCTCTCCGCTACGCAACTCGACGCTGCCACTACGCGCTCCGTCTCTCATTTTGGTTACAGCATCTCTGTATCGCGAATACGTGTAATTTTGGGACGAGTTCTAATACTCACAATTCGTAAGTAATTTTAATGTTATAGACTTTATTGGACGTATACGACCGCTTATCATTCATGCTATTTCTGTGTATAAACATCTGTGTAAATCATTCTAGGCAGAGTTTTTGTACTTGCAATTCGTATACGCTTTTATGTATACGGAAATGCATTTATTAATTTGTGATGAGCCGGATATCCGAGGGAAGTAAGATCGCAAATCTAAATCCGAATTCGTAACCGTATGCGTTATTTTTTAGGCAGATCTTATACTGATTTCTTATTTTAATTATTTTCAATACACAGATGAAATTCTTTGTATACAGGTAATTGTGTAGCAATGAAAAGAGATTTTTTGTTGCTTAAAATCAAATTGCACATTCATATTGCAATAAATGATACTGTGAGTTAACATACCAATAGTACATAACTGAAAGGTATTAAATTATGTTTTGTTTTAATTAGATTACAAATCTTCGCGATAAGCTTATAAAAATAATTTTATTAATAAACATTTATTATAAGAAGCTTTCACGCGTCAAGTGGCGCCAACTATGGTTTTAAGGTGATACGCAGTATGCACTTACACCGAATGACCGAATGAGTAAAGTTAAGATCCATATTCGTACTCTCGTATCCACGTTTATTGACGCCATTTATCCGTATTTGAATCCGCATCTGAGAATATACGTTTTTAACGATCTAGCACATCACTTGTACCCATAGATCATATACTACAGATGAAAATGGGTAAAATACTTACTACTAAATAATCTCACATTTTATGAAATGATTTATTAATCTTGAACTACTCGCGTGGGGTGTATCACACCCTAACTCATGCTTGCACAATCAAAACTTTTTTTTTAATTTAACGCGCTGGTTTTATAAAAGTGTGAAACGTTCACGATTTAGTAACAAGCGATGCTGAGTTGTAAGCAGTTCTACTTGGAGACCACGTTAGTGGTGCCTATAGTCTGAATATGCAATAAATATCTTAGCAATCATATTGAAATAATCAAAACACAATCCGTGAAATACATGTTATTGAGTAGTTCCGGTAGCCATCTTTATTACCACTTCATCAAATGGTGGTTTTCGAGAACAAATGCATGAGGTACTATATAAAACATATAATTAGGTATAGATTTGTGTATAATATTTCCACAATTAGATCCCGATCTGATGACAATGGGACCAAATAGGAAGTATTATACCCTTTCAAAAAAAAATTGAAATAGATCAATAATCGACGAAGACATCAGTAAACTATTATTATAATAAAACAATATACAAACTGCTGAACACAGAACCTACTGCTTCATTAAAATCAGCAAGGGAAATACTAGATAGAAGTAGATGAGTTAATGATGCATTCTCTATTTCAGTAAGTTCCCAAGGATTATGGGTTATACCAGTAATAAAACAACGGTTGTCATATATGGTATTATTACATGTTACAAATGTAATAATAACTATGATTTTACTGATCGTAATAGCTTTTGACGGCACGAATAAAATGAAGCGACTCATATCATATTTTAAAAAAATTGAACAGGTGAGTTAGGAATGGAGGATGAAATTTTATTTGATTAGCAAAAACTAAGTGTAAGAAATTTGACCATGTTTCGCAGTTTCGTTCTGAACTCAGGTGGCTCCGAGTAAAGCATCGTTGTAACCTACATATTCTCTCTCTTCTTTACTTTATTTTATTTCATCCTCGTACTCCTCCGTTTTTAAAATAACGTTTACCTTTCCTTGGAAATCTATCTCTTCACTTCAATCTTCGTTCTAATTAGGTATGCCTATCTGCAAGACGCAATTACATATGAATTCGTTCACGGCATCGGCAATTAGATTATGGAATGCTCTTCCAGCTGCAATTCGCCAATCTCCAACTATTACTAAAACTATTACTTAACTCTTGCGTAAATATTTCAGTGAACATCGTAATTTATTTATTTATTTATATGTAAAATGTAAAGTGCGTTCCATATTTTGCAACTTATATATACAATAATCTCAAATATTTGAAAAACTTATTATTAGATAACATATAAAATATATTAATCTGCTTTTAATTCACTATACTTTTTGTCAAAATATCATAGTATTGCTTATCAGCGTCCAAATGAATACAACATGATTTTTCTGTTGTAAGTTGTGGAAGATCTTCCTAGCCCAGTTGTAAACTGCTGACTACAGCTCATATACAGGCTGGCTCGACTAAAAGAATACCTCAATCACACAAAACTTCCGCGTGATGAAGCTAACCTAATTTTGTTTTGTGTTTTGTGGACGTCCTATTTATTTTCAACCTTCATTCATATTCATGTAGAGGCTGATACCGCGTGACTCCTCTGGCAACTCTTCAATAACTCTGGTAACTCCTCAATAACCATCTCAGTCCTGCATTGGTATGACGGTGCCTTGACACGCACGCGATTGTAACAAGGGCCTTCTTCGGCCGATTGAGATGGTATTCAGATGTTACCAACATAACAAAAATTCACAATTTTGTCTTACAGCATCTGGAGCAGTAGAAAAAAATGTAAAGAGTTTTAAGCACAGACTCGATGTAGTCACTTAAACGTTTGATTTTGTTTTTAATGGTAGATTACTCAGAGAGCTAATTAATAACAGTGTAAAATAAAAAACATCATTGTCATTAACCTATTCATTGTACTTTTCAAGCTCTCGTTTGTGGTTTAAAACTAAAACAAAATATATTTTCATAAGACATCTATACGTTATTAACAAATGTTATATTCTTGCAGATGCACGATGAGCTAGGAAGCAGTTATTTAAATGTTGAAATTAAAAATTCCAGCATCATATTTTGGGCATTCTTATTAACAGCAATCCTCACATGGGGATCGTATATATGCTTGAAATTGCTCTTTCAGGAAAATGAATCCATAATTTTTAAATGTGCGTACACTTAATATTCATAATTATGAACTAACTAGTTGTAGGCGATGTTAAAAACTCTCCGTAGTTGAACGATGCTGAAGGTACTAATCATAGTCCGAACCGATTCAAATTTTCAAAAGATTAATTTTCAAAAGACTACATACCTACATGAATTTTCTTTTGCACGTCTTGTCTAAAACTATTTTCTTTGCCATTTAATATGATATGAAAAGTTTCACTCTGTTTATTTAAAAATGTAATAAAAATTTAAATAATTTCTTATCTTAACCCCCATTTTAAAGTACAGACAAACGTTATTATAATTACGATTATTTAAAAATAGTTTTTATAAACTTAACTTATTCTCTGGATAAGACAACGTACACGCGGACGGGACTGCCAATTCAGATTTTTTAGAAACTTGATAATTACTTGTTTTAGTATTAGACATCATTTTTGTAACTGCCTTTTATACCGGACACATCATCCAACTCCTAGCAACGATGCAGCTCGTCCTGATCGTGTGCTCACTGAACGCCACACTCCGTGTTCTGAACGAGCGATTACGCAGCCTGATCTACAAACTTAAACTACACGGTTGTATTCTATGTATTAATATAAATTATTTCATTCATTGAGAGAAGGTTCGCCGCCTCTATGCTGGTGTTGAGCGATTGATGGCCCCCCGTATAATCTCGACGACTCTCGATAGGCGGTATTTGTGAGGATATCACACAATATCGTTTGATACGGTAACCACCCTGGCGTTGTTTCTGCCCATGGAAATACTTATGTGGAGAGTCGCAAAGATCTACATCGACGTCAAAGGAGAGAAGGAGAGAAATGCGTCCTTTTATTACTATGCGCTCGGCGCCTTGATAAGACAGGAACACCGAAGGACTTTCGCAATGTGATGCGTCCGTCTCCGCGATAAATGTACACACACTAACACGTTGGTATTATTAACCTATTAACGATGTTATTGTACAGATTCGATGAAAACAAGAACAGTGACAAACGCTCATATAACGTTGCGCCGCCTCTGCCGCGCCTACATGTCGATACGAGAGCTGGTGAGGAGCGTCAATAGAGGGGAAGGAACCTTGTTGTTCCTCTTACTCGTTGCTTGCATATTCGATATTATGGGAAATATTTTTTATATATTATCTACATATAAATCAGCGGGTTTGTGAAAATTTTAATAAAAAAAATGTATTTTATATAATAAAAATATCTATATATAACACGTACATAATATGTTAGGTAATTTTGTTACCGTCAAGCACAATACCGATTTATCTTTAACCGGCTTTTAAAAAGATCGAGTTAGTCAACTAGTCGGTTATTTTATTCGATTACTCGAAAACGGCTCGATCGATTTTGCTATTTCTATATTTGTTTGAATTGACATTTCATCCAAATCAGTTTTGTAAAACTACTAAACCGATTATAAAATTAAATTGACTGGAATATGGATGTCATACAAACAAACTAAATTACGTATTTTGCTTTTGACGTCGGTTCTAATTCAGCTAAACATGAAAACTAGACCTCTACTATTAGCTTTGGAAAAAAAACCTTAACAGAAGTTGGTTTCGGAACTCATTTAAGTAGTTTTCGTTCTAGTTTGCTGACAAACCGCGCACACTTGGAAAGTTCACCTGTAGATCCTACTATCTAATAAATATTAAATATTTATATTAACACAAGTTATTAGTTGCAGACGACTCTTCGTATGTCGCAGTTATAAAATTTTCTATGATTGTATGCTGGGGCTTATACAAAGTAGCTTCGCTTATCCTCCTCGTCGAGCCGTGCCACAAGACGCGACAAAGAGTACGTACCTGCTATACGTCTATACATATATATGTCGGAATCAACTGGTTGAAATAGGCGTTTGATTGCAAGGGTAACCATTTTATTTAACAGCGCCATTCAGCCACACACCCCATGTCACTTGGACAAGTGGCTAAACAAACCAAGCACAAACATCAACAAGTGGGGTCTATATAAACTATATATCTTTATTGATCTTATAGAATACGTAAGGTAATCATAGAAAATTGACATTTAACCAATGAAGCGGCCCTAACAGGACTTCATGATGAAGTGGGCATACACACGCAGCGAGCCATGTGTCTATGCACCCCACTCCTTCCTCGTCGTTGGCCATTGTGAAGTGCCAACAAATTTGGGCTACCGCCTGTTCCGCCAGAAGCGCATGATTGAGTTTACAGTCGACCAACCCTGACCAAAGTCGAGTTGGCCTTCAACTGGGTCAGATTTTACGCTCTACAGACTTCTGCTTTGGAAAGAGTCTTGTCCGGGAGGAATAAATCAACCACGCATGTCTCCTGCCGATTTTGTTAGAGGCAATTATTTGATCCTAGAATCGAATTTGAATTCGGAGACAGCTTTACGTCACTCGCTGGCCCAGTTCCCTACGATTCCTCCTTCTCACGTGCTCACAAGCACTTTCGCTTCTCATTGTAAATCATATTTTTATTTTAACCAAAAATTGTAATTTCAGATGGCTCATAATTATAATTACTGAAAGTTCTTCCAATAGTAGTAAATAAATATAAAATATTTTTTTTTTTCAATTTCCTGAATCAGTTTCAGGATCTCCAGAATATTGTTAGTGATTTAATGTGCGCGTCGTATGAGAGAGAATTTAGAAACGAACTGTCTCGCCACCACGCCCAGTTCATCTTCAACATTCCTGCATTTTCTCCGCTTGGGATTTGCGATCTCACGAGACAGTTCTTAGTGACGGTTAGCTAAATGGTTTTTTATATATTTTGTAGAAAAAAATAAATGTTTATAAGTCCTAAAATATTACTTATTTAAATTTAATGTTTATATTTCAGGTAATCGGTTGCATCGTCACCTTTATAACAATCGCACTACAATTTCGCATCAAGGACGAAATTGATGTATCTTCTATATAAATAATATAAAGGACTATATTCTAGTCAACAAGTGCTCATTTTTTAAGTTAATAAAATGGAGTCGGGCGAAATAAATTGGGTTTATAATACCATGTAAATGATTTTTGAAAAAAAAAAACAGACAAAAATTGCAAAAGTTGTAAACAATTAACGGATAGAAAAAAAGGAGTTTCGTTTTTTTGCAAATTACTAAAATATTGGTGCTAGAAAAATATAACTAAGAAGAGGAAATTTTTAACACGAAAGATTTTAGCTCCTTAAATGCTATCCCTATTATTTATCATATTAATTTAATGCTGACAATAGATCGAATCTCCCATAGATAAATGTTTGTTTGCTAGCCGATTTCTTATTAAGTTGTTGATGAGATTATAATTGCTTGCTAATTAGCACTCATAAGAACTTGTACTGTTCGGACGAAAAGCTGATGTGCGTAAAATTTTTTCGCTATTGTACTGCAAAATATCTAGCGAATATCATCACTTGGTGTTTAGACTCATCGCTGATGGTACTAATTTGTCAATCTGCACGTATCAGACTTGCAAATCGGTTTACGAAACTTCCCACGCACGTTCCGCACCGCACAACTCAGTGCTGTATGTCGTCTTGTGTGTACTTTCTAACACATAGACATCACGGTAGCACTAATTGTTTATAACAACAAAATTAAAGTTGTATAGTTAAAATCAAATTGTCTTTGTTAATATTGTGAAGAGGTAAAATTTGTTGATGTGTTTCTGTAACTCCAGAAACGATTTAAAAAATTCTTTCAAGGGTAAAATTTTATACTCGATAAAAACGGCTGTGTAAACTTGGCACTCGACTTACTGGCACTTACTTAACTAAAAAAAACGTTCTTTTTTAGGTTTATTGGATAGATTTCGGTTAGTAGTGGATAGTAGTGAAGATAACTTCGTTTGGAGTAGTGTTTAAAAAAAAGTCTAGGGTACCATGCTCACACAGCCTGTAAAGATTTGTATTTTACAATGTTGTATATTGTGCATATTAAAACGTGGTTTGAAAAATATATTTTGTTTTATTTTTCATTTATTCCAATAAGCATTTTAATATTCATTTGTTTTAATGAACTTCAAAAAAGGAGAAGGTTTTATTCAATTGAATTTTACATGTATTTTCATTAGAATTGTTGTCGTGGTTTGGTTTAAAATGGAAATAATTGGAACAATAATGTCATCTCAGTAAACGAAATTACGTAGCTTATTTTAAAATTCGGATCTCCTTTTTGTCGATGAGATCCCCAAGATGACGGATTAGTTATTTTTAATGCATTTCTATAATAATCAAATAAGAGGGCTTGCAGAGATTAAATCGAAAAAAACAGTGACGATTCAAATTTAATACGACAATTTCTAAAAAATGCGGTTAATTTTTTAAACTTTCCAACAATATTGGTATTAAATGTAAGAGCTTGCAGGGAACAGCTCAAAAAATAAAGTGATGACACTCTAAATTCAATATGGCGAATTTCTAAAAATGGCGGACCAAGTTTTCTTGCTTTCCTACAATATGGGTATCAAATGAAAGGCTGAGACTATTAAAACGAGTTTAAAAATTCGGTTGGTGAACGAAAACTCTGTTGCTCCAATCCTTCTAAAATTTTGGTATACTGTGGTTTTTGCTCTACATGCGACAGCATTGAGGGGATTCATACAAAAATCACATATTATATCATGACGTAATTATAGATAACGATGCACAAATATTGGCTGCGATAACTAAAAACGAATAAATAAACTTAAAGTAAAATAAAAAATGTTTTAAAACCAACCTTTTATTTAAACGCTCTCAAAAGAATAAAATAAACTTTTCTTCTCAAAGTTACACTATCAATTATAACGTCATTACACAATTTACGCGAGACGCGAGATTTATGTGTTAATAGACATGGTTTTAATTTTATAAATTTTTAAACTAATTAAATGCATGTAATTAAATCGCATATAAATCATAATAATTTTTATACCAGTTTCGGTGTAATATCAGAGTATTGGAAATAATTATTGTCCTTTAAATTTTGACATGCCTAAACTGCAGCAGTATAATGGTGTACGTGGTGCAGATGCTGAAGACAGCCAGCGGCAGAGACATATCGACGGTGAAGAGGCGCCAGACAGTGAACTTGAACGGACGGATTTCGATGTATTTGATTCCATCTAAAATTCTTTTTTGTAGCGAAATATCTGAAAAATGAGTGAAGTTAAATGCATGATACATAGGGTTATGCATAATATAAATTGTCATGGTAACGATATATCGAAACGAGCTATGATTTTACTGGGGCTATAATATTTAATTACATTATAAATATCATTTTTTAGGGTTCCGTACCTTAAAAGGAAAAACGGAACCCTTATAGGATCACTTTGTTGTCCGTCTGTCTGTCTGTCTGTCTGTCTGTCTGTCGGGATGTCAACCCTTTTTTCTCAGAAATGCATAGACGTATCATGTTGAAATTAATATCATATACTCAAGTCTACGATGACATGCGGCCGTGAAAATATTAAAGTTCTAAGTCAACGCAATCAAAAGATAAAGGAAAATATGTCGTATATTTTGACCGTTTTAGCGTTTTCGCAAGGGAATCAAAACCTATAGGGTACTTCCAATTGACCTAGCACCATGAAATTTGGCAAGAAGTAAGATCTTATAGTACAAATAAAGGAAAAAATCTGAAAACTGTAAATTTTTGTATGTATGTTTGTCTGTTTGTAAGTTTGTCTTTCAACCTTTTTCTCAGAAACGCGTGAAGGTAACAAATTTTTATCAACGTCAAGTACTCAGAGTTGTAATTACTAAGAGCTGTGAAAAAATCAAACTTCTAAGTTAACACAATCAAAAGATACGGTCATTTATATCACATATTTTAAGTATAAGAAGAAGAAGAGTAAGAGTGAACGCTATCCGTGGAGGATCTTTAATGACCAATCAGAAACGATATGGCTTACAAATCGCGTCAAGACATTATGTCTCACTCTATCGAACGTACTGTTGAACTATCCTGTGTAGAACTTCAACGGTACATTATAGTATGCGTATACCGCCCTCCTCTTGGAGACTTTAATATTTTTGAGGCAACGATGGACGACGTACTTAAACTTACTTGTAAAAGTAGTAAGTCTGTTATTGTATGTGGTGACTTTAATGTTGACTTGCTCAAAGACACCGCGACCAGTCTCAGATTAATAAACTTGTTTAAATCGTTTAATTTGTCACAAACATTTTTTGAAGCAACAAGAATAACAGACACGTCTTCTACGTGTATAGACAATGTTTTTTGTCGCTGTGAGATATATGAAAAACTAATCATTAATAATTTAAGTTCTGACCATTGCGGCCAAATGTTTTCTGTTATAGATAATATTTATAAAGACAGACAAAAAATTACATGTAGGCCGATTACAACTAGCAGAATAAATAACTTTAAAGATATTGTGACCGATAAATTATCAAACTTAAATATGAGATTGAGTGATCCAAATAAACTTTATGGTTCCTTTTTTAATTTGCTTATCACCGAATTTAATAAGATTTTTAAAACAAAAACATTTTATAAAAATACTAAATTAAAATTTAGTGATTGGGCAACCGTAGGTATACACAAAAGCAGAGATAAGCTATATGAATTGTACAGTATGAAGCAGCTTAATCAATCCATTAAATTTAAAGAATATGTAAAAAACTATTCCAAAATTTTTAAATCGGTTTGCATGTACGCAAAATGTAAATATATTAAAAACAAAATTTTAAGTTCGGACGATAAAATTAGGGCTACATGGGATGTTATCAATAGTATGTCGGGACAGCGAAAGAATAATAATGAAAGGATTAAACTACAGGTAGATAAAGTAAATATTACTTCGGAAGTAGAAGTGGCAAATGTTTTTGAAAATTTTTTTGCTAAAATACCTAACGAGGTAACATCCCATTTAAACTCATCTACATTAGACGCTACCACATTATTAGAAAATAACGTCGCTCTATGTAGTGTCCGTTTTTCGTTTGAATACGTTAGTCCTTCTGATATTATTAAAACATTTAAATCGTTAAATATTAAAAAATCCAATGATTTATGGGGCATATCAGTCAAATTACTTAGTACTATCATTAATGATATTGCTCCTCATTTAGCTTTAGTTTTTAATACATGTGTAGATTCGGGGTCGTTTCCTGACCTTATGAAAAATAGTAAAATAATACCTCTTTTTAAAACAGGGAATAAGTGCGATCCCAGTAATTACCGGCCAATTTCTATACTCCCATCTTTAAGTAAAATTTTCGAAAAAATTATTTTAAATCAACTTCTAGTACATTTTAAAGCTAATAATATTTTCCATAGTGAACAATACGGGTTTACGAAAGGTCGTTCTACGACTGATGCGGGAGTGGCCCTTCTAAAACATATTTATGATGCTTGGGAAAAGTCACAGAATGCTATCGGAGTGTTTTGTGACTTATCAAAAGCGTTTGATTGTGTTGTACATGAAACGCTATTGAAGAAACTTAATTATTATGGTATTAAAGATAAAGCTCTTGATATAGTTGCTTCATACTTAAGCGGTAGAATTCAACAAGTTACTATTAACGGAACAAAGTCTTCTGGATCTGTTCTCCAAATGGGTGTTCCACAAGGATCAATTTTGGGTCCTTTTTTATTTTTAATTTACATTAATGCCTTTTTATGTTAACAATATTTGTGATATTGTGTTGTTTGCTGATGATACTTCATTAATATTTAAAGTCGACAGAAAGAAAGATAAGTATGACGACGTAAACAATGCACTATCGCATGTACAGAAATGGTTTACTCTAAACAATTTAGTTTTAAATGCCAAAAAGACGAAATGTGTCGAATTTGCACTACCTAACGTTAATAAACAAAATTTTAATCTTGTTTTGAATAATGAAATACTTAATGTAATTGATAGTACAGTATTCTTGGGCATTACTTTAGATTCAAAACTTCAGTGGAAGCCCCATTTGTCATCCCTTGCAGGAAGACTCAGCTCCGCAGCTTATGCTGTTAGAAAAATTAAAAATTTAACTGATATTGATACTGCTCGTCTAGTATACTTTAGTTACTTTCACAGTGTTATGTCTTATGGTATATTACTTTGGGGTAATGCCACAGACATTGAGACTGTATTTGTCTTACAAAAAAGAGCTATTCGAGCAATATATAGTCTCGGAGCTCGAGACTCCCTTAGGGATGTATTTAAGAAGATAGATATTCTCACGGTTGCGTCACAATACATTTACGTTAATATTTTATATATCTTTCAAAATAGTGATGGTTTTCCTAAGAACAGTGACAGGCATTGTGTAAACACTAGAAGAAAAAATAAACTTTTCATACCAAACTTTCGTCTTCATAAAGTCAGTTCATCGTTTCTGGGATTAGGTATTCGCATCTATAATAAAATCCCGCAATCAGTTTTACATTTGCCACTTAATAAGTTTAAAGCCTACGTTAAAAAATCTTTAATAAATAAAGCATATTATACCATACAAGAATATTTTGACGACAAAGAGGCGTGGATTTGATAAGCGTTGATTTTCTATCCGGATAACATAATTAAAATGTAATAAAAATACATTATGTATAAATTATTTTAAAAGAGTTACTATCGAGTTTCTTGCCGGTTCTTCTCGGTAGAGACTACATTCCGAACCGGTGGTAGCTTTATAAAAATTAAAATATGACATGTAACTTGACGATTCGAAAGTGCTGTTAAAGCCCATTTGAATAAAGTATATTTTGAGTTTGAGTTTGAGTTTGAGTTTGAGTATGATAGTGTTTTTAACGTTTTCGCAAGGGAATCAAAACCTATAGGGTACTTACCATTGACCAAGTATTATGAAATTTGGCCAGGAGCAAGGTCCTTTAGTATACATAAAGGAAAAAATCCGAAAACTGTAAATTTCTGTTCGTGTGTCTGTCAGTCTGTACGTCTGTCTTTCAACCTTTTTCTCAGGAACGCGTAAATGTATCAAGTTGTAAATTGATCAAGCGGAAAATATATTAATCTTAGAATTAAAATTATATATACTTGTAACAAATTAACATAGAAGTTGACCATGGTCAAAAAAACAATTTTACAAACACTGAGAAGAAATTTGTATCAATACGAAAACATTAAAAAGCAGCAAACCTTTATAAACAACGCAATGCAATCTATATATCGCAGCTAACAAAATGATAGCGCGATGCAGCGTACAGCTAATGCCATCTATTACAACATTATGACATTAACTGTGATATAATTCTGCTCGATTAATAAAAAGTTTTATTTTAATTATTATTTAAACGCGCTAAAAATTATAAAATGAACTTAATTTAAATAACGTGCTAAAAATTTAAAAGTTTTATCGTCGATTTATAACGTCATTACGTAATTAACATTCAATATTAGAGCTTCACGCGATTTGATTTAAGTACTCGTATTGACTTAGTACGAAAATTTTAAAATTAAATTCAAACAGATCGAGTTATTTAATTTACTTCTTTATCTACACATATAAGTCTTCTGGTTATTAGTAATATAATTAGTTATTTATAAATAAACAATTAGTTTTGTTCGAATTAAGGACTACTTATTTTCGTCTTGGCAACACTAATATATATTTTGATATTTTGATTGATAATGTAAATCTAAATATTTTACGAACGTAGTGCAGGGATAGTGGAGTGTACTAGAATATAAATAAAAATAAAACGAGAATAAAATATAATATAAATATGTTGTTAATGTCAAAATCAACAAGTTATTTCATTGAAATTGTCAAGAGATGGCGCTGGGTGTATCCTGAATCGCGCTATAACTTTGCTTTTTTGAAAGTATAAGGTGTATTAGTACTTAAAATAAATTTTGTGTTTCCATGAATTGCATCCATGATTGTGTTTTAAATTAAAGTGCTCCTAAGTAGTTTCAAAATAGTTTTTGGGACGTGATCCATATTTACATAATATTTGATAGTTTTTGGGACGTGATCCATATTTACATAATACTAGCTGACCCGGCAAACGTTGTTTTGCCATATAAATAATTTCCTAGTATTAAATGACGATTGATCAGATTTCGACCGGAGAGGAAAAATGATTAAATTACTAAAATGGCTATTAAAAAATAAGGGTTGATCGTAGAAGGGTGAAAATTGAGGATTGTATGTATTTTTGTATGTTGTATCATAAAAAAAGAGAAATTAAAAATTTTGTCTAAAAAATAAAAATAAAAATTTAGGGGTGGACTACCCCTAACATTTAGGGGGATGAAAAATAGATGTTGGCCGATTCTCATAGATACCGGATAAGCACAAAAAATTTCATCAAAATCGGTCAAGCCGTTTCGGAGGAGTATGGCAACGAAAACTGTGACACGAGAATTTTATATATTAGATTTGATTATATTTAAGCGACATCTAAAAAAGGAGTGTTTTCAATTCGACCTTGTATTTAATTTTTTTAATGTTTGTTCGCCGATTACGCCGCCATTTGTGTACCGATTTTCAAATTTTTTTTTTTGTTTGAAAAGGTATACTTCCAAGGTGGTCCCATTGTCTTCAGGTCAGGATCAGGTGATAGGATCCTGGAGAAATTGAGGGAACTCCTCATATATTATAGGCAAGCCTATACCGATTTAGGTATTTTTGATAGTAACTTATGTTGGAACTGATGATGAAGACCACAAATGGCGTAGATGGATTAGTCTTATATAGATTTTGTACGGAACCCTCGGTGCGCGAGTCCTACTCGCACTTTTTATTTTTTGACAGACACGTTGGCGCAATGGTCACTGCAACTTACTAAAGCGCTAACGGTCGCGGGTTCGATCCCCGCTCACGGCAAACGTGTGTATTGGCCATACAGATGTTTGTCGTGGTCTGGGTGTTTGTGTTAGTGTTGTGAGTGTTTCCGGACCCCCGACACAATGCGTGTGATGGGTTATTTATTTATTTATTCAATTAATTATAGAGTAAGACATCTATATCTTCTTATGATAATGATTAATCAAAGACTGGCCCTAATTGCCACGGTGATTGTGTGAATCGTGTGATGATGATGAATTTTGGTTATTAATTTTTTTTCTGAATAATATAATTTAAATTTACAATTTATTGATCTGTAAAAGAGGGAGAAGCGTATATTCTTTACTATAAATTATTAAAACAACTTTGAGATCTTTCTATGATTGTAATGTTTGATACACTATTAACACTGTTGTTACTAATATTGTTCTTTTTTAACCATATAAATATTATACAATGCTTTTATTCTTACTATTGCAGATTCTGTACTGTCCGGTTAAATTTGATTTTATCTTTTCCACCTCAGAGGCGACTAACTCTCCAAACAATGCCGGAAGGCACGGGAGAATGATAACGATTGCCATTTCAATAATGTAGACATTGATCTCCTGTAAATACATTGTTTAAATTATATATATTACCACGAAACTTAATCTGGGGATACACATGACTATAGCTTCTACAAAACCCTGCCATACCAGGCATACCACTAATGTTTCAGTTTGGTGAAAATGTACAGGGTTTTGGCAAGTATTTGGAAAGTTTGAATTTGTTAAGAAATATTACATATGCCTTTCATTTGCATACAAGCTACTGACTAATTTTTTAAGGATTTCTGTATTTCAGAATTTAGTATTACTAGAAGCCTGAACTAAATAATTAACTAATATTTTAAAAAATCAAACTCAAATGATACTTCTGCTGTAAATTTGATACAACTTGTAGCATAAGTCTAGATTTAAAAGAATAGGAAGATAGAAGATTTTTATATTACTTAAGTTCTCATGTATTGTATCACACTTCAAAGTTATAGAACTCGTCTGTTTTGGTCGGTGGTTAAAAATATAAATCACTTACTTTCAAATTAAAATGCTGATTCGACCAGTCGGTAAAAACAAGTAATGTTATCAAACTAGATGTTACAGACAGCAGCATCTAAAAGACATATTAATCCATGAAGCAAAAACTATTTACCCCTTTTTACGATAATTGCGCGGACAGAGATACCTATATAAAAATACATTAAATCTATTGAATAAACATTACACACTCCATGTATTTGACACGTGCACGTATATAAACTATTTTGTTTATTATTAAAGTCTGTAGTAAAATCGAGAATAGATTATCTGTGGACGATTTTGGAATCGGCTGAAAATTTAATAAATTAGGATCCAGCGACCAGCAGTCTAATTAAATACATATGTACGTTACGCATGTATCAAAATATTTTTCAATATAAGCGCGTCTGAATTCGGAGCCCTAGGTAATAATATATCGGTCGGTAAAATAAATCGGTCATTTCAAAAACCTCGTGAGTAACACAACCACAATTTTTTTTAAATCAATACAAACAACTAAAGTTGTGTTTGTGCACAAACAAACAAGTTTTAAGGACTTTTTCATGTTTAATTTAGTATTTAAATAGTAAAAAACTGAAATATCAAATAACTTTCGCAGTTTGTTGATAATAATAATAATAAATATATGTATATTTTTTAAATATTCGAATATTGAACAAATCAATCGTATTTATCAATCATAAATCATTAATTCCACGTGTATTACTTTGTTATGTATCTTTAAAGTATATAATTCAAATCTTTAAAGTACAAAATTATAAACTCCATAATTTTTATTTATTATCTTCAACAAATGCAGTTGATTAGTTAAAAATGCTATTACAATATGGTTTAATATGCTCTTCCAGAATGCTATCATGAAATCCTTTAAATCGTCCAATTTTTTATTTTTGAAGAGGTAGAAATGCATTGCAAACGTGGTTTATACCCAGAATCCCCATCGGCATATAAGGCCAAGACATTCTTAGTTTTAAGAACATTTTACATATCTATCATATATGTATATAATCTTAAATTAATTTCGCAGCAATAGAAATCTTATAAATTTATTTATTTCTCATTAGAGTACATTGATTATGTTGTATTGCTTATGTTTATTTAATTGTTTAATTTGAATTTAATTCTATAGTTATCTATTAAACCGACCTCTATGGTGTAGCGGTACCGAACATATCAATCCGACGGTTTTGGATTCGATTCCCGCTCGGGACAGATATTTGTATTTGTTAATAGGTCTGAGTGTTCGTCCTTGCGGGTCTACCGTGACTTGGAGAGAACGTAAAGCTGTCAGTCTCGGTTGTTATCATAATCACCTGATAATGATCATTACTCTTAGTAGGGAGATTATTCTAATCTAAATGGTTACTGGATTACCCTCAGGTTGTAGAGGTCAAATAGCAATCACTCTGTGTTAAATCAGAAACTTGCCAGTAACTGGGCTAGAGTAATAAGCAGATTCTCGGTTTACCCGGGAAATATACTAAGTAGATGATAATAAATTTCTTAAATTTAAGAAGAAATTCATTTTTAGCATTAGTTTAGTATTAATTATTAAATCGTGTTCCATACTATAAAAGATTTGATGTATCTTTTCTTTTTAACAAATTGCTAATAATGAAGATGATGATATTTCAAAATCAATAAATAAATTAAAAGAATGACCGATTCAAAAATATTGCATAGGTTAGTGTGTCAGATTTTAGGTTCATGAACATTATGACATGTTCATTTAGTTTCCTGCGTTATAAGTGCTCTAAGCAGCCATTTTGTACATACCAAAAACTTCGTCCCGTTTCCGATAGTTCTGACATTATCGAATATATTTTTATACATGAATAAATATTCTTCCAATTTTTTAATTTGCAACTGAGCCTGTCCTGAATTGTCGTCATTTGTAATATTGAAACAGCTATCCATTGTTTTTCTAAGCGACTTCACACGAATCCACAAGATTTCAAACATCAAAATTCTCGTTATCATACTCAAGTTTTTAGCCACAACCACCAATAAAATTGATGTCAGAATTTTCCTTTGAAGTAAGTATGTAATACATAGAATTCGATATAATTCTAACGAAATAAATGAGACGAAAATATAAAAAGAAAATAGTACTTTAATATTTTCCATATCAATAAGCCCCATGGGATCAAGCTTGTCAAATTTTTCCATATAGTTGAAGAAATTTTCTCCGTCGGTTAAAAGTAACACAACTACTGTCAAGATGTAAATGATTACAAAATATACTAATGCTATTAATGTGATTCTACCACTAAAATCCACCACGTCGGTATAATACAGATATGTTAAAGCTATTGCAATACACATACAGTAAATCTTAGCAACAACAGCGTATGCAAAACTCTTGTGAAGTCTGGTATATAAACCCAGCAACAGACCGGTCGACAACATTAATTTGATCATAGTGCAATGTGTTTTACTAAACTTATTAGATATTTGAACACGCATTCTGACACAATAAACGATCTTGAATGACTAAACATTCACCTGCAGTCTGAAACCACAACCATTAATACAAATAGACTTAACCCTTAATAACTCTGACCGAAAAAGTTACCTGAATGTTCGCGTAGAGTGTGTAGCACCTCAAGCGAGTGAATTCAAATAAAATAAGAAAAACATGTAAAATCAGAATGCGAAATTAAAAACTTACATATAACTTTTAATTTAATAAATATGTTTTAAAAGTATAGAAAATAACTTTCACAATTAAACGTGTTCGGGGAGTTTTGACTATTCCGTCTTAGTACTCCGGTTCTTGGTTTCAAACACACTTGGAACTTTTTGTATGAAGGCGATATGCCATTTGAAGATACATATCTAGAATATATCTGTCTGACTTTCATGATGACTATGTGATCATTTTTGGTGAGGTAATATTTGTAAACCGGCTTATATGTTTAGATTTTTTAAATCATTTAGACTTAAGATATTGTAAGAAATATTAGTAGTATAAAAGTAAATTTTGAATACTGTTTTTATCCAATCCAATCAGATCCAAAAGGGTAAGGGTTCTGTTTTTTCCTTTCAAGGAACCCTAAAAAATTACAACATAACTTCAAAATAATATCAAAAATGTCAAAATATTAAATATATATTTTTTTAATAAAACTGTAACTTATTATTTGTTAAATAACAAAGATTTCAAACAAATTAAAAAAAACAATTGATTTATTACCTTACTGCAAATTTAGACCATGCCAAAAGGCACCTACAACTTACATCCGGTAACTGGATCATGAAGTCATTTATTTTTATGAAGCAAATAAAAAAATTATAATCTAGTAAACCGGCGCGCTAAATTCAAATTTATCATCAAGCCTGGAAGCATATGTTGGGGTATGATAAACCCATCGCGAGTAATTTTTAGGGTTAATAATGCATATAGTGATAGAAGTGCTTTTATAAATATGAGTACATCGATATCATCAATATTTTAGTTTAATTATTTTTTTTTTATATTTAAGAAAATGTTGACATAGTAACAGAGTAGGTATTGAGGTACTAGATAAGTGTGCCATTGGTGAAAAATGTAATATTATAGTTATTATTTTAAGGATATTCGATTGTTTTGTTCATCATCACTCAACTTGGTCAAGTTAGGGGTAACTTGGTTAAATGACTAACATTTGACGCAGCCTATATAAAAATGTTCGAAATAATGCATTTCTATTTTGTAGATATTAAGCCATCCGCATTTAACACTACGACATCATATTCTAAGTTCATATTATCACTTTTAAGTGTTGATCATTCTCTTGAAGAATTGACAGTTTAACGTTTTGTTAATGTTCATTTATACTAATATTATAAAGCTGAAGAGCTTTTTTGTTTGTTTGTTTGCTTGAATGCACTAATCTCAGGAACTACTGGTCCGATTTGGAAAATTCTTTCAGTGTTAGATATCCCATTTATCGAGGAAGGCTATGGGCTATATATTATCACGCTGAGACCAAAAGGAGCGGAGCACCAATGAAGAATGTTTCAAAATCGGGGGATATTTTCCTATTGAGAGAGCTTACATATGTAACTATGTTTTTTTGGGTGGAATCTAGCAACTCAATTTTGAAGCAGATATCTTCAACCGATTGAGCTTTGAAAGCTTTGAATGACAATCCATGATTGGCCCAACATGGCGGAATACCCAAAAAGGTAGATTTTTAATGCATTTCTACAATATGGGTGTTAAATGACCGGGCTTCGTCAGAATAACTTTAAAAATATAGTAACGTCACTCTAAATACAATATAGTCAACTTTTATAGTTGATGGACTATGCTTTTTATGCTTTACTATAAAATGGGTATCAAATGAAAGAGTTTGTTCACTCTAAATCCAATATGGCGGACTTCTTAAGATGACGGACTAAGTTTATTTTGCTTTCCTTCAAGGGGATTCTAAATCATTTTGTTATTCAATTGCTTTTAAATGAACTTAAAAAAAGGAGAAGATCAATTATTCCGTTGATATTTTATTTTTTCAATATATTCAAACCTATACCGATTTAGATATTTTTTATACTAGTTCTTGCATTCGCTCTCGAAATCAGGATTTGGTGAAGTAGACGACGGCCACCGGGATTACTTCGTAACAAGTATTTCACAGATTGCGATTCGATTCCTTCAATATGATTGCTAAATAATTTCTGCTCGTCACGATGCATATGGTAAGGTGGAACTGATTATGCAACACTGAGAGAACTCCTCAATAGTTCACAGCCCTGCGTCTAGACATGTATTAAAAACTAGAACTAAATGAGGAGCCATTAAAAATATTCCCTATTAATCGTTAGGTTTATTAATATTGAAATTCTTTATTTAAAACCAAAGTTCTGAATCGAATTTTTCATTGTTAACTTCCTTGATTTTTTTTCCAGGCTCTTATGCCTATTACTAAGTAAATAAGCTATACAATTTTCTTTTGAGTTTTTCTTTTCTTCTGAGTTTTCATATTACTCTAATAAAAGGTCTTCAAATTGTCTATTTCATAGTTGCATTTTTCGGGATCACCTCAGAATTAAACTACGAAAGATACATTTTTAACATTATCGACGACAAACCTGTTTCTACAAATTAAAATAATAATAAAAAAACAATAATAATTTATTTAATAATATGTATTTAAGATTAAGAACATTACTAGTTTTTCTTCTTAATTTGTATTACATGACCAAAAATGATAATCATTTTAACACCAGTTTCGGTATAATATCAGAGTATCAGAAATGATTATTTTTCTTTAAATTTTGACATGCTTAAACTGCAGCAGTATAATGGTGTACGTGGTGCAGATGCTGAAGACAGCCAGCGGCAGAGACATATCGACGGTGAAGAGGCGCCAGACAGTGAACTTGAACGGACGGAGCTCGAGATATTTGATTCCATCTAAAATTCTTTTTTGTAGCGAAATATCTGAAAATCAAGTGAAGTTTAGTCAAGTGCATGATACAAGAAAATCAAATACAGTATTTCTGTTTCTTGTACAAATGTGTATACGTTTTATAGTATTTTCGAATATCATCCAGTCAGTATATAATGTAAATTTTCACGGTAACGATAAGTCGAAACGAGCTTTGATTTTCCTCGGGCTATAAGATTGCATTACATTATTATTTTCAGTAATTTATATGTGTATTTCTGGATGCTTTAAGTCTCGAACTTGGTGGTATTGATTATTCAAAGACTGGCACGAGTGATTAGCAAGGTGGTGGTGGAAACGTTAGTTATTAATTATTCCTTGGTAATGAAATTTACATCATATCAACCAATGTTAATTAGACAGAAGCATATATTCTTTACTACTAATCATTAAAATTTTAGTCCCACTAAAATAGCATTAGTCTGGCAACTTTAGGATCTTAGTTCTCCATGAATGTATTATTTAAAACATTTTTAGCATTATTACTATTAATACTGTTTTTTTTTAATTATATAAATATACAACGCTTGTAGTCTTACTATTGCAGATTCTGTACTGTCCTGTTAAATTTGATTTTATCTTTTCCACCTCAGAAGCGACTAGCTCTCCAAACAAGGCCGGAAGGCACGTAAGAATGATAACGATTGCTATTTCAATAATGTAGACATTGACCTCCTGTAAATACATTGTTTAAATTATATATATTCCCGCAAAACTTAATCTAGAAATACACACGCCTATAACTTGTACAAAACCATGCCATTTACAGGCATGCCACCAGTGTTTGCGCTTAGTGAAAACGTAATGGATTTTGGCAAATTTTTGGAGACAACCAATACCGATTCTAACTTAAACAAATAAAACTTTCTAGTAATCTGTATGCAAGTATGACTATAGATCATTGGAAACTGTAATATTAAAAAAAACGACAATCTACTCATTAAGACCATTAATGAGAAGATTGTCGGGGATTCCAGTTGATGCTAAAACACCTGGTTACATAACTATGTTATTTTAGTATTATTAACGTCAGTATACTAAATTTCGATTCGACCAGATCGATGACTACAAACTGCTCAGATCCTTTTAATAACCATAAAAGACAGACACAAAGATAGACACGTCAAACTTATAACACCCTAGTTTTGACCGGAGGTGAAAATTATACAATTATTGATACACACTTTGTTGCCTATGTTTAGATTTAAACATATATATGACATGAGATTCTTCTCCATTATTGGAGAAACAAATTTTTATATTTAAGTCCTTACGTATTGTTATGATTATACGTCAAGCTTATAGCACTCGTTTTATTTGGTCGGTGTTTAAAAATATAAATCACTTACTTCGACGGTTGAAGCCTGATTCAACCAGTCAGCAAAAGCAAGCAATATTATCAGACAACATGTGACACTCAGCAGCATCTAAAACATATTAATACGTGAAAAATCCACTTTTACAAATATTATGCGAAGGAGTATAAAATTTGGCACACTTATAAATTTATAGAGAAGAAAAATACATTTAATAGTAATACGGGAAAGATTGGGTTAGTGTAATGTAGTTTAAACAAAAGAATCGATTACAATTAATTACAATTAAGAATTAATTACAATTTACATGTATTACTTTCTCTTTCAAGTACGTAATTTTATACTTCATTATTCTCATTTCGTCTTCAACAATTGCAGTTGACTAGTTAAAAATACTGTTACTAAATGGCTATTCTCTTCCAGAAAGCTATCCTGAACTCACTTTAATTCGTCTAATTTTTTATTATTGGATTATTGAAAAGGAGCATTGACTTACGTGGGTCATACTCAAAATACGGACTTACCTTTGCCTAAAAAAAAAAAAACAAAAAAAAATTGACTTAAAAAGTTTTTAAAATGACCGATTAAAAAACACAGACATAGCATAGGCTAATAAAGAAGCACTATACGTCATGAGAACTTTAATCTGTATCCGCAACATGTATTACTCTGTTTGGACTTAAATTCTTTGTCGACACTGTAACAGTGCTCTTAGCAACTATTATGTGGTACATACCAATAACTTCGTCCCGTTGCTGATAGTTTTAACATTATCTAACATTTTTTTATAAATAAATAAAAACTCTTCCAATTTTTTTATTTGCAACTGAATCTGTCCGTAACTGCTATCATTTCTAATATTCAAACAGTTATCCATTGTTTTTCTTAGCGATTTCATCCGAATCCACAATAATTCAAACATCAAAATTCTCGTTATCATACTCATGTTTTTAGCCACAATCACCAATGTAGCTAATGTCAAAATTTTCGTTTCAATTATCTTGAAAAGCATAGAAAATCGATATAATTCAAAAGAAACAATTGAGACGAAAATATAAAAAGAAAATAGTACTTTAAAGTTTTCCATTTCAATGAGCCCCATGGGATCAAACTTGTCAAATTCTTCCTTATAGTTGAAGAAATGTTCTCCGTCTGTTAAAAGTAACACAACCGCCGTCAAGGCGTAAATTGTCACATAACAAGACAATGCTACAAATGAAATGTCAACATCAATAGCCATCATCTCGATACTATATAGATACGTTAAAGCTATCGCAAAACACAAAGAATAAATTTTAGCAACAACAGCGAATGCAAAACTCTTGTGAAGTCTGGTATATAAACCCAGCAACAGGCCGGCCGACATCATTATTTTGATCATAGTACAATGTGTTTTACTAAACATATTAGATATTTGAACACGCATTCTGACACCAAAAACGATCTTTAATTACTAAACATTTCTGTCTGAATCCACTAGAATTAATACAAAAAGACTTATTAATAATGCAAAGAGGGATATATTTGCCTCCATATGTGTAAATACGTCAATATCGTCAATGTTCTACATAGTTTATTATTTCTTTATCTAATAAAACGTTCACTGAGAGTACGTTTGTATAACAATAATCTTGAGGTTTGGGCATGGTAAAATTAGAAGCAAGTCAAAGTCTAAGCAAAAAAATAAAAAAATAAATTCTATTCGATATGAACACTTTTGGCTTTTATACAGGCCTTTAATTACCACATCGTGTTCGGCCACGAATCTATGAATTTACGCATTGTTTCCAAGGAAAATTACCACTACTTGTTCCAAAGATTTTTAAGAAACTCAATGTCGCCGTGTCTTTTAAAGTAAGCATGTCCTCTAAAACCGATCATAATTTGAAATCTAAATGGTTGAGGTCTGGACTAGAGGGCAAATCTTCAGCTCTTATAATGTCCGGAACGTTGGTTTCAAGCCAGGCTTGGATTGTCCGTGCCTTGGAACTAAGTAGATGCAAAGTCCTGCTGGCAAGTCGACAGTATATTTAAAAAAAATGTTTAGCTAAGTGGTTTCACAACATAATCCAAGACTATATATTGATAAACTTAGAAATTGAAGTTCTCACTCCTTTAAAAAAAATGTAGTTTTCTGACTCCTCGATAAGACATGCTCCTCCAACCCATCATTTACGCAGGATGATGACCACGTTGTACCTTTCCGACCACTTGAGAAGGTTACTATACTTGGAACTTTTTGGTAATTCTTATTAACCGTGAGTAATATCTGGTTGAAAGTTACATATTCGTGATGTTTTATTAAATACATTTACCAATTATGTTAACATGTAATAGATTGCTCCATTAAAATGATTAAGTTGGTCTGGTAGAGGGTCATGGATGTATTTCCAGAAAAGTCTTCGACATTATACTTTAATAGAGGTTATTTGACTGAAGTTGGTATACTATTTTCGGGATACCATCTTAATTTAACACATTAATGACTTTTTTTTATAAAGTCTTTTAAATCATGGTAGCTATAAAAATATACACGTCTTCCAAACGTTAACATTAGTAGGTAATAGATCACAATCTCAAATTGAAATGAAAATAAAATGTGTCAAAATGACAGCCATTTTAAACATTGCCAGCAGAAAAAACATAATTAAATAAAATGCTCCATTGTTATCGTACACTTAGTATGGCATACTGACATTTATAACTCATAATTTCCCAGGATGTATATTATGTTTAAAAATGTCTCTCATAATTTTATATTTTCTATACTACCCTATCTTAAGGAATGACATGTACAGCGAAACTCACCATAAAATCGTTAAAATGATCAGACCAATCAAACAAAATAATTGAATTTCGGTCGTAACTTCGTAAATGTTTGTTCAGCTTTGCACGCACCAAATAAAATTTTTGGAAACTCTAACAGGCCGAAATATAAACAATAGTAGGGTTTTCTATATTCTCTTCAGTAAAATTAATTTAGCGGCTTGCCTTAATTAAATTAGTCAACTTGTGATTACAGCGGATGCGACGTTGTCGAAATATCGGGCTATAAAAAAAGAATTATTACAATTAGTTATCCCGATAAGACCCGTTGTTTAAAATATGAATATTATAAATCACGAAAATATAGAAGGATTAACTTGTGAGGAACAGGATTGTTGCATGATAAGCAAATGCTACCCGAATTTGAAAGTATCTAAAAAAAATCAAAGAAAGTCTGCACCGCTGACTATGGTTTTGATACATCTGCTATAAAGAATTTCCATTAAAATATTTGGCCGAGTCATAAATTTATCAAGAAGAATATGAGCTTCATCCTTTTTTGATATGAATGTGCCAGAATTTCTTCTGACACGTGCAAATTTACTGACGATACTTTCCTTCATCACCGTGTACGAGACAATTTTAACCACTTTAGCTCTTGCAAAAAGAAACGCCGATACCATCGATTAATATCAACTTATAGATTAAAATCTACTTATTCTATCCCTGAGCCATCTTCACCAAAATTACAGACGATCAATTTTGGTCAAAAAATTTTAAAAATTGTATCTCGAAGATTTTTTAATATTCATTGGATTGAATGCCGACTGTGTATCCAGGTGGTATAGATAATATTGAGCCCTGAAGCGAAGAGTACGATGGTAAAAGTAAGACGGTGGTACTATTTCAAAGAGTTCATCAGAACACTCTCTAGACGGTAAACAACACAAATTGTTCTCTCCTCTTCTACCAGCCAGTAAAAGAATCATCATCTGTACTGTTATCCGCATAGCAAAGAATATTGCTGGCTTGCAAAATATAGTAAATATGCAGAATGAACAGTGTAGGTGTTACTACTTAATTACTAGTTAATGGTTACACAACTGCATAATCTCTCGGGAGGCCGTAAGATAGCTTTATACCAGAGCCAATCAATAGCCTTTGCGATGTCTGATTGGTATAACACGCCATAAGAAGCGGAAAAACTATACTTCTATAACTCAAACGCCAGGTTTATTGAAAATATAAATAAAATAATTTCGCATTGTTTTAACATTTATTTCAGAAAAAAATCTGAAGCAAAATTCAAATATAACATTAATTTAAATTCATTTAATTCTATGTTGAAAGATTGGTTTTTAGGGTGTGACACATTGACATGTCAAAAACGCTTGAACGTTACGTTATGACAACATGATTACACGTGATTGAAGTCATTCGAGGTTATAAAGTATCCGCTGTTTTTCAGGACCACTCATCGCTATCCTCGAATTCCTTAAGATATTAAAGGAAAAATATTACATTCATAGATTTACATATATGAGACAAATGATAAACACATTTATATCTATAAAGACTTAGGTCGAAAACCATTTCTTTTTACATATTTTTAGTGCGTTCTAAAAATGCTTCATCTTTAATTTGGAATTGTCTAATGATAGTCAATAATGTAGTCATGGCACCGAGAACCTGCAAAATACACACAGGTTATAAAGTTAAAATTTAATATCTTTAACAATTATCTCTTCGTGGAAAATATCAGAGTTTTTTAGTCCAACTCTCGCTTTTTTTAGTAGTTCGTTACTTTAGTATAAAAGTAATGTAACATCCTGTAAATGTCCCACAGCTAGGCAAAGGCCTCCTCTCCTATTAAGGAGAAGGTTTAGAGCTTAATCCTCCACGCTGCTCCAATGTGAGTTCGCGGATATACATGT
This sequence comes from Hypolimnas misippus, assembly GCA_037950945.1. Lineage (NCBI taxonomy): Eukaryota > Metazoa > Arthropoda > Insecta > Lepidoptera > Nymphalidae > Hypolimnas > Hypolimnas misippus. The sequence continues at coordinate 10,928,594 of JBBEEQ010000031.1, read as the reverse complement.
CCCGGTACATGCAGGTTTCCTCGCGATGTTTTCCTTTACCGCCGAGCTCGAGATAAATTTATACACAAATTTAGAACTTGAAAATTCAGCGTTGCCAGCCGGGGTTTGAACCCGAAATCATTTAGTATAATCAATTGGAATTACCGCAACTGTAATTGGTCTCGTGAAATCACAGACGCCAAGTGGACAGAATTTTGGCATTGGATATTGATAGAAATCAAATAACACAGGCAGTTTCACTCGGGAGGGCGTGCACATCAGTGTACTGATTGTGTTCAAAATCTTCTGAAACTAAAAGATTTATTTGTTACTAGCCGACCCGGCAAACTTTGTTTCGAAAAAATTAAATAATGTGTCAAATTAATAACAAAAAAAATTGCAAATTAAATTTATTTCATTTCCGAATGCATTATCTTTGACAGGTACATACATTTTGTATGGAATAATCAAATTGTTGATTTTACTATTTTTCTTGTCACCTTCCTACGCTTTTACAAATATTTCACGATCAAAATTAGCCAAAGGTCGTTCTCGAGGTTTAGTGAAACAAACTAACAGGAATTATATATGTACATATAATGAAAAAATGTTTAACAAAGGTTTTTTTTTTTTGTTCAGTCTTACGGGCTTTGTATAGGGTACAAGACCCTGCTTTAGACCCTATCAATATATAAGTCTAAAGTGGATCTATAGTATAAGTAGGATACTCTCTTAATTAAAAATTGTTTTTCCTCATGACTTCTGTAATTTATTCAGTTTTTGGTCTGTCGGTAAATTAAAGCCACATTCGATCAAGGTCGTATCTTCAACATTTTATAATTATATACTTATAGTTATATTACTTTTTTTATTTCTCATGTAAACAGTTGCGTTATTTTCTGTTATCAATTCCGTTATTATATATGTATAATAAATTAATTATAACAATTAAAAAATCAACTTGAAACACTCTTTTCATCAAGAAATAATATATATACAAAAATATTAATAAAATAATTAACAACTCGATGTCATTGCAGTGGGGCAAAGTGCCCAAAACACTAGCGGCATTGCCCGTTTTAATGGCCAAATATGAATTAATTTCTACAATTTAGATATATACATATTTTAAGCGTTCGTGATTTATTCATACTTAATATAACGGGTCTTATCGTGATAACTAATGGTAGTAATACCTTTTTATTGCCCGACGTTTCGATGAAGTTGCATTCGTCGTGGTCACGAGCTGACTAACTGTTAAATATGAATTTAGATATAGTTTTCAATTACCTCCACTTGTGTACGATGGCACGGTTCTACCAGAAGAAAAAGGATCGCAATTCTGTATAATAACCAGAAAGTAATAAGGATGAAATATGGTATAGCCCTATGGGTGTAAATATCTGTAAAATAAACAATAAAGTATTTTTCAATCATCAGCAAAGATATATGTATACCTCGTTTCACGTAATTGTGTCGGTCTGAACACGAGGCGAGTCCAAACTCGCGCATGATACAGTCGTGTGAACAAGACTTAAAACATTAAATTTAAACTCAAAATATACTTTATTCAAATGGGCTTTTAAAGCACTTTCAAATTGTCATGTTACATGTTATTTTTTTTTAGATTTTTATAAAGCTACCACCGGTTCGGAATGTAGTCTCTACCGAGAAGAACCGGCAAGAAACTCGATAGTAATTTATTTAAAATCATTTATACATCATTTGTAATTATCTCTTATTTATTCTTTTTACTTATTTTGTCCATTTTTAAATATATTTACAAAAATTAAATATAAAAACATTTAAAAATATATAAAATAGATATATCTATTGAACGCGGAGATGACCTCAAGCGTCCAGTGGCTAGGGCTCCAGGTTGAGGAACCTCCTCACTATGCGTTCCGTCTCAAGCAACACTGCCTTTTGTATCCTGCTCTTGACCCAGCAGCTCAGCGAGAGTTTCTTAAGATGCTGGTCGAAACTCTTCGCAAATAGGCCGTTTACCGAGACGACAATAGGAACAATTATTGCTGAGTCCACACTCCACATGGCAGCAATCTCGTGGGCAAGGTCTAAATATTTACTTAATTTTTCTTTTTCGGCCTTCACAAGATTGTCATCATGTGGAATAGTGACATCAACAATAATTGCTCGGCGCGCTGATCGGTCTACTATCACTATATCAGGTTTATTGGCTGGTATGTGCCTGTCATTGATAATTGACCGATCCCAGTAGAGCAGAGCATTACCATTTTCGAGAACCGGTGTAGGGTTATATCTATAGTAAGGTACCTCGATATCCACAAGACCGTATCGAAGAGCAAGTTGTTGGTGGATTATTCTGGCTACTTGGTTATTTCTGTGCAAATACTCACCGTTAGCAAGATGACAACAACCGGAAATTACATGCCTGAGTGATTCTCCAGGTCGGTGACAAGCACGACATATATCTGGAGTTCCGTCTTTATTGATTTATACATCATTTATTTTTATTTCATTTCAATTGTGTTATTGTGACAGAAAATCAAAGCATATCAAATCCACGCCTCTTTGTCGTCAAAATATTATGGTATAGTATAATATGCTTTATCTATTAAAGATTTTCTAATATAGCATATATTATAATATAGCATATATTAAACGTATGAATGTATATTACTATAATTTTATTGATTATATTCAGCCGTTATATGATATTTATAATCTATTTACTTTACTTGACTTATATGGTAAATGAACACACCTGGAAACTAAAATCACGACTCATCGAACAATTACACTGATTCAGTATTCATGTTTTCAACTATTTTGAATTTACGTATTCGGTATTAATTTAACTAAAAACTGATAAAAACAATTAAATAATAATTTTAAAACATTTGTTTGACATATAAAATTATATAAGAAGTATTTAATAATACAAAAAGAAATGTCTATACAATAGTCCTAGTGCCTAATTCAGTGTTCTGCGCAGCGTCAGCGTATCGTTCAGACCGACATACTCGTAGGCTAAATTTCTTTTCTTGTCTCATTTAGCATACAAATTAGGCTTATTCCTAATCACACATAAGAGTTAGAGATGGGAAATTAACGATCGCGTGATTCAACTGAATAAATTTTTTATTAAAAATAATTACAATAGAAAATACTATTCAAAAATTCGTGAATTTCGTTCCGGGTATTGTTACCAAATAAGACAAATAAAAAAATAGGCTATACGTGAAACAAGGTATACATATGTACATATGTACAATACAATGCACGGCGATTCCGTTTCACTGTACCGGCAACAGCGCGCCGCAATCGGGAAGATGGCGCGGAATACCAAAGAAACCTCTGCGATATAAAAACTTTTTCGTAAACTTATTCTCTTCAAAATGTTTTTCCACAAATTATCGTTACCGTAGTGTCAGCATGTTTTAGAAATTAAAATCTCTTCTCCTTTTCAGTCTGCTTTTATAGTTGGATATTAATAATGTGTCAACCCGCAAAAAGTCAAATTCGGAGATATTGATGTATTTTATAATGCGTTACCTGTTTAACGTTGTTTAAAAAATTCTCCAGTCATCTAAACGAAATAAGTCATTTAGTTTCAGATTTTAAAATTTATACAATAATCTCATATATTTGAAAAACTCACTATTAAATAAAAAATTAAAAATTATACCAATCTGTTTTTGATTAAAAATTCCCTTTATCAAAAATGAGAATAAACACTGCATATACATATACTTTTTCAAACAACATTTTTTAAAGAATAGGTTTGACTTTTTTAGACGCCGTTTTCTCAAAATGAAATCCGTGTGGCTTGACAAAGTATAAGCAATACTCTCAATCAGAGTCCCGTTGTAAAAAATACAGTCTTTTGTAAAGTAGGCGCTTAGTAAATAATTTGCAGAAAAGAACACCTTACCTACCTATCGAACCGAAAGCCAGAGTCAGAATGTACATGCGGTTCATTATATCAATAACGCTGTAAATATATATAAGGAACACCATAGACCCTTCTCCGTTACTCAAGTCTGACATTAAGTTGCAAGTGGACAGATATGCATGGAAAATATTACGAGTGATAATATGTGCTGATGTCGGTGTGACTTGTTCAGATAATTCTGGAAAGAAGTTTAGCAGTAAATATTTACTACAGAAGAAAAGAGGTTACTAACGAAGTTTTCGTGTATTCTTCTGCATAATGTCATTGCTGCATAGTTTTATAACTGGCGTAGTGTAATCGACTGGCAATCACCCTGAATTCGGAAAAGAATATGCTTTGTAAGTTTACCCAATTTCTGACCTAATACTGGTACTGGTCATCAGCCTTGTAAATATTTTAGTCATGTCAAATTTACTAATACATTTGAGATATTTTTCGATTAGTAGCAATTAAAATTCGTTGTGCCTATCTTCGTTTTATTAATTAAAACGAATCTAACATTAGGTCTAGGAAAAAGTAAAATTTAATTTAGAAACAGTTTCTATTCAATCCGCTAGAAGTAAGCGCCTCATAATCTAGATCTGCAGTGCACTGTACGTCTCAAAATATACGGTTTGTTTATAGTAAACTTTGTGCTAAATAAGGAATAATGAATTCATTAAATACAGATATATACAAACCGAATGAACTAAGCTTCAATGTTAAAGTCTTCAAATGATTATTCACCAGCCCCAGTGTGTCATTCACCAGGCAAATAATTAAAAAGAAAGGTATTTGTATTAATAGTAGCATTATGGTTTTTACGTGGTACACTATGCTATATGGCAAAAACAAATCTGAAACAAATTATATTAATATAGTGAATTAGTATAACTTGTTCTTCTACTTTATAAATAACGATTTTATATAGCTGTTTTTTTTCTTGTGAGAATAATAAGTGATAATAATAGCCATTTTTTTTAAACCTTAATTTTTTTTTTTAATTTTGCTTGTATTTTTTGTATCATTCACATATGTAGAGAGTGATCTTTGAAACTTCTGATCTGATTTAAAAAATTCTTATTGCGTTCGACACCATTATACTTTAAAATTTTAATTTTTTATTTGGTTGTATTTTTTGTGTCATTGACTTTTATATGTAGAGAGTGATCTTTGAAACTCGTAATCTGATTTTAAAAAAAATCTTATTGCGTTCGATAGCTTGTAAATTGGGGAAGGTTATAGGCTATATTAAATCACGCTACAATTTATAGGAACGAAGCAGTAACCATAAACGAGAATGAAACCGCGAGGAGCAGCTAGTTTAATCCTATTGCCACAATGTGGGCATTAAACACTAAAAATAAATAATATTATGAATCTGAGTTAAATCAATTAATTAATATATGTAACTGTATATACTCACAGGCTTTATTTTTTATAAAAACTACACAAAACGCAGCCACAATACCGATAACTGTTGCAGCAACTGATATTACTAAAAAAATCAACATCACAATTTCACTCTTCTTCTTGTTGAAATTTAGAAAATTATTCGACATATTGCTATTAATCTGGAAGGATATGTAGATTCTATAGGAAGTAATAGGAATTATCACAATAAATACAACTGAAGAAATACACTGGCGAAGCTGAAATTGAGGATTTCGTTCTGTTGTCTTTCTGTGTCCTCTTAGGCTGTTTTGTCTATTTTACTTTACTCGTCCTTACTTGTTAGCAATACTCTGAACGAAAATCACGAATTTTCGAATAATTTTGTTTTATTATAATTTTACATTGTAAAAAATGATGTAGTTCAATCATTCAATCGATAATTTCTTATCTGATTCTTACGTGTGGCTAGAAATACGCCATATTCTTCTGTTAAATAAGACAAGTAAAAAAAATAGACGATAGGAGCTAGCTTGATAAAAATCAGTTGGATTATAAAATTTATTGAGTTAAATAATTTTAAATCGATTTTACTGGCGGTGAGTTCCACAATAGCAGGACTTCCTGGCAATTCTTTAAGAACCACTCGTATTTGTAAGTTTTTAACCCCCGATAAAAGGAGGGGTATAACTATGAACACTATGTGTGTTTGTCTGTGGCATCGTAACTCCTTAACGGGTAAATTGATTTGGATGAGATTTTTTTCATTTGAATGATAGTTTTCTAGCAATGGTTCTTAGACATGTTCTACCAAAATCGGTTAAGCCGTTTTAAGATCATAAGCTCTTTTCTTCTTAGCTGCGGTGTGAATCTTAGATGCACAATAAATATTTGACTTACTTTCAAAACAAAACCTTAAATTTTTAATATCTATGCATGCAAAATAACAATGCAAAATGATGGAATTCTTGGTCTGCTGAAACCAGTATCAGCAAGATACACAACTCCTCACCGACTTATTGCAGAGTTATCATGTTGGTGCTCATAACAATGGTCTCAATGAATAGATTGTAGCTTTTAGTCAATTATAATAAATAACACTTGGTCAGTAAAAAACACCTTCAGTTATTTTCCTGCTACAGTAATATTTACTGGTTAGATTTTAGCACCTAATTACATACTGCTAAAAAATTAAAGCTATTGCCGCTAAGTGCTGTTTTTTCAAATTGCTAGAGAAATCGTTCCAATGTATAGTAAACATACCTACAAACGGTTTTCTTATTAGATTGTTATTATTCTTTTTACGTATTCTTTGTCAGTTTAGCTAGTTTATTGAGCAAGATAATAGTATAATTAAGTCATGATTTTTTTCTAAGAACAGGGTGGTAATCATAAACGCATTGTGAAAACGCGAAAGGTGGCTTGTAATATGAACTTATTAGTGCTGTATCGGATTGTTAAATATTTATATCCGCGGATTCGGTATAAGATATTTTTTGTGACAAGATCCGCCGATTCAGATACGAATACAGATCTTAACTTTGTTACTTGAAACATGTTACGACTTGCATAGAGTAGGTCTTTCTTTTGTGTTGTTGATAATTTAGAGAATAGATAAATATAAAATCTCGTCTACTCATTGAAAATAAAATATCACCGGATATCCGGCACATCACTAGTACCAATGTTAAAAAGCAAAATTGTTCCATATTCTCATTTTTTTACTTACCGATTCAATAATATTTAGATACTTTATGAATCTCTTCATTCTATTCGACACATCGAATACTGCTATCATCAGTATAACATTCGACAAGACTATTTCAAAGACAAAAAATGCACTTGAGAAACCCATTTTGACGCGTATCTTACAATATGGGTCATTTTCATAAAAATCATTCGCCAAGCTTATAATCGAATTTAGAACTAAAAAATGATGCAAATTAAATTAATGTTGTATCATTGCCGTAATTGGCACCCTTTGTGGATTATTCCGTTTAGCCATCACATAGAAGCCCCCATAAGGGGAAATATACTCTAATTAAATACATTTTTTTAGGATTTCGGTTAACATAAACATAAACCAAATTATTTTTAGTAACGAGCTTAAACAAAAGTTGTATTACACAAATTGAAAAACTAAATTAAACGCGTTATTAACTATACATAGTCAGGGGGGGATGAACGGAAGAAAATGGACACACGAATTCTGTTAGGCTACCCTGGCCGGCGTGGAAAAACAGACACGCGATTATGATTATCACCCTTACGGTGGCTACTTTGGGGTGGCTAAACGGAATCTTTCCCCTTTGTTTGTTCAGCAAAGGAATATATTCTTATGTTAATATTTTTATAACTTTATCTAAATTTAGTAATAAAAAAAGGTTTTTATGAAGATTGTAATCGTTTTTAACTTTTCTTCTATATTTTTAAATATCAGACTTATATATTGATACTTTATATTGATACATAGACAAAAATACAACAAAACTTACCAAAAACTGTAAGGTAAATATATGCATGATACATGCATCCGTTCCACAAAGAAACTCGGTACCCATTATAGAGTGCTGTGAAACGCAAGCGAGTAATACCGAATATTCTCGAAATCCGCAGTACAAACGCTAGTGGTCGGTTTACTTGACACGACACAGCTTCCATGTCCGATTCTATTAAAATCTATTACTCTATTCGTTGGTTCCCGCCACTTTATTTGCGTGGAATAATTATCTGAAATCGGTTTATTTTTAATAGCCTATTTCTGTGAGAAATAATTAATTCTTTAAATTTTAAAAATTTGACAGACACGTTGGTGCAGTGGTCACTGCAACTGACTAAAGCGCTAACGGTCGCGGGTTCGATCCCCGCTCACGGCAAACGTCTGTATTGGCCATACAGATGTTTGTCGTGGTCTGGGTGTTTGTGTTAGTGCTGTGTGTGTTTCCGAACCCCCGACACAAGGTCATAAGATCTTAATGGGGGCCGTTGAGTGTGATGCGTTTATTTATGTATTAATTTTTGTCGAAAATTGTTCTTTGACCTTCCCTCTCCAAGGTTAAATTTAATTCAAACAAATATCCAGACATACAGAGTTACTTTCATATTTACGATATTAAATATGAATGTCTAAGCATAACAACAGAGTAATTAAAAAAATGATTATCCTATAGTTAATAAATCTCCTTGTCAGAATATTTTTTTTTGTATTTGGTGGTTTTAAAATATAGAAGATCTTGATAGACATTAGTTATTGATACTATTGCCTCACTGCTAAATAGACAACTATATTATAAACATAAATTATTTACCACAAAAAAATTGCGTCCAAGTTAATTCAATCTAGACAAAATAGAGCAGAAAGCTAATCCGGATTTGATGGGTAATCGGTACAAATAACGATCAATATCTGAATTTCGTGATAATCGTGGACAAGTCAGTAACCATTTAGACTTGAATAATTTACCCACTAAGTATAACGAGATGTTTAATCATATAAGATGTTTATCATAATAGTCTGATTAAACAGTTTAACGAGTTCTTCAAGAAACGTTTTATTGGAAAGTACCTGGTACTCGCGACTTCGTCTGCAATATCTGTAATGTCTACGCCATTAAGCTTTATGCATGCAAAGTCTCAGCTCGATCTAATTAAAATTGACAACGTTTCATACAAACTTTCATCCCCTACTTAGTTATTCCCTTGTTTTATTGCCTTGTGGGTAGAATTAATCAAAATCCTTTCTTAGCGGGTGTCTACGTCGTACCTGCATGCCAAATTTCAGCCCGATCCGTCCAGTGGATTGGGCTGTACGTTGATATATCTCTATGTCAGTCAGTCAGTCAGTCAGTCAGTCATCTTTGATTTAATATTTAAGTAGATTACATTAGATAACAAATGTCTATTCATAAGAAGGACATAGCAATGACGATGTATACTTACTTACGTACTTCTGATGTAAAAATAATTTCGATATAAAAATAATTAATATAAACAATGTCGAAAAACTTTAAAAAGTTGTTTGTTTTAAAGATAAATATTTTTATTTCACACAAAGTCCGATTACAGATGGCGAACGGTCTGGCTCGATTAGCAATGGTTGAACAGTACAGCTATCAAAATATGCAACATTCAGGCTTTTAATACTTTTTACCCGACAGCACGATGCAAAGGAGGATAATGTGTTTATTAGTCTATGTATGAATGTATGTTAGTATGTTTGTATTTATGTGCGTTCGTACCTTTGTGGCACTAATTAGACCAAACGCGTCACCGACCATTTTTAACCATGGTGAATATAGGTGGACGTTGTTTCATCATGACGGCGCGAATGTTGTAAAAAGCATAAAAAATTATATAAATCAAAATGGCTGATTTTGGGCGCGGCGAGTGAGAAAGCCAAAATGCTTATCCTCTCTCCACCAGTTACACTTACATTCGGTATCCCGTTGTAACTTTTTTCTTAGTAAGTCGCCGAACAATTAAACCTCATTTGATTCCACTGTGGTTGATATTTATTAGAAGCGGCAGTAACACTGAACATAACGTGACTCGCCTGCTCATTTGTCCGCAATTTCAAACAAAGTATTGTAACGATTGTTTTTAGATAAGACTATTTTACTTTTAAATACATATTTGCTACTTTTTTATGTAATTAATACAATCAATCATGACTCCGTAACAAATAAAACAATTTTTAATTTGTTTTTGTATTTAAAATGGTTGAATCTTAGCCGCACTTCATGAGTATCTGTTCAGACGTTTGACGGTTATCAGCTCTTTTATGGTTGTTGATCTGAGCAACTTTTATAGGTCTCGATGATTCGCAATTTGGTATACTTGAACGATTCTTAAGAACATAGTAACGTAATCTTGACTTAATACAGCAGAATTATCTAAAACCTGCAGGATAAATAACTCCTCGCCAACTTACAGCAGGAGCGTCGTGTTGGGCTCGTTGAAATGGTCTCAATAAATGGACGCTGATAAGCAATACTGTGTCAAGCTACATAGACTTCATTTTGAGAAAATGGCGTCTAAAGATGTCAAACCAATTCTTTATAAATTTGTTTGAAGAAAGATATATCCATCTTTTCTTTTCTATTTTGATAAAAGGTATCATTAATTAAAAGCAAATTAAAATATGTAATAAAGCAAATTAAAATAATAGAATAAAACGTTTTTCAAATGTTTGAGATTATTGTATAAATTGCAAATTATGGAACGTACTTAAAATTTGAAACATTAAATTAAGAATTTTTTTTCCTTATTTATTTAGTTTAAATGATTTAATTTTTTTAATAATGTTAAATAGGTATTGCTGAATTAAAATAACACATTATTGCACATTTTTTGTTGAAACATTATTGCTTATCAGCAACCAATATAAAGTATGCACTTCCTGTCGTGTGTTATGGCAGGGCTCCACGACAAGGACTAGCGATGCCTCTTTGTAGAGAAACAAACTTACGACTCCAAAACGTATCATCATTTCTACAAATAATAATTTTAATTAATGTTAATATGCTTGTACTAACAAAATATTGAAACTTAAAATAGAAGAAATTGTAGCACGCGTTTAACATAAAACATAGATTGTATCGCTGTTTTATTGAGATCGATACAGATAAAAAACGTAACATTTATTACATTATTCAAGCTCATATGAATCACCCATAAATCATTAATATCTTAAATACTATATTACCACCGTCTGATTGTTTGTTTATTTATTTTGTAGCTGTAACTTTGATGTAAAAACTAATTACATCATACCACTGACTTTTTACCCGACTGACCCAGAAGGAGGGTAATGTTTTTCGAGAGTAGGTAGGAAAAATACGTGAGGTATCATTAGATTCGTATTACTCAGCGGAGAGTCATAAAGTTTGTGACGTCAGCAAAAAATCAATATGGCGAACGGAAACTGTCAAAACTGACAAAGCATTGTACCCTAAAAGGTTTTTCCAGTTCGAGTTCGAATTTTTTTTTATTACTAAACAGTTGAATGTAATTTTTTTTCATTGATTAAGTTTTGTTTGAGCGTTCTGATGGCGGATATTTTAGTAGTACGTTAATTAGAAACATACATCATAAATTCAATATTTACCGAATTAAAAATGTATTTGATTTAGCTAAACTCCTATACGTCTAGTTTCACATAATTCTATGGTTCATCATCTATGATTAAAAAAATCGTTTTATGTAAGATCTATTTCACATCCTTGAAAGGACATAGGATACTTTTTATCCCGAAAAAATACACGGTCTTTGTTGGAATGCGGTGTAAACCTGAGCGCGATATAACTCAATTCCACGCGGATGAAATCGCGGGTGGGATGGCTAGTGATATTATACAATTATAGATGTGTTGTAACTTATGGAATTGAACTATAAATTGAATTGAATTAAATTGAATTTTGGCACTCAGAATGCCAACTGGCAACTTAGTATGACAGGCGACAGTATCTTTTGAGCAATAAGTAAATTTATGATCCCCTCCAGTGCGCTCAGAGCGCTTAAGCGGCAGGAGCACCGAAGGGCTCTCGCGACGTGGTGCGCCCGCCTCCGAGAGGAGAGGTACGCGCACAAACGCGTCGTGGCAGCCTTTGAGGCCTGGATGAGGAGGAAGCGGCGAGTCACCGTCCGACTTACGCAGGTGTTTACCGGTCACGGCTCCTTTGGAGAATACCTGTGTAGGATAGGACGCGAGGCGACGGCAGTTTGTCACCATTGCGGTGCGGACCGAGGCACTGCCCAGCATACGCTGGCGACGTGTCCCGCGTGGGCCGCCGAAAGGCAGGTCTTAGTTCAGGAGATCGGGCGAGATCTCTCCCTGCGAGCAGTCGTGTCGGCGATGCTCTGCAGGGAATCGGCGTGGGAGGCCATAGTCTCCTTCTGTGAGACCGTCATGGTCCAGAAGGTGATAGCATAGCGATCCCGGGAGAGGGCCGATCCCGCCTGACGAGGACGACCGAGGCGTCGTCCTACCGGCCTCCTAGCCTCAGTGCCCGGGGCAGAATAAATAGGGCGCGCCCTCGGGCCGTGGGTGCATGAGATGGGGGTCCCACGCATCCGCTTTCATACGGCCCCGAGGAGGACGGCAGCCGGGATGGCCTCGAACTACTGCGGGCATCCTCTGCCCGCAGTACCCGTGCGTACGGTAGTTGTAAATGCTTACTTACGTAACTAAACGTAAAATCAAAAATATTAAATAGTTAGAAATGTTATAAAAATTTTAATTCTTCTCGCCTGATTCACAAATATTGAAACTTCCAAATAAAAACTGAAAATTTTGAGTCCGTAGCTTTCTATTCGTGGAACAGTACTAAGTATATTAATAGTACTGTTTATTTCAAAACATTATCGATAACGAAATAAGTAAAAAAAAACAAAAAAGATTTTTTTTTACATTTTGAAGTCGGTTTGAAGTAAAACGTTCGGAATCGGCGCCAAGTACTGGCACCGACTGCAACATTTTCTAGAAAATATTTCTTTTATCATCGTACAAGATATAAAATTGTGTCCTTTTTAAATAATTACATATTTAAAATAAACAAGATACGCGCCACAACGATATGTACTCGTAATATAATAGAGTTATATACCCTTTGGGAAGACTCAGTTTCGAAATTTACGCAATTAGAAAGATTAGACAATTAACCGATATGCTCGATTGGTATATCTTAGTTATGTCATGTCTCATGGCATTATACTTTGGGGTAATGCCATTGAGACTATTTTTGTATTACGGAAAGAGCAATTTATAATCTTCCAGCTCAGGGCTCTTTGCGGGATAAATTTAAGAAGATTCTTACGGTTGCGTCACAATATATTTGCTCCAAAGTTTGATATATTTTTTTAAATAATAATTACTTTGCTAGAAAGAGTGACAAATATAATATTTAAAAAAAGACATAAAAATAACTTAACTTATAACACCAAGTTTTCGACTTCATATACTGTTTTACATTTGCCACCTACTAAGTTTAAAGCCTGTGTTAAGAATTCATAAATTAATTAAGTAGGTACATTACACTGAATAAGATTACATTAACGATAAAAATTCACGATTATAATGCATGTTGATTTTGTTAGTTAGATTGTTAGTTTATTTTTTTTTTATTTTGATTTCATGCGATAGCCAAGTCAATTTATTTATTTAGAATATAAAAGGTTTTTGATATTGATTTGGTCATTATAAGATGTCGTCAGGTTAGTTAATTACGTAACAACCTAAGACAGAAAGTCCCATAAATAGGGACTGAATAAATTAACCGACTTGACGGTATGACGTAAATCTCACAACTTTTTACGATAGAATAGATATTCGCAACTCAGTTGAGTTGCGAGACTTGGCTATTTTTTATAAGTTATGTTTTTTTGGCATTATATATACTATACAGAGTGCCAACTAGGCATGTGTTGGACATTTGATCAGCGTTAGCAGAATCAATATTTAAAAGTAAAAAAAATAACTAAATTAAAAAATATACATATATTTTAACGTTGGCAGATACGTATATAGGTACGTGTGATACCGTACTGATGCCTTATTTATAAAAAAAGCATTAAAAAAAAATGAATCTCGTTTTAAAAAAGTTGTAAAAATGCTACAGGCCGCCGCAAAATTGCAAGATTCATTACAAAAGTAAAGAACGATCTTCGGTTCAGCCTTAGTAAGCTCTGCGTCCGCCTGAGATCTCCACGTATTTTCTGCTAACCTGGTACTAGTTCACACGTGGTTTATAGTTTTTGTACTATATAATATATTTTTTATTTAAAATAGTATAAATAAAATATAATGAAAACATGTGTGACTTGTTAAAAAAATTACTTAAGGAAAAAAATCTTAATAAAATTTAAAAAAGTCCGAATATTGCAATACTGGACTGAATTAATGGGTATGTATTTTAATTATTAAGTAGATTTATAATATAAATTTACTCCATATACTTTTATTTATTGTTAAATAAGGTCTGTTATTAAGTGAAGATTATTATTATATTTTGCGTAATTATAAAATAACTGCGCAATTTTATACAATCTTGTATTCTTTTAAGTGCTTTTGTCGCAATTTACTAGCAACGAAATTTGCAACATATTGACAGTTAAAGGAGAAGTTGAAATATAAAAAAAATTTTAATTTAGTAGTATTGTCTACGTTTTGGAGTATAGTTTGCAATAATTAGCTTCTTGTTCTCTTTAATTAAATAGGGCTATTTAATTTTAAATACCTTCTATACTAAAAATGATAACATAATTTATGCACGCCGTTAAGAATGAAATTATATTAAATAACGTTCAATTTTCATAAATTGCATTCAGAATTTGTCTATTTTAGTTGATTTCGCGAAATAAATCTGTGGCTACGTTATTGCGTAAATAAATAATATTTATTTAAGGAATCTCATTGGAACATCTATTTTAAAACAGTCCGATGAAATGCGTCAAACATTTGTTTCAATGTTTTGCTTACATGCAAACAACTAAATATTATCAATAAGAAAAGTATTTAACAATTAAATCGTCACACGAATCTACACTGATATTATAATGAGGTAAAATCGTTACTAATATACTAAATGAAAGTAATTATGTCTCATGTTACGCAGTCACGCCTAAACTGAATTGATTTAAATGAAATTTAGTACAGTAATAGTCTCTAAAAAAGTCATCTATATCCTTGGTCCGATTAAAGCCTATTTTTTTATGCGGAAAAAGGCAGTAAAGGGTTGAAATAGAGGATGAAAGTTTACATTCGAATTACGTCTTTTGTAAAGCAAGCAGCATAAAACTTATTTTGTGATCAGTTTTGTAAATCATCTGTTAAGTTGTAAACTTTACGCCGACGAAGCCGCGAGCAACTGCTGGTTTGTTAACGAGATTCTAAGATTGTATGTAGGGGGTAACCTTTAAAACTGCTGATCCGATAAAAGAAATCTTTTTGCGTTGGATAGTCCGATGAGGAATGTTATAGGCTATATTACATCATAATACAACATACAGAAGAGAGGCAGTAACCATAAACACGAGTGAAGCAGCAAAGGACATCTAGTGGCATGATAAAGTGAAGCAAATTAACTCAAAAAGAATTTTTCAATTCGAACCCGTAGTTTCTGAGATTAGCACGTTTTAACAAACAAATAAACTCTTCGGCTTTATAATAACGCGAGCTTTACAGCTAGTGCTTTTATAACCTCTTTCGAAACGTCAATTTACATATTTGTCATGTCAGTTCCACGTGAAGCTACCACGAGCTCGGAATGTGGACTTTACTGAGATGAGCTGGAGAGATACTTAGTAGTTACACTACAATTACAATACTTAGTAGTGCTTTATTCCATACTAGCAGTTGCTCGCGGCTACGCCCCCGTATATTTTGTAATTTCAGCTAAATAAATCTACCAGCGAAATTGTGACTTTTCCAGGACCTAATACCCCCTAGCGTCATTTTAAGGAATGATTTTGAAATTCTGGGATACATCTATTTAATTATTCTCCCTAAGTAATATTTGTGCTGAATTTAAGGATAATCGGTCAAAAAAATACATTTTCTCCATACAAACTTTACTACCCCCACCTCAGTGTGGAATAATAATACCCCGTTATCTATTTTATATTTCATTACTATCACCCAAAAGTATGTGTATTCAGTTTTAAGTAATACGACCACGGAATAAGATTTTGCATTCAAACGTTTTTACCCCTTTTCACCCTCTTAGGGGTGAATAATCAAAAAAACCATTTTTTAGTGGATACCTACAACCTAAAAGCCACCTACTGCCAAAAATTCAAGTTCATAGCCCCAGCGGTTTAGGCTCTGCGTTGATGAATCAGTCAGGACAAGTGATTTTATATGTATAGATATACTGACAGGTTAGCGTGGTGGTCATTGCAACTACTGAAACGCTAACGGTCGCGGATTCGATCCCCGCTCACGGCAAACGTCTGTATTGGTCATATGGATGTTTGCTGTGGTCTGGGTGTTTGTGCTTGTATTGCGTGTTTCCGGATATAGGATCATAAGACCCTAATGGGAGTCCGTTGAGTGTGATGGGTTATATAAATGTATCTCATCTAATATGCGTGAAAAACAAACTTAGTTTTGCCATTGCCTGTATTCTACTGTTATTATAAACGCAAAACTTTGTGACGATGGATGGATGCATTAATCGATGTTTGTTACTATGTATCTTTACAGAAATACAGCTTGTTTATTAGAACTGGCTTTAGCTCGCGGCCTTAAATTTCGGCATTAACGTAATGTACTTTGTTATAAGTCTTCATATTGAAGTATGTTCCATAATTGAAATTTATTATACCTTTTATTAAATTACTGGTGACTTGGTACATGGTGCGTCAAAATACTTCCTATGATTTGGTTGAATCATAACGATAAGAATTTAGTCGTAAAACATTGTTCATATGCAGATAAAGGGACGCTAGTTCAATCATACAAAACTGTTAGAAATAAGTTCCAAAACCTATTTTCATATCCTAAATAACAACAAATTTGAAAGCGTCAAAGATTTGATACACCTGTACATTTAACTCTATTAACACTAGCGAAGATTGACATTCGATAATGTGTAGTCGATTATCTATAGCAGAGTATTTCAGATACAAACAATAACTAGACGCTGATAAGGAATACTGCGTCAAGCCACACGGACTCCATTTTGAGAAAATGGCGTCTAAAGATAACATAAGTATTCTTAATAAATTGGTTTAAAGATGTATATATCAATTTTCTTTACTATTTTGATAAAAGATAGAATATTAAAAAAAAATTATCTACGAATACATTTTTCAGATATATGATATTCTTGAATATCTCAAAAAATGTATCACACTTCAATAGTCTAATCATTAAATTAAGACACATTTTTCCGTACTTCTTTTGTTTAAATGACTTGAATTTGTTTTTAATAATGTTAAACGTGTAACGAATTACCAGAATACATCAATATCTCCGAATTTGACTTTTTGTGGGTTGACACATTATTGCTTATCAGCATCCAACTATGTATAATATTAAGATCCCGTTGTAATTGCAATTACATTTCGATCATTTAAAAGGTAACAAGATAATAATTTTTTTTTTAATATCAAATAAACCGACTTCAAAAACGAATTTAATGCTGTGAATGTCAAAACAGATCACGTAAATCTTTATGAAAGCCTGAGTCTTCAAAACCTATGTATGTAATTCTCGCGTTAGACTTAAGTAATAAAAAATTAATAAAAATCTGACTTTACAAAAAAAATGTTACAAATGGATGCTGATAAGCAATAATGTGTCATCCCACAAAAAGTCAAATTTAAAGATATTGATGTATTCTGATATTACATTTTATATTTTACATGATATAAAAAAAAAAATCATAATTCAGATTTCATGATTTTTTTTTAAATAAGTACTGAAAATAGTTTCTTAATCTAATGTTTAGAATATTGAGGTGTGATCCATATTTTGGATTATGTAATAATCTCACATATTTGAAAAACATATTATTAGATAAAACTCTTTACTAGCCAATCTACTTTTAATCCATTAAAATTTGTATTAAAATAGAAAAGAGAAGATGGATATATACTTCTTCAAAGATATTAATTAAAAATAGGTTAGACATACGTTATTTAGACGCCATTTTCTCAAAATGAAGTCCGTGTGAGTTGACACAGTATTGTTTATCAGCGTCTTAATATTTTACACATATTATGTAGGTGGGAAAAGAAGTTTTAAAATCGGATAAGTAGTAACAGAGATCGGCGTTTTCCGCGTTATTACGGCTCTTAAGGAAATTGTAGAAGTCAATATATTTCATCCTATTAATCCGATAATTGAGACAGTATAGAAAATTAAATACATAATTAACACCGTTACATTCATTTCTATACGTCTGTTTTATTCTCTACTCTGTGGTATTAAAAGGCGTTAATGGAATGTATTGATTTAATAATTATTAACGACAACAACCGACTACAAGAATTGAATTTCAATTTATGTATGAACAAAAGTATCATTGAGTAGTCATGTAATGCTTTTTTTCAATTTACATCATATTTATTATAATATCATTTGGCACTTAAACATAAAATAATTATAATTAAGGGATATATAAATAATCAAAAATTTTCAAGAAGCGGTAATTAGAAAAAAATGGTCGTATAGAAAGATAAAAGTACCTCTCACAAAAATAGTCATCAGTAAATTGTTTTAAGTGTAAAGCAATGACAAACAGCTCAGTGAATCTTTATGAAACTCTGAGAAGAACACTTATAAGTGACTCGTCTCAGACTTTTATAATGATTTACTTAAGTTGTTTGTCATTGCTTTACACCGGAAAGAGTTTACTGTCAAGCAAAACTTTCGAATGTGATTCTCGACTGAATATGTACTATGACTGTCGAAAATAAAGGCACCGACAGAGAATTCTTTCAGTCAGTAAAGACAAGCAGCTTATGTAAATTTTTAAAAAGCACTACGAGCTAAACCCATAAGTGTAGTTCTTGCCTTAATAAGAAGCGTTTATATAATAAAATTAATGAAGCAGAGGTAGCCCTCGGCAAAACCAAGTGTGGTATATCAATTCTAAATCGCATGTTTTATTTATTTTTCATTGATCACTATCACTTTATAAGTTGTATGTCATTGCTTTACACCTGAAAGAGTTTACTGTCAAGCAAAAATTTCGAATGTGATTCTCAATTGTATAGGTACTATGACTGTCAAAAATAAAGGCATAGACAGTGAATTCTTTCAGTCAGTAAAGACAAACAGCTTATGTAATTTTTTAAGAAGGACTACGAGCTAAACCCATAAGTGTAGTTCTTGCCTTAATAAGAAGCGTTTATATAATAAAATTAATGAAGCAGAGGTAACCCTCGACAAAACCAAGTGTGGTATATCAATTCTGAATCGCATGTTTTATTTATTTTTCATTGATCACTATCACTTTATAATCGGGCTGTGATAGTTATCATGAAAGCAATAATTAATTGTGCAACGAACAGAACGTGTGATATTGCTGCAAATCTAACAGTATCATAAGGCGAAAATTACACTAGTAAGCTTTGCACTCGTAAGACAGACTGAAAAACTCGATTGCGAGTTCAATCACCGCTAATAGCAAATGTCGGTATTGATTTGTGTCGTATGTGTGTGTGTGTGTTTTCGGATCCGACAACGAAACAGAATCGTGATTTCCTAATGGAGGCCCATATGCGTGATTCGTTTGTTTTATTTTTAATTTAAAAAAGATTTTCATTATGTATTGCTTCACCTAAATGAACTTATTGCCACATTTCTTTATTGAAACTCACAGCTTACGTAAGGTTATCTGTAACAATTACGAGGTTAAGGAGTTTTTTTTTATATCAGTGACTAGAATAAAACTTACAAGTGTAATTGTCGCCTAATATATAAACTTATTTACTTTACACATACTGTTCATGACGCGATATTAATTCATTATATTACTGTTATAAAACGAACGCATTCGCGAGCGACTACGTTGTTTGTAATAGTTCTATTTATTATTGTTTCGGGATATTCTAACCTAAAATGGAAATATAGTCTTAAAATATCGATCCATGTTGATATGTGCACTTTATTAGTTGAGGAGTTCCGGCTGATGATTTCCAACGGATCTTGATCAAAGAATATTCCAATCTTCGAGGTACAACCTATCAAATACAAAAGGGATTATAAAAATCGGTTTACAATAGGCGAAGATATCGAGTAACATAACAACTGAACAAAGAAAGCACATTTTAGAAAGTCGGTAAAACAACATAATGACTTTATTACTCATTAAAATTTCAATATATAAAATAGCATATAATCAAATACATAGAACTTATTCTTCTAATTGAATTTTGATTCAGAAATAATAATTCTATTTGGAGTAATTTGTATACGTTTACAAAAGTACAAGCTTTCCTTCGAGAACAACGTATTTTCTGAAACTAATATCTTATTTCACATCAAATATAATTTTTTCTCTTATATTTATAACTTTTGCTCCCAGACTTTCGTAACGATTTACATAATTATGTTATTTCTCATTGTCTTACACATATCAGATTGATCAGAAATCACGATATACAAATTATGACAGTTTTAAACAAAGTTTTGTGAATACGAGAGATTGGCGAAATAAC
The DNA here is from genome assembly GCA_037950945.1 of Hypolimnas misippus. Classification (NCBI taxonomy): domain Eukaryota; kingdom Metazoa; phylum Arthropoda; class Insecta; order Lepidoptera; family Nymphalidae; genus Hypolimnas; species Hypolimnas misippus. The sequence continues at coordinate 10,908,142 of JBBEEQ010000031.1, read as the reverse complement.
ATGTGTCTAATTGGCACAACTAAAAGCCATTAACGAAAGAATTTAAATAAATTGTAACTGTCAAAATGTTTTGATAGAAATAGGTTAACGTAATAAGTCCTCTGATTACCGATCAAGAAACGTTCGGTGTAGACAACTGGGAAAAAGAAGATTTTATGATTGTGCAGTATCTTAGAGAATGGGGGCTGATTCTGTATGACTAAATTCGTAACGAACGAAAACGCGCGACTTCATAACATAGTAACATGAAAATGTTATAGAATAAGAAAACGTGAAACTCATATAAACATTTTAGGCAGATAATTTAAATAAACTCTTTAGTCTAGTTTACATAATAATTGTCATAGAGAATCGGGGCCCAGAACAGTGTTTTGTTAGGTCGTAGAATTGTGTGCGATTCAGATAATTGACAGTTTGCGAAGATAAATAAGGATTCAGCTGATTTATATATTATTACAACAATTGTTAAAATTATATTATAATTATAATAAAATGTATTACTATTATGAACACATCTGGCATAACAGACTAACTTGGCAGAATCAATTATGTCCAGGTAAGTTGACAAAATATATATAAATATTTTTTAGTACGAAAAAGAATTAAGTAATTAAAAAATGTTATTCCCGATTGTCTAATAACAACACCTCTCATTTCAAAATCAGTCAAACACGATGATTTCATTTAATTAAGTCACAATCACTCGCTAGTATATACAGTTTACATCCGCCATATTGATTTTCATGATGACGTCATATGGATGCTGATAACCAATACTGTGTCAAGCCAACACACTTCATTTTGAGAAAATGGCGTCTAAAGATATCAAACCTATTTTAAAAAAATGTTTGGTGTAGTATATATCCTTCTTCTCTATTCTATTTTGATAAAAAGAAGGTATAATTTATTCAAAACAGAATGGTATATTTAAAAGTTTTATCTTCTATACTTATAATAAATCTGTAGAGAGGTCAATTCTGTACATGAAATATATTTTCAAAATAAGTATCAGGGGTTTATTAGTGATCGATACTGATGCCAAAAATGCAATCAGTAAAGTTTTTGTCTGTCTGTCTGTTTGTCTGTCTGTATGTATGTTCCTTATAGAAATAAAAACTACTCGATGGATTTTAACAAAACTTGGTACAATTATTCTGCATACTCCGGGGCAGGTTATAGTATACTTTTCATCACGTTACAATCAATAGAGTAGAGTAGTGAAGGGAAATTTTGGGAAAACGGGAGACGTTACTCCAATTTTTAAGCTTCCGTCGCGTATGCAGCCCTAATGGTTAAATTTACATAGAAATCATGAATGACGGAAATATTCTACATAATTTTTTCTAAAAAATATCCCGCAACAGCATATGGCAAAACACGGACGAAGTCGCGGGCAAAAGCTAGTCTAATAATAAGTTTTTCAATTATATTAGGTTTTTGCATATTGCAAAATATTGAGCACACTACAATTTTCGAAATAATTAATTAAGAAACTTATTTCCGTACTTATTTAGCTTAGATGACACAATTTTTTTTAATAATGTTAAATATATGTATTATCAAAACCTTAAATTTGACTTTTAAGGCAAAACCGCGGGACACAGCTAGTATTTTATATAACGAGTCAACTCGTGACCACGACGGATGCAACTTCGTCGAAACCTCAGACAGTAAAAAGGTATCACGATTACTTGTCGTGATCAGACCTGTTATATAAAATACTCAAGTGTTTTACGTCTGCCCAAATAATATGATCCATCATGATGACTTATCTCGGTATCAATACTTTAGATTTCATAGGTTTTTCCCGTTTCGTACTCAACCGGTTTTTATTAAATTGATAAACTAGATCCTGTAAAGTATCGTATAATGAAAACTCATTAAAGGTGTTATCGGCCAGTTTTATAACTAATTGAAACTTTTTAATTGCATCCCTGAGAACTAGCTGGGGTTCGTGCAAGTGTTTTAACGTCAACAGTATTATAGAGTGTTACTTTTATCTACGGTTTCGTTCGCGGAAATATGGCTTATGTCAATCTGGAATATTTTTCTTGTATAATTTATTATATAATTATTTTCATTATTATATAAGATTTCTAGGTTTTATATAGTTTTTAATAATTTTATTAATAATAAATTTGTTTATATTATATTGTAACTTTATTTTCAATTGACGCATTATTTTTATCGAAGATATATTTTGACAATATCTATTCATTAATTTAATAGATTACATTTATTAAAAACAGCTTGTACAATTTTACAAAATAAATATTTTGTTCTATTTCATTCACACTGCAATAGATTCCGAAGTCGTATGAAAGACAAGAGAAAAAATGAATAAATTAGATAGGGTTTCCATTTTACCCGCATATATGGCCGAGAACTTGATTTTGAATAAATTATCCAAAGTGACATAGGCTATATTGATGTTGATAAGCAATACTACGTCAAGCCACACACATTTCATTTTGAGAAAATGGCATCTAAACATGTCAAAACTATTTTAATACATTTGTTTGGATACGTATAGGTATATGTTTTCTGTTCTATTTTGATAAAATGTATAATTAATTAAAATCAGATTGGTATGTATAATAAGTTTTACATAGTGTTGTGTACATAAGTGTTGTTTAACAATAAGGTTTTGAAATACATGAGATTATTACATATTACAAAATATAGAATACACTTCAATGTGCGAAAAATTAAATTAAGAAACGTTTTTCCATACTTACTTTGTTGATAACTATAAGATGACTTGAATATTTTTATTCTTACAATAGGTTCAGTGGTTCCAGAATTTACTTCGAACATATACAATTCGCTCTTTCTTCTTTATTTAACTAGCTGCCCGTCGCGGTATCACTACTTTGCTCATATAGAAAGTACGACGATTTTATACAACATTTTCAAATAAACGGTCCACCAAACGCTAAAAGAATTTTTCAAATCGCATCAGTACTTTTAGAGATTACCCTCTCTAAACAATTTTACAAGAAAATCATACATCTTTATAATATTAGTAGAGATACAAATATAATATATAACAATGAAAATAGATGTGTCTCTATTACAAGTACGTAAAAAACTTCTCAGTGTAATTAACTAAATTCAAATTTCGAGCATTAGAACTTATTAAAATTTTAAAAAACCTAATAACCGTATATCTTCAGGTGCAGATTCTGATAAAGTGGATGGCGATGCCACTCCTGTCGCATCTGATTCAGATTCAGGACTAGAAGGCAAAGTAATGCACTGCGTGGTCGGAGGAGCCCATGCCTTTATACTAAGAGTAAGTACCAGAAATTGTCACTGCTAAATTCACTTTACATAAATGTAGATATATGTAAATATCTATTAAAATCAAAATTAAAATATTTATATTCAAAATAGAATACACTTGTGAATGTCAAGAAAATCAGACCTGAGAAGAAATCGCGTACAACACTTAGGTGGACTTTTTTTTGTTATTTTTTTAACAACGTCAAGATTGGTTACAATTTGTAAAATTTATTTAGAGAGCTGGAAGCGATCGTCTTATTTCCATCATGTGACATCTTTAAAGAATTTCTATGAAATATTCAATATCATAATAACCTCATACATACAAACACAACATTAACACAAGAAATCATAACCTGCATTTGAAAATATATCAAAGTTAACTATTACTAACTCAATGATCTTTCAACATACAGTTCAAACCAATGAACAGATTTCGCTAAAAGACACGTACATAGTTATTATAATGTTGGCATCCGCAAAGAAAGGATTTTCCACAATTCATGGAGATGAAATCGAAGTCCAAAATTTTGTATGGAAAAATCAAACTTGGGCGTACGAAGTCGCAAGGAATAGCTCGTTTGCGTATACGTAATAACTACAATGGAAAAAAACAAAAGTAAAGTCATCCTCAAAGTTGGTATTTAATCATCTGTACATATTGTAAGAAATTCAGGCATACCCACTATATTTTTATTGAAACATTGACATAAGAAGGGTATAAATTGACTTTCAAAAACTACTGATGGGCAGTCTGTCGTTATGCTACTCGTTGTATCGTGGGTCCATAAAGCAAAAACACGAGTATTCATATAAAAATTGTGAGTGTAAACGGCTAAAATTATGTTGTTTATTGAGTGTTGATGTTAGTAGTGAAATATTTTTAATTTTGCAAAGAACGTAATGTGAAACGTGAAATGTGTTGTTGTGTATAAATTATTGTGAATTTTTTATGAGAAGTGATTAAATGTGTAGAAACTTAATTTTGTGTTTAAATTATAACCGCTACCCTTCTGAGATTTTTAAAATATTAAAAGATAGTCTTAGTAAAGACTCGGTTAACATATATGTTTTCAAAGTCATACGCAACCTTAGGTGTCTTATCAAAACAAATCGCGCTTCGCAAGCGAATGATAATATTTTTGCGGCTTCAATAAATATCGGTTATGGCGTAGACTTAAAATAACATACATCTGTTTTATGATGAATTCTTATTTTAACTCGTAGCATTTTCCTAGAGGTTTATGACGGAATCTTCTTATATAAAATTCTTATATAAAAAATATACATGTATTCATAAAAAATAGCTGTCAAACGAGCCAGCAGGATGATGTTAAGTGATCACCGCCGGTCATAGCCATTTGCAGTGGAGCCATAAAATATACGAGCTGTAGTCATTAGGCTAGGCTGTACCTCACTTCAACAGTTTTAGCAAAAACTTTAATTGAATTATAAGTAGTTATGATTATACTGACTATTATTTTACCAGATAGGAATGAAATAAAGAATTTTAGCATTTATTAATCCTTAATCTATAAAAAATCCTTTAATTAGTATTGTTTAACATTAGTAATATTTTATTTTCAGATATCTAGCTTCTTCGGCCTCGCACCATTACGATTTGAATCTAGGAGCAATGGATTTTCTGTGGGATTATCCAATGCTATGTGCATTTACAGTTACATACTTGTGACGATTCTAGGTAAGCAATATGGAGAAGTATACATATATACAGTATATATACAGTAAATTTTTAGGTTAATGAAACTTTAAAATTTGATGAAGTTTTAGTTTTAATCAAATTCGATCCAAGACTCCTTAGAGTATTTTTCGATATTCCATATAATTTTAAAGTTGTTCCTTCATTCATGTCAATTAAAAAAATCTACATACATATATTCTTAATATGAATATCGTGACGTATATTGAAATTAAATCAAAAAATCAGATAAGAAGTTATAAAAATTTTTTTTTTTTTAATAATATAATCAACGCATATTATAACGAAATTCACATTAAATTTGATCAAATTACACTTGCAGGTTTTGCTTACAGACTTTCATAACACTTACTTAAATACTTAATCATTACCACTGAATGTATTTAGTGGCATATTTTTTGAAACAGCTTACATACCTAGGTAACTGCTACCAAGTTACAGAGTTATTTCTTATCAATTACGAGGGTTAAATTTAATCTTAGAGCAACTCACTCATTTCCGAACATTATCGAAAACGAAGTAATAGTCAAACACTATCGCCATCAGCACTCAATATTCGTTGTGTACCTACTATGTTCTCACAAATTGTTTCTCTCTGTTTTTTCTTGTTGTTACAAATTAGCTTTGTGTTATTTACCATAATTTCCACGATATTAACGTAATTTGAGGTTAGTTCGTGGAAATATTGCGCATTTATGGTTGACAAGTTTGGTTGGGTCCACTGCTCTCAATGTTTTTGCCACTTGCAGAACGCGTCCAATTTGTTTTAGCCCGCGAGTCGTTGTGGGCATAACCGATACAGCACTGAATAATTAACTTGTAAATAAAAGCAACATATTGATATGTAAAATAAAAGTGGCAATTAGGTTCAGTTTTAATTATCTGCTATAACTATATAAATATATAGATTTGATTTTTAGAGTAAAAAAAAATATTCGGACTCGTTGTCTAGATAAATGTATTCATATATATAAAAGCTTAGATTACTTACTCACTAATCACGAAATCTCAGAAAGTACACGCGCTAGGAGTTTTAAATTTTGCATGGAATTTCTTTTTTGGACTTAGGTACTAACTAAGACAGGATTTCACAAGAAAGGGGGTACGAGAGTTGGAAATTTGTATGAAAATCCTATGTAAAGCGCAAGTCAAACCGCGGGGAACTGCTAGTTAATATAATAAATGCGAAAATAAACTAATTTAGGTATAGAAAATTTTCGGATCCTAGACAAGGCCATGCGCTATTTTGTATCGCGTAAATAAAAAGATGATATAGAAGATGAAACTTTTTACACATTCAAAGTTAAGAGAACAATCTAGTGCTTTCGTTGCAATAAATTACCTTTGTATTATTTCCAGTTATTTCCACAATATTTGGACTCGTCGCTGAGATAAATGTAGGCGTTGAGCTATCGGTGCGAATGTCGTCAAGAATGTCGCAGTTCGTCTCAACATGTGACGTGCTTGTTGTGGTGATCACAGCGGGCGCGGGTGTGTACGGAGCGCCCAAACGAATGAGAAATATGCTTAAGTTTATGGAGAGCGTCGCTTCTGTAAGTATTTAGGATATTTTTACGGAAAATCAAGCAAAATAATCATTGTATTTCTTGTTATAAACAAAATTAGTACGTGTATATTGAAATATCACTATACCTTTACTTAAATTTAAATAGATATATTATAAGATACCTTCCACAGTGCGGGCTTTACGGTCCTTTTTCCCGCGTACTTGCAAGCTGTGAAATGATCTTCCTCCTGAGGTTTTCCCTAAGCGCTATAATTTGGGGGTTTTCAAGCGTCGAGTGTATAGACAACTTTTCACTAAAGGCCGGCAACGCACCCGCAACATCCCTGGTGTTGCAGATGTACATGGGCGATAGTGACCACTTAACATCAGGTGGTACTATCTGCTCGTTTGCCCCCCTATCGTTTATAAAAAAAAAAAAAAAAGAGTCATAATGTTTGGCACCTAGTATACCGACTACTTTGGAAGACGTTGTCTAGCAAGTAGCGACTGAGTATAGCGAGGGTTTTTTTCCGCGAAGATTTCCATCGACGATATTGTCCAAGTTGAAGATATAGTTAGAAATTGTCATTTTAGTAATTAGGTATTTGATCATTAGATTATTGCTTCATTTACTAGGCGAATATAACTGATAAGAAGGTCTTCTTCGTTTAGGTAGACAGCAGTATCGGCGCGCACTACTCTATCGTAACTGAACGCAAACTTTGCGCCATACTTCTAGCCATTCTCATCTTATTCTCCGTGCTTATAGCTGATGACTTCTACTTTTGTGCAATGCAAGCTTTTAAGCCAAATAATATAAAAACGTAATATCTCTAATAAGAAAATATCATTAAATAATTAGGTATTTGATCATTATATTATTGCTTCATTTACTAGGCGAATATAACTGACAAGAAGGTCTTCTTCGTTTAGGTCGACAGCAGTATCGGCGCGCACTACTCGCTCGTAACTGAACGCAAACTTTGCGCCATATTACTGGCCATTCTCATCTTCTTCTCCGTGCTTATAGCTGATGACTTCTGCTTTTATGCAATGCAAGCAAAGAAAATGGATAGACAATGTAAGTAGGTTATATAAGTTCTGTACAATTTTTAATTTTAATAATTGTTATTCTTTTATGTAAAAAGGAGGTGGTTTTCAATTTGTAGTGTATTTTTTTAACGCGTGTTAACTCAAAACTATATAATTCGTTTTGACAGATACGTTGGCGCAGTGGTCACTGCAAATGACTGTAGCGCTAACGGTCGCGGGTTCGATCCCCGCACACGGCAAATGTCTGTATGGGCCATACGGATGTTTGTCGTTGTCTGGGTGTTTGTGTTAGTGTTGTGTATGTTTCTGGACCCCCGACACAAGGTCACAAGATCTTAATACTGAAATAAAAATGTTAGATATCGCACTAAGTGAAATTTAAAATGATGAACGGAAGATGGTCAACCTAAAATTTTATTTGAAATTTGCTTTTGCCTGTGGCTTTGTTTTTAGAGCCTCTTCACACTAACGGTTTTCCAGCGTAGGCAATCGATCAGCGTATGCGTATCCTTTGCAGAGTCTGCGCTGTGCGTACGCTCTTCGATCGCATATTCTTAAAAAAAGCTAGTGTGAAGGGGCTCTGATATAGGAATTGCAATGCCTGGTGGCCGTTATTTCACAATAAAAAATATTTTTCTAGTCCTCGGCAGAAGAACATTTTTGTGAATAGGAAAGTACCCTATTATATCCTTTTCTTTATCCCTAATAACGTGCATTCAAATTTTCATGACAATCGGTTAAATAGTTTAGGCGTAAAAACGTAACATTATAATATTAAGTTGTTGCTAACAAAAATTGGATGTCTATTCTAGGGGATGTGGTAACAAACTATATAGGATTCTATCTCCTGTGGTACGTTGTGATGATACTAGAACTACAATTCGCCTTTACTGCTCTCTCCGTGCGCGCGAGGTTCCAAGCGGTCAATGATGCGCTTGCGCTGACAGCGAGACACATATCTGTACCAGGTAATTATAAACGTTTCTATTGTTTACTAGTGGTCGCCTAGCAGTGGGAACCTTAGTTAATTAAATTTTACAACCGATTTCACGATTGACCACGGATAATCTATTCTCAATTTGATCACGGACTTTAATAATAAACGAAAAAGTGTATATGTGTGTGTGTGTGTGTCAAATGCATGACAGTATGTAATGTTTTTTTTTTATTAATTTAATGCATTTTATGCATAATTATTTTACACTCCTTCTATATATAAAATATAAGTGAAGCAAAAACGAAAATTGAAATTTCGCACGAAGTTTTTGTTTCACGTATAATAGGGTATTGATAATATTTTTTTAATACGGGATACCATTTCGCACCCATCTGTTCATCTCATGTCTGACAGAGGAGGCACTTTTGTCCTCAGAGACCTTGAACTCCCTAACCGTCAAAAATTTTTCATCAACTTTACACCAACTTCAAAAATAAAGAGATTTTCAATCCTTTTTTTTTTCATTAACCGATTTTGAAAATTCTTTTTTTTAAGGACTTGACCCAAAGAAATTATATCGCAATCTGATTTGATTTTAAATTAAAATGGTATAAATGTGTCGTCAAGAAAACTGAATTGCGTCATATTTTTTTGAAATCAGTTTTTTTAAGTCTCACTAATTATATAACAATACGTATGAAATGTATTCTCAAAACGATACGCTTGTAATATTTTAGTCGAGAAGATAAAAGATCCAGCATCCTTGAATATCTTCGCTATTCGAGTCGCGGCGGAGTCACGCCGGTGCGCCAACAATGTCAGCCTGCTCGTGGACACCATGCCTGGCAAGGAACACGCTGTTATCGTTCGAAACGCTGGTGAGTATAACCTCCGACCAAATACATAAAAAGTAAAAAAATGTTTTAAAAACAAGCGTTGGTTTAAACTCGCGCAAAAGAATAAAATTAAATTTACCTTTAAAAGTTTTGCTATAAATTTATAACGTTTATTATCAATTTATATAATATAAAAGCTTGAAGCGAGATACTCCCATTACAGGAGTGTATTAAAAATAACTAGTATATCATCTTGGGTGTTCCGCCATATTGGATTAAGCATGACGTCACACACCTAAGCATGCATTGCCATACAAACATGTTTACAAAATTTCAGCTCAATCGGTTGAAGATATCTACTTGAAAATTGCAAGATTCCACCCGAACAATCATACATATATATATACATAAATTCATACACACATACATACATATACATGATATAATTGCGTAACCGTTTTTTTTTTTTTTTTTTGCGGGTAGGAGTGTTACAAATAAGTCACAAAAATTGCTCTCTGTAAGTTTTCATTTATTTTATTATAATATATTTGGGTAATGTACCTGTGATACTTCTTAACCTGCCAGCAACTACACTATATCATTTTCAAGAACATTTTATTAACACCTCATCGTCACAATGGAAACAATAAAAAACACTTTGGCTGATCTCACTGAGCACTTCAATACAAGAATGACTGAGTTCCAAAAAGAACTAAAAACATCTATACCTGCTACCAGTCCTACATCGAACATCAATGCTCAATTTAATTCCTTCCGGCTTTTTGTTATGACTGCACTAGAAAACTTGCAACTGCAAGTGGAGTTTCTATCTAGGCAGTATGATGAAATTGAGATGCGATCACGGAGGAAAATGCTTCTTATTCATGGTGTTCCTGAGGCCAAAAAAGAGATTTCTTCTTCATGTGTCTCCACCATAATAGACCAACATCTTAAAATTCCGGACATAACAGTTGACTCTATTACTCGCTGTTATCGCCTGGGACGTCCTGATGTAAATAAGCCGCGTGCCATTGTCGTGAAGTTCTGTAATATCTCGATCAGAGACAAAATATGGTACGCTAAGAAAACATTAAAAGGCACAGGAATTACTTTGTCAGAGTTTCTGACGAAAAACCGTCACGAAGTATTCCTAGCAGCTCGACGACGTTTTGGTGTCACCAAATGTTGGACAAAGGAAGGCACCATCGTCGTCTGCAGTGATGGTGCAAAACACCGAGTAAGCACGAAGTCGGAACTAAATGCCATTGCTAGTTCATCGGATGCGCCGGCGCCTTCCACTGCCACAGTTGCTGCCGAAACGGTAAAGGATACCAAAATGTCAGGCGTAAGACCGAAGAGAATTGTAAAAAAATGATTTACTTTTATATTTCATTATTTCTCCATTTATAGCTTTATCACTTAATGTTTATTTCGGTCTACCTTACATTAAATGCTTTTTTTATAGTAAACTTGATCGAAATACTTAGTTTAACTTATAATTTTTGTCTACCTTTGTTTATTGTTTTCTTAAAAACTAAAAAATTAAGTCATCATTTGTTAGATTGACAGTTGTCATTTTTGACATTTGGCGTTTTGATATTGCTTGGACGTTTAATTTTTGAACGACAGATGCCTATAATATTTAGTTGGTTATTTATTTTTTTCTTTTATTACTGATATAACTATATATTTTAATAATATTTTCGCATATTAAATGTAGTATAGTGCTTTTTTTTTGTATATGTATATATTTTTTTTCCTTTGTGAATTTATGACAGACTATTTATCATTAGTTTATTTTGTAAATTATTGTTGTCTTGGTATAATTATATTTAGACATTTCAATGTAATTCTTAGGTGTTAACATAACTATTTTCTTATTAATATTTTGTTTGTTTGTTCTTTTCATACTATAAGAAATTACTTCCATACTGCTGGCGGGTTAGAAAGTTATTTTATCGCAACTTATTGTTTTGAAATAATGAAATAATATAATATAATATAGTATCATATAATATAATATAATATAATATAATATAATATAATATAATATAATATAATATAATATAATATAATATAATATAATATAATATAATATAATATAATATAATATAATATAATATAATGTCATCTAAAAGTAATAGTAGTTCATTAAGTGATGAATTTATGTCTTTCTCGTCAAACGATGCTTTAAGTGAGGATAGTTTCCACAGTACATCTTTCTTTCCACTGAACGTAACTCTCAACTCTTGCTTCTCAGATTCAATGAAAAATTTTAATATAGTTCATATAAATGCCCAAAGTATTCCGGCTCATTATACCGATATGCTTGCGTCTTTCGAATCCCGTAATATTCACGCCATTTTAGTTTCTGAATCTTGGCTTAAACCATGTCTTCCCTCTACTTCTTACTCATTGCCAGGTTTTCAACTTATCCGTAATGATCGTATTGGTAAGGGAGGTGGCGGAGTAGCGATTTATCTAAGATCATATATTCCTTTTACCATAGTGAGTTCCTCTCCTCAGCCTCCTTCTGCTGATACGATTGAACATCTCTTAGTTGAAGTCACCTTATCCAATTCTAAAATCCTTCTAGGTGTGTTTTATAGCCCTTCTTGCCATAATGATTATTTCGTTTCTTTTGAAAATATCTTAGACAAGTTTATACCAATATATGATCATTCTATTCTTATGGGTGACTTCAATACATGCTTGCTAAAAGATGATACGCGCTGTAAGAGATTAACGTCTGTAGTGGATGCTTTTAACTTGCACATCTTGCCTCTGGCTGCCACGCACAACCTACCTGGCTACACTCCTTCTCTCCTAGACCTTATGATGGTTACTGCTCCAACTTCTGTTTCTAAATATGGCCAGTGTGCGGCAGATGCATTTTCTTACCACGATTTAATTTACCTTTCTTATAAATTACGTCCCCCTAAAGCTAAATCAAGGACACTTCTGCAGCGTAGTTTTAGAAAGATGGATTTAGACCGCCTTCGAGAGGATGCCCAAGCGATTGAGTGGTCGGCTGTTACTCTACCTCACTCAATTGATAATAAAGTTGAAGTATTCAATTCTTTAATCACACAGTTGTATGATGTCCATGCGCCTTTCAAGCTTATTAAATTAAAACATTTACCCGCACCTTGGCTTACTGAAGACTTAAAACAGCTGATCGCAAAGAAGCACCAAGCCAAAAGCAATTTTAAGTTTAAAAATTCAGAGCTAAATAAAGAAAAATATTATAAGATACGTAATCGCTGCAATACATTGTGTAGGGATGCACAACGACGCCATATCTATACATCAGTCGAAAACGGCGACCCAGCTAAAGTTTGGAAATTTCTTGAAACACTTGGGGTTGGCAAGCCATCTAATAATCCTACTTCTAGTAATTTAGATATTGAACTCCTTAATAAACATTTTTCATCATCTAATTCAATAGATGACACTGAGAAAAATCTCACTCTAAACTTTCTTTCATCGTTGCCAATACCTGATTTTCAACCGTTTACTTTCTGCCCACTCACTGAGTGTGATGTTAAAAAGAACGTACTTTCAATCTCATCTAATGCAGTTGGTTCTGACAACATTAGCCGTAACATGATTTTACCTATACTTGATATTATTTTACCCATATTAACCTACATCCTAAATGAATCCATTGTAACTGGCCAATTTCCTAAAGCATGGAAAAGTGCGCAAATAATCCCTATTCCTAAAAAACCTAATCCTACCAGTTTCTCTGACTATCGCCCAATTTCTATTCTTCCATTTCTCTCTAAAGTCCTAGAAAAATTGGTCTATCACCAAATAAACACCTTCCTTATCAAACATTCCCTCCTTAATCCTTTTCAATCTGGCTTTCGTCCTGGTCATAGTACGGTTAGTGCTTTAGTTAAAGTCACCGATGATATTAGATGGGGTATGGACAACAAGCAACTAACTGTCCTTACTTTGCTTGATTTCAGCAATGCTTTTAATGTTGTTAATCACGAGATATTACTAAGTCTTTTGCGTTCTTTTAACATATCTCCATCTGTACTGGGCTGGTTTCAAAATTACCTTGGAGGGCGCCAGCAGAGGCTAAAAATTGACGATTCTTTCTCTTCTTGGTGTGATGTCCTGGCCGGCGTACCTCAGGGTGGCGTGTTGTCTCCTTTATTGTTCGCTATTTTTATAAACACTATATCTCAAAATATAACTTCTCTCTACCATATGTATGCTGACGATTTGCAAATTTATACCCAGTCAAGTCTCGATGATCTTTCTTCAGCAGTATCTACCACTAATAATGACTTAGCGACTATATATAATTGGAGTAAATCCTTTGGTCTGACAGTAAATCCCATTAAGTCGCAAGCCATAATTATTGGAAGTCCTAACTTGATTTCGAGAATTGACTGGAGTAATTTTCCTCCTTTATTATATAATAATATTGTTATACCTTACAGTACCTCGGTAAAAAATTTAGGCATCCACTTAGACTCCACTTTGATATGGACACATCACATTAAAGAACTTAGTAAAAAGACATTTGCGGCTATTAGCTCGTTGCGGCGCTTGCAGTCTTTTCTTCCCATTCCGACTAAAACTATGTTAGCACAATCTCTACTTCTCTCTGTCCTTGATTATGCTGACGCTAGCTATCCTAATCTAACTGAAGAGCAACTTAACAAACTTGAGCGACTTCAAAACATTGCTATTCGGTTCGTATTTGGGTTACGCAAATTCGACCATGTTTCAGAATTTCGTTCAAAACTCAAGTGGTTGCCAATCCGCCTTCGCCGGAATCTACACATACTTTCTCTTCTGTACTGTGTGTTATTTAATCCAACGAGTCCTCCTTATTTAAAGGAGAAGTTTGAATTTATGGGAGAGCACAGCAAGGTTCTACGTTCTTCTGAGAATCTTACGCTTAGGTTGCCTGTACATAAAACAAAATATTTTCAGCAATCCTTTGCTGTACAGGCTATTCGTTTGTGGAATGCTCTTCCTTTAAACATTCGGCAAACCAAAAATATTAATATTTTCAAAAAACGAGTAAAAGACTATTATCTGTCTGTTATATGACGTATATATGATTACATAATACTCAATTAATAATATATGTATACATTTATTTCATTATTTATATGTATGTATATACAATTATATATTTATATATGTATATATTAGTTTATTGTACATTATGCATTTGTATCGCATGTATTAGTATGTACTTGTTAGTATGTATGTTTATTTATACACCACCTACCTATCTCTTCTATGCAAATTTCTAACCCTAAGGTTGCCTGGAAGAAATCGCTATTAAGCGATAAGGCCGCCTTGTTGTTCAATCATGTTTGTTCCTGGGTAATATTTATTTTTTTTTTTTTCATTTGAGTGGTGTGCAATAAAAGAATTTATCTATCTATCTATCTATCTAACCTTCACTTGATGATGCAACGTCCTCTAGAATCAACAGGATATTCCTCACCAACTCACAGCAAAAGTGTCGGGTTAGTACTCGTTGAAATGGTATCAATGCAGAGATGGTCGGTTTTTTTTTTAAATTGTTAATTTTCAATTATAAATAAATGAATGTATGGATTTTATTTTCATTTTCAATTATATAAAATATACCTCGAATTTTTTTTTAAATATGGTGGTGTAGGAAATACACACAGCAGTTACAAAAAAGAGCCGTTTCCAAAAGAAAAATATGTTATTTCATTTACATGGTTAACATATTCCGTTTCATTTGTTTTAAAAACCAAACTACTAAATCAAAAAATAAATAATTAAATCGATCCAGCCGTCTTCGTCGACATAGGAAAATACAAAAAAGTCCCAGCGAATTAAACTTCCTTTCTTTAATAAACGCATAACAATATTTTTATGTTAATCATATATGACCTAATAGATCTATAAGTTTTATCCTTAAATCAATATTATCTTACAAAAATTTTGTATTACTCAATTAAATAATCATTATTGCAGTTAGCAAAGAGCCAAAGTTAGTGGTACCACCGTGTGAAGCGATCAGGCGACTAGCTTGCCTCCATGGCGCGCTTTGCAACGTCGTGCACCGCATCGACAACAGCTATGGCCTACCTCTGATTGTCATCCTCATATCAACACTGTTGCACTTGATTGTAACACCGTACTTCCTAATTATGGAAATCAGTAAGTATCAAGCATCTTATTCGTTGTTAGGCGAGAATGACACTTATAATTTTTGCTTACAGACTTTCATACAGATTTATATAACTTATTTTGATATTACTTTACATCTCAAGGAACTTACTGTCAGTGACTTATTTTTTGACATTCACAGCTTTCGAACTACTTACAACGAGACAAAGTAATAGAGTTGCTTTATATCGCTGTCTGGAGAGTAAAACTTACATGTGTCAACCTTAGGCAAGAATTACACATGTAAATTTTGTTCTCATAACTAATATAAAACAGTTCTCTAACCTGTTAACAGTTACCCAGATAACCTCACAAAAGCTGCGGTTGTCATAAATAAAGCACTGACAATAAATTCTTTTTGGTGTTCAGTAATGACAAACTTATGTAAATCTTTATGAAAGTCCGAAAGCAAAAAAATAAGTGCAATTATCGCCTTTGAAACACAGGTATATAAATAAGTGAACAAATAAATGTTTTTTTGGGACATAAATGCATTTACTACAACAAAAAATGTAATAACAATAATGAAAGAGAAATAATATAACATGAAATACTAAACAAAAAAAACTTAACCTAACTTAACAAAGATCCCTAAGTGACAAAATTATTTTCCATAAATATGCCACTCAGTATAAAATGGGCATAAAATCAAAAATCAAAATCAAAAAATACTTTATCCAAGTAGGCTCTAACAAGCACTTTTGAATCGTGATACATAAAAAAAAAAAAAAAAAAAACAAAAAAAATTACATCAATAATGAAGCTACCACCGGTTCGGAACGTAGATTCTACCGAGAAAAACCGGCAAGAAACTCGATAGTGACTCTTTTAAAATATTGTCAATACAACACAGTTTATGATTAGAAATTGATTATTTATCCTGTACGAAATTCAGCATATACTAAGCCCACGCATCTTTATCGTCAACGTAATCTTGTACAGAGTAATATGCTTTAGCTATTAGAGACTTTTTAACATGTAATTTAAATCTATTCATCGAAAACTTCAAACATTTCTGTGGGATTTTATTATAAAAACGAATACCTTGCCCCAGAAAGGAAACATTTACTTTGTGAATTCGAAAACAAGGTGTTGTAAGTTTATCTTTTTTTCTCGTGTTAATATCCTCACGATGTTTTCTTTTAGCGCCGAGCACGAGGTGAATTTAAACACAAATAAGCTATCTCGGCCCTAATTTGAGTATAAGACCCAATCATTAATTTTCACTGGCCTTTCCCTCCAGGACGAGTTAAAAACTTTTGTTTTATTGTTAGATATGTGTCATTTCATAAAAAAATACTTATTTTTATTGTTAGAAAGGAAATATGGGCGCTGGGAAAACTGAGAGATTTCTTTATTATTGCTGCTTGTATTTCATGAATAGCCTCCATCTGTCGCTTGAGTAAATAAATACTGAATCTACATAATCTCTTGACAATCTTTCGAACCTCAGTCATCTTTTAGCCAGTAGTGTTCACATGATGAAAAGGTTCATAAAATATCCGCTAGATGGCATTGAAACATAGTTTGTATTAAATATTAACCAGTTAGGTTTCCCGAATCTATGAATAGTAAAAAGTAGAGATAAAATGCGTTTGTAAGATTGTAAGTTGAGGATACTATGCTCCTTTAAGTAGTGTGATGTAATATAGCCAATAGCCAATAGCTTTACAATCATTCAGGTGTATTCTGGAAATAGTAGGATCTTATATGTATAGGCTTACTATTTATAAAAAAAAAATAAAAAAGAAAATTAATTCAGTGGATGTTGATAAGCAATAATATGTTAACCCACAAAAAAGGTATTCGTTTATTTTGATGATTCATATTTAACATTATTCAAAAATTTTCCAAGTCATCTAAACTAAATAAGTTAAGAAAAAAGTTTATTAATTAAATGTTATAATTTCAACTGCGTACCATATTATTCAATTCATACAATAATATCATATATTTGAAAAACTTATTATTATGTGAAACTTTTTATTATACCAACCTAACCTGCTTTTAATTTAATATACATTTCATTAAAATATAAAAGAAAAAATGGATATATTCTTCTTCAAACAAATTTGTTAAGATTAGGTTTGACATCTTTAGACGCCATTTTCTCAAAATGAAGTTCGTGTGGCTTGACGAAGTATTGCTTATCAGCGTCCAAATATAGAGTCTGCTAACGCTGGTAAAATATCCAACTCATATCGTTGACACCTTGTATATAAAGTTCTATGAACCTTATTAAAGTTTCTGTTACAGTTGTATCAACGCATCGGATACATTTCTTAGTCCTGCAATTTCTATGGTGCGCCACGCATATAATCCGCATGTTCGTGGTGGTAGAACCATGCCATTACACAATCACGGAAGTGAGTATTTTGTAACTATACTTATAATACTTTACAATATAAACAAATATTTTTTGTACAGCCAGTGATAGCTCAGTTTTTAACTCCCGACAATAAAGAGGGGTGTGATAAGTTTCACGTGTCTATTTATGTGTCTGTCTGTGATATCGTAGTTATCTAAAGAGTGAACTAATCTTGACGCGTTTTTATTTATTTGAAAGTTGATGTAATCAGGATGGTTCTTAGGTTTAATTTATAAAAATATTTTCTGAAATATCAAGATTATCAGGTCTTTTCAAGTTGTTGAAAGGATATGAGCAACTTCTAGTGGTATAGTTGATTCGAAATTTACTATGATATAAATGATACCAAAATAACCCAATTACGTAACCTTGACCTCCTGCTGCTGCCTCATCTGGAATGATCAGGACACAATTCCTCATCAATATATACATATATATATATATATATATATATATATATATATATATATATATATATATATATATATATATATATATATATTATACCAGCAGTTCCACGCAGCTTCACCCGCGTCTTCTAATGAATTTGATACCTAACAAACTTTCAATTCTCTTTTTAACCCCTTAAGGAATGAATTTTCAAAAATCCTTTATTGGTGTACATTTATAATATTTAAGGGACGTTGGTGCAAAATTTAATATTTCTAGACCGAGCGGTTTTAGCTCTGCGTTGATCGATCCGTCAGTGTCAGCCAGTCTGTTTTGATTTATATAAGTATATATAGATTCATTTATGTTCTACGAAATAAAGTATGATTTGACTTCAAAAAAAGAACAAAGGGGTTATTAGGATGAGTTACTGCTATACAATTTGAAAGTTTATTTGTTTCGTTTTAGTACAAAAATCAGAAAACAACTGTCAAAGGTATTGCGTGGTAATAACGATTGCGCTAGTTTAATTCGCGGTATAAGAGTCAGATGAACGTATCTACGTTTTAAAATTTTTACTTGTTTCTAATTTAGCGGTACTATTAGTACCGTTAAAAGTTTTTTTGATTTTATAGTAAAGTAGTTCTAAAAGCAACGCTTTTTTTTTGAATTACTAAAATATTAAATTACGTTATTATGCCATTTCGTAGAGGACATTCTCTACGGTTTTAGTTAAAAAAAGATATTCGATTTGTAGATACGTTCATCTGGTTATTGTACCGCGAATTGCCCTGCTGGTTATCAATTTATAGAGTATATTTTTTAGTGTTTATTGCCTCAGAATTTTGAAATTTATTAAAAGATCGGTAAATTATTTTTTATTTAAAACTGTATACACTCAGATTGGTCAATTACAATTTTCAATGAAAAAGATTTTATATTTTGATTTTAAACCCAACTAATAAATAAATATGTCAACCAAATTTATTTATTTATTGTCTATGGTACATAAAACAGATAAAAACTATTAAATACAATCAACTATAAATGCACGTAAGTAATTAAGTATATCACACATCAAGACATTTTTTAAAGTGCAATTATACAATCTTACTTACACTTAAATCAGTTTAGATAGTGAAGTTAATATGCAAAACAATTTCGAAATACGCAAAGAGAATCTAAAGCAATCATACAATACATCAATAAAACAAATACAATACAAATAAACGACTTGAACCGACGATAATGCTTATTTTGCTATTCGAAATCGAAAAATAAATATTTACATAAATATTTTTGAATTTATGACCAAAGGCTTTATTTCCTAAACGACCTATAAAAAGAAACTAAAATAAATTAAATATATATTATATTTTTTTTTTCAATTGTACATAATAAATACTATACGAGGAGCTAAAATTTTGAACTCAGATACCAGGGCAAAATAAACACTGGTTGCCTTATTACAAAACATGAAATGAGCTATATTTAACACGTGTTAAAGTGCTAAACAGTGTTTAAAAATTAAACATTGTTTAAAATATTGTCTAAATTGCCCTAAAACATGTAAAATTATTTTAAAAAAATAATAAGAAACCATCACACGTTATATTTGACAGCTAAAATAGGTTTTAAGCATCTATTAAAAAATCCTTACGCGTATGTTTAAACATAATTGGTTGCTGATAAGCAATAATGTGTCAAGCAACATAAAGTATTTTCATAACGCGTATGTAACGTTATTCGAAAATAATCAAGTCATTTAAACTAAATAAGTACGGAAAAAAGTGTTTCAATTTAATGTTTAGATTTTTGAAGTGTGTTACATTTTCTGCGATAAGCAATAAACTTATGTGTCTGAAAAACTTATTATGAGATAAAACTTCTTATTATACCTGTCTGCATTTTATTCATTATACCTTTTATCAAAATAGAAAACAAAAGATGGATATATACGTCTCCAAATTAATTTATTAAGAATTGATTTGACATCTTTTGACGACATTTTCTCACAATGAAATCCGCGTGGCTTGATTCAGTAATGCTTATCAGCGCGCAAGGGCTAAACCATGTATAACTTAGACGCGGATTTGTAGTACGGGATTTTATAGACAAGCGTTTAACGTATGTTTAAATGTTTGCAGTACGGTAAATAATTAATTTAATATAACTAAGACTTAAAAAAACCTATTGCAAATGTAAAATTCTAATTATTCTAATTTAAAAACCAAACCAAAAAATTTTTGATAAAAATCCAAAGGACCAATCTAAATGTATAATCTTGGAATAAAAAAATTAAATAGATTGGAAAATAGTAAAGTTCTGAGGAAATACACATTAAAAAGACATACGCTACGAATTAGAATCCTCCACCATTTTGATATTACCAGGGTAAAAGAACTGAAGAGCTAGTATGCCGGCTCATGACCTCGACGCCTTCCACCGGCATGCTGCCGTCACGGCTGGAGCTCTTCTCGCGTCAGCTGATGCTGCAGTCCATCAGCTACAGTCCCATGGGCATGTGCACTCTGGACAGACCTCTTATTGCCTCTGTGAGTTTTACTTAGAAGGTACAAATTATGATCAATTAAAATATACTTTATTCAAGAAGGCTTTTATAAGCACTTTTAAATTTTCAAAACAAACGAAAATCACCGGTTCGGAATGTAGATTTACCTAGAAAACCGGCAAGAAACTCGATAGTTATACTTAAAGTCGTAGTTACACCTTAATTATGTTTGTCGTGGTCTGGGTGTTTGTGTTAATGTGAGTGTTTCCGGACCCCCGACACAAGGTCACGCGATATTAATGGGGGCCGTGTGTGATGCGTTTATTTATTTATCTTTATGTCCACATTCCCTTTTAAGTTGGCAAATTTTCTTTCATACTTTTTTTTATTGGCTTTCGCAACGCATTTGAGACTCCTCTGATGCTGCAAATGTCCATGAGTGATCACAGTTACAATTTACACAGTTTAACAATTTGTATTCTAATAAATCTGACTTTCCAATCCTTTAAAATATTATATCTATACTAATATTATAAAGCGGAAGAGTTTGTTTGTTTGTTTGAACGCACTTATCTCAGGAACTACTGGTTCGAATTTATTTATTTATTTATTTATTAAGGAACACCAACAGTTTACATATGCAACACTTACATTATACAATCTTACAGTTTTTTTCAGGTCTTCATATGTACACCTATTACAGGTATTCACAACATTGTTTAAAAAAGTTTTGAGAGAATGACAAGCGATAACACCTTAATCTAACTTAAATAAACTTAATTTAGAAAAATATATATGTATATGTATATATAACTTATTTAATACACAGCCTATAAATCAAAAGTAATAAGTGTAAATAAAAAGTTACAATTTTGGGGAGTAGTATTTGTGCAGAGTCTGTTTAAATTTTGAAAAAGAATCATGAAACATGTCTAGATCTGTTACTTCTTTGTTTAAAAAGTTATATAAGTTGCACATCCTAGCAAGCGGAGAATTCGCACCTAGATTAGTACGAACTTTTGGATGATATAAAATTTTAGTTATACGTTGACGAGGAATTTTGTTGGGTACTGAAACAAAAAGTTGAGCCAGTAGATGACTGCAATCAATGTTACCATTTATAATGTTATAAAGTATCGTTAAGTCATGAATTGAGCGTCGGGCACGCAAGTTCTTCATGCCAAAATATACTAAACGTTGATCATACGGGCATCTGTACGATATTTCGTTAGAGTGAAATGCCAAATAACGAGTAAACGCTCGCTGGACTCGTTCGATGCGCTGAGAGTGTATACTGTATATTGGATTCCATATCGATGAAGCATATTCTAACTGACTACGTACTAATGCGTTAAACAAAATAATTTTGGTATGGGGATTCGTAAACATTTTTGTATTACGTTTTAAAAACCCTAGCATTTGCAAAGATTTTTTAGTAATGTAGTCTACATGGGATACGAATGTCAGTTTATTGTCAATTAAAACACCTAAATCGCGAATTTCATTTACCTTTACAAGTGAAATTCCGTTAATATTAGAAGATGTTAAAATTAGCATTCTCTTCCTAGTAAAGGATATATGAGAGCATTTAACAACATTTAAATCCATCTGGTTAAATTTACACCATACAATTATATTATCAATGTCCTTTTGCATAAAAGCTACGTCAAGTTCGGAATCGATTAAAGTATATATTTTTACATCATCTGCAAAGAGAGAAAACTTACAGTACTGAATTACCTGAGTTACGTCATTGACAAAAATTGAAAATAAAATGGGACCCAGATGTGATCCCTGAGGAACGCCAGATTCCGCATAATATGCTTGAGATTCATATCCATCTACTGCGACTACTTGTGATCTTCTATCTAGGTAAGATGCAAACCATCGCAGTAATGAACCGTTTATACCTATTGCCTGGAGCTTTCTAATAAGAAGGAAATGGTTGACTTTATCAAATGCGGAACTAAAATCCGTGTATACGGCATCCACTTGCTTACCTCTGTCAACGTGATAGATAACGTCAGATATGAAGGACAAGAGGTTTGTCTCCGTAGATCGACCACGCTTGAATCCATGTTGATGACTAGAAATATCGGTTCCAGCAAATGATGATATTAAAGGGCTAATAAGAGACTCGAATAATTTTGAAAAAGAGGATAATATAGATATTGGACGATAATTCATTACGTTACATTTATCACCTTTTTTGTAAATAGGTATGATTCTTGCTTTTTTCCATTCCGTTGGAAAACAGCCACTCTTTAATGATTGATTGACAATTATCATAAAAGGGAGAGCCAACACAGATGCGCAACGTTTTATAAAAAGTGGAGGTAATCCATCCGGTCCTGGACCCTTAAAAATATTTAAAGATTTCATTATTTTAAAAATTTCATTTTCAGAGAAGTTTAGTTTCGACATATTTTTGTCATTTCTACTTAAATTAACTGGTACATTACAAGGAGCTGAGTTACGGCCAAAAACTGACGAAAAATGTTGCGCAAATGTATTGACTATCTCCTCACCAGTATTGGCGATTTTGTCATTAAGATATACCGTGTCTGGGATAACAGATTGTCCCTTTCTTTTGTCCTTCATAAACTGCCAAAAGTGTTTTGAATTTTTTGTAATGTTCAACTCAACGTTAGTACAGTAATTACAATAATTTAATTTAAGTAAGTTATCACAACGTTCTCTTAGTAATTGATATTCCATTAAGTCTCGAGGATTTTTGTATTTATAATAATTGATTCTTAATTTATCCTTTTCATTAAGCAATTTAATAAGTGACACACTAAACCACGACGGAAATAATGACTTTTTGTATTTTCGTTTTGGAACATGTATCGCAATAATATCATTTAATATTTTGTAAAAAATTGTTACCATATCATCAACATGTGTAATATCTTTAAATTCGTTATGCCAGTTATGTGATTTTATTTCTCTTTTTATATCTGAATAATTTGCCTTAAAGAAATTATAATCTACGCGACCCATTGAACGAAGGCATTTGTTATTATTTTGATTATTGAAAATCGGCAAGCTTATTAATAGCGGGGGATGCTTGTTATCTACTTTACTCAAAACATTTAAGGGATCATTTACACATACATCAGAAATATTACTTAATATAATATCCAGCATTTTACCATCGATGTTAACAATACCATTATATTGACGAAAATTATTAACTGACATAAAGTCTATTAACAAGTTACCTAGTTGATTATTGCCGACATTATAGGGCTCCAAATCATTGTTATTATCGAATCTATTCCATTGGATAAAACTGAGGTTGAAATCACCGATTATTATTACATTTTCTGTCATATCAGCTATATTATTAACATTATCAAGGAACTTATTAATGGACTCATAGTTTGCTGGAGGAGGCAAGTACACTGCACAAATATATATCTTTTTTATAATTTTATTTATCTTAACATTGATACATACCCAAATATCTTCTAGATCAGTCTCATAATTTTTAACTCGAGATGATGAAATTTCTTTAGAAATGGCTATAAGTACTCCTCCTCCATCACGCTTAGAGTTTACACTACATATTCGATCCTTTCGATATACTATATAATTATTGGTAAAAATTTCACTATCAATGATGTTTGCATTCAACCATGTTTCGGTAAAAACAATGATTTTGTATCTACTAAGTAATATATTATTACAATTGAAAAATTATTTTTGTGTTAGATAGTTTATTTATTGAGGAAAGCTATAAGCTATATTACATCACGCTACGACTCATAGGAGCGAAGCAATAACCATAAACGCGAGTGAAACCGCAAAGGAGTTTAAAATAATTTTCTGATTTCAGGTACTCGGAGCAGTTACTACGTATTTAGTTATATTAATACAATTTCAAAGATACGACGGTTAATTTACTATTAAAGGCGACTTCGGATCGAGAAAAAATGCTACTTTTTACAGTAACATATAAAATAAATCACAATTATTTCAAAATTCGTCAGGAATTGGTTTTTGGATAAAGTTCCCAAAATTACTTCGCCATTGGGCTTAACTGTAATCCTAATGTCATGTTTGTAGTATAGCTTTAATGATTTAATACGTAAATAAAGGTAATGTTATTTAATTAATTATTTTATTTAAACCAAATAAAAACAGTTCCACCAAAGATATCTAGGAAATTGATCGGATTAGGTCATTTATACTAATATTATAAAGAGGTAAAATTTGTCTATAAGGATTAATCTCTAAAACTGCTGATCCGATTCGAAAATTCCTTTTTTGCGTTGGATAGCCCGTTAATTCAGGATACTTACAGGCTATATTACATCACGCTCCGACTCATAGGGGCAAAGCAGTAATCGTAAACGCGAGGGGCAGCTATTGTTTATTAATATATATTTTAACCCCATAACCCACATCACATCAGAAAAATAATCAAAACTTTTTGATATTCATAACAATAAAAAAATCTTTACGAGATTTTATTATGAAAATAAATACTTTGCTTCAAGAAATTATTGACTTCGCGAAGTCGAAAAGTTTGTGTATCAACTTTATCGTTCACTCTCGTTTTATTGCTATGTTTTTCTCTTCAAAATAATCGATATTAGTACATACTACTCGCACGCTTAATATAAGGTGAGAATCACACTTGTAAGTTTTGCTCTCAGACTTTTATAAAGATTTACGTGAATATTTATTTCTGTAACTGTTATCAGACAGCAAAGTTATTTTATATTTATGGCGAGACTAACGATTAAATTCATAATGTACGAAAAATTAAATGCTTATTTCAAAGCCTACTGTCAATTGAAAATTTTAATAAATATCTAATTTGGCTGTATGTTTTATGTTTTACGTGACCTGTAATTATATGCTTATTGTTTTTACTAAATATTTCAAAGGTTAAATTTACAAGAGCATTTTTCTCCTTGGGTGAATTATGTTTTGTTCTCATACTTTGATAATGATTTACATATGTTATTTCTCATTGCTTTAACTTAAAGAATTGATTGTCAGTGTCTTATTTTTTATTATTCGACGTATTTGTTACTAGGTTAAAAAGTTGTTTTACATCGCTCTCTAAAGTAACACTTACAAGTGTCATTCTCACCTTATGTATATTTTTAAGTACATAACGCAAAATAATGTTTTAAACTTCGGCTGTTTACTTAGTATTTAATGTTACGAAATGCTGATGGAATGTTTATTTTTTTTTTAATTATACATATAAATTTTTTAAATATGAAGTACATATAATTTTTAATTATATGAAACTAAATTATAATTTTTTTTAACTTAGTTAACTCGTGTCACACAGATTTTGGATTCGGTCACTTTACTACTAAGCAAGATATACATATGTACATCTATACTAATATTACAAAGAGGTAAAATTTATTTATAAGTTTGTATGTAGTATGTAGTTAGTATGTAGTTTGATCGATGTGTTCTAGCCACTAAGCCAAGATGGCCTACTGGCTAGAACACATCGATCGCAACCGATGATGACGGGTTCATGCACCGGCTAGCACCGCTGAATTTTCAAGTGCAAATTTGTGTTTAAATCTCGAGCTTGGCGGTGAAAGATAACATCGTGATGAAACCCGCATGCACTGGGAGAAATTCTGACACATGTATATCGGGTAACCCGCAGAGGAGCAGCGTGGTGGATTAAGCTACCTTCTCCTTAATAGAAGAGGCCTTTGCCCAGTAGTGGGATATTACAGGCGGCTACTTTACTCTACTTTACAAGTCTTGATTAATCCGTATTTCAACTGAAAAACTTCTTACACGAATCCGAATTTTATTGGTCGTCTTTTTGGACGAAATGTAAATGCAGTTAGAACTATCAGGATGAAGTGGCATATAAATTAAGTGTACGGTTACAACCGGTCGTAACTTGAACTGTTCGAGTCGATGTTACTTTAATTTGAAGCACATACTGCCGACGAGATATGTACTGAAATGGCAAGAAAATTGTTTTAAGATTTGACCAAAAATGATGGATATCATAAGTCTGATGAGTGTATCTATGGCATCTGTGGCATGTGTTTTTTTTTTGTTTAAATGTTGGTGTGATCGATATCTGTTTAACGTTTAAAGATTATCTGCTCTTTTTTAGTCGTTGAATGGATCTGAGCAAATTCTAGTGGTCTAATCGACTCGAAATTTACTACACTATGAAAGATATTTAAATTAGTTACCTTGACCTGATTCTGCAGCATGTCAAATCAGAATCGGCTTGCCACCCTCGGATACCAAAAAATGGTATGGCATAGAATATGAAGATTTAGTATTACTTGAAAGAAAACATATCAATTGTACGGACGTTTTATTGACTCAAAATTATGTAAAAAAAAAAAACTATGACCTTGATTAGTAGTCGATCGCAGTATAGTAATAGCAATACAGTTACAACCCCTTGTGGTAGCGATCGACAGTTAGAGAGGGTCGATCGCGTGCGAACTGGAAAGTAAAACTACACGTCGAGACATCCGTCCCGAACACAAATACAAATATATAGCTAACACTTGACATGCACATTCATATTCTAACTTCTTTAGGCACGCGACTACGTTCGCGTTAACTTTAATTTGCTTATTCAAAAAAAAATTAACATCCCGTTTTACCTCTTTAGGGAGTGAATTTTGAAAACTCCTTTTTTCTTGAAAAATATTCTTGTCTTTATAATCTGCGTGTCAAATTTCAGTGTAATCCGTTCGGCGTTCTAAGCTGATAGATAAGACGGTCAGTAATGGCCCCCTTAACATCCCGTTTTACCCCTTTAGAGAGTAAATTTTGAAAAATCCTTTTTTCTTAAAAAAATCGTCTTTATAATAATATGCGTGTATATTTCAGTGTAATCTGTTCGGCGTTCTGAGCTGTGTGCTGATAGATCAGACAGTCAGTAATAGCCCCCTCTTTTATCTCACCTATAGCATAAAGACTTTTTAGGACAGAAACTCTTAGACGTCCCAAATAACTTGTGTGGCTTTACACAGTATTGCTTATCAGCGTCCAATATAAACATTGATTCTTATTTAGGCAGAACAGTTGCTTGAACTCGTGATACGAGTATGTAACACATTCTATAATTTACTGTGTACTAATGTAGTGTAAGTGTACTGGCTATTTATCAAATGTTAAGAGATCTCCACCGCATATAAATATTTGCAACAACTGAGCGACATGCATTTCCGGATAAAAGGAAACCAGACAGAAGAGGTACAGAAGGGAAGGAATGGGATGTTACGCGTATGCTAACTAATAATATAAGGATTTCCACGTGATCAGTTTACAATAAGAATATAGAAAATAGAAGAGAGAATGAAAGAGAAATCTTTATTCGCAGTAAAATACTCAACAGCAAAACAAATGGAATAAAACAAGACTTTTAACAAAATATATTATTTCGTTTAGTTGTTCCAGTTATTTTGATCTGAGTCCTATGGAACCAATTGGAGAGTACGCTTTTAAAGAAAAAAAGAATCGACCAAATCGATCCAACCGTTTTTGAGTAATCGGTAAACTTATATAAAAAAAAAATCCGAGACAAATTGGGAAACCTCATGTGCTTTCGACGTCGATTAGTAACAAAGAAAAATTGCTACCTACACAGTAGTGGAACGTCACAAATAGGAAAGTCAATCAGCTTTTACTCCCGTCCTAGGGGTCTCGCACACAAATTAGTAGTGTCCGATCGAAAATGGATTTTTAGCGGAAAACGAAAACGGAGCTTCGGCTGCAGTCTCATTTAAGACCGAAAACTAAAACGAAAATGATTTAGACATTAAAAATTCAAGATAGTAATCGAATTATTAATATTTCAACTGTTTACTGAAATATTGTTTTTCTTTTCTCCTTAAGCAAATGTAGTTTAAAAAAATAAAATAAAATACGATATTGAACTAGCATAAGAGGACAAAAATTTCCATGTATTTCTCACTATATCGATTATATAATATTGAAATTACCATTTCAACAATCCGTGTGTCTCAGACGAAGTCCCGCCCATTTACGGTAATATTTCAAGATGCAACTAAGGTAGTTCGCCGATTCTCCGCAGCTCAGGACGTCTTTAGATCACGGGGATTATGGTTTAACCGCGGATTCGTGCTTTACGTTTTGTCTGCCAACTTTACTGTAGAATTTGAATAAGGTACTATAATAGCCTTTGCACGCTGCTTCGTCTTTATGTAGACTTATTACCACGTGATCATTACTTTTTAGAGTTCCGTGCCTTAATAGGAACGCTTTCCTTTGTTGTCCGTCTATCTGTCTGTCTGTCTGTCTATATGCCTGTCTCTCAAGATATTTTTTCGGAATGTAAAGGTTTCTATATTATTTTCTGTACAGTAACGTATGCAAAATTTTATGCTAATATTATGAATTGGTAAAATTTGTTCGTGAAATTGTATATATGATTCGATTTCAAAAATTATTTTATTAAAGAAGATTATAGGCTTTTATCGCGCTAAAAATTACAAAAGTATACCTCGTTTTACCTCGTTGGCCGTAAGTCATGCGTCATGCGCGTAGTTGTGTTGAACTGAGCTTGATGCGTTAACGCAACTATACGCATGACGCTGCGCAGAACACTAAATTAGGCACCAGGACAGTTGTTTAGACAATTCTTTAATGTTTCTTATAGAATTATATATGTCAAATTAATGCGTTAAAATCATTAATGAATATAGCATTTTAGTGCAATTTATATCGGATGTAATTCTCCAATAGTTGAAAATATTAATACTAAACGAGTGTAATGATTCGAAAATTCGTAATTTACGTTCAAGTGAAGATATAATAAATTATAAATGTCTTTTAATAGATGAGAATATTCAATAGCTAGATATAACCATATCAAATACCTTCAGTGTTTTAATTCTTGTTTACTCGACTGTACCATGCGCGAGTTCGGACTCGCCTCGTGTTCAGACCGACACACTTTCGTGAAACAAGTATAAATATCTGTCTGCTTGTTTGTCTATGTGTTTGTTTTTGTTGCGTTTCCACGCTTAAACCGCTGAATTACTTATTATAAATTTCAGTTTAGAAGTTTTGAGGCATTGCTGCACTGCATAGACTTATCAAAAAAATACATACAGCCGAACATAGAACCGCCTACTTTCATTTGGACGCTGATAAGCAATAATGTGTCAACCCACATATAGTCAAATTCGGTGATGTTGCTGTATTTTGATAATGCTGTATTTACCTCTTTAACATTATCCAAAAAGTTTTTAAGTCATCTTAACTAAATAAGCAAGAAAAAAGTATATTAATTTAATGTTCCGAATTTCAAATCCGTTTCATATTTAACAATTTATAGAATAATCTTATATATTTTAAAAACTTATTATTTGATAAAAAATTTTATTATACCAATCTGTTTTTAATTCTATCGAAAAATTTATTTATGGAAATAGATATAGAGCGAGAAAAGATGGATATATACTTCTGCAAAGAAATATATTACGGTTTAATAATAGCTTTGTCAACTGTATACGCCATTTTCTCAAAATGAAGTCCGCCTGGCTTGACATAGTATTGCTTATCAGTGTCCATTTAAGTTAGATTAAAGATAAGACTTTAAGAAGTAAAATAAGGTATCTATGTTTTTCTTTCGCAGGGACTAACTAATACTTATAATGGATTAGCTGCCCCTCGCGGTTTTACTCGAGATTTTGATTACTACTTCGCTCCTGAGATTCGTATTGTGATCTAACATAGCCTATAACTTTGCTTAATAATCGGGCTATCAAAATCAAAAAAAAAAATTCAAATTGGATTAACAGTTTCAGAGCTTTCCTACAAACGAACTTACAAATAACTTGCTATTATTAGCTATTAATAATATAACCATAAAAAGTTTTAAATTAAAAAATGTCTCATTTCGTAGCATTTTTTTATTATTTGTAACCATAAAATGACGAAGTTATGAGGTTACAAATGAGGTTTTCTGAACCGATTTAGAAAAATCTATTTTGTTTCAAAAGATATGCTTTTAGATGCATAGAATTCACTTATTTGAGTTTCAGGATTAGAAGAATTAGTATAAACATGTCGTGTAATAAAGGAACTAGCATATTTTAATTTTGAAGTTGTTTCAATTTTTTTAATCTTAGTTATACACTATTCTCTATTCTTTTAATTAAAATGAGAATTTAATTAAAACTGTAAAGCAATGTGAAAATGAAATAAAAAAGATCTCACAATCTAAAAAAGTTATACTATTTTAATGTATTGCATAAATAATTTCGTTCAACTACCCACGCGTCGTGACGTCGCAAGACCCGTGTTAGAAATATCTATTATAAAGAGTTCTTTATTTGTTTGTCATTTTTAGTTTTTTTTATTTTTTATTTTATAAAAATACCTAATAAATAGTAACATGTGATCTAAGTCTTTTATTTTATACGTCCATTAATTTCAATTCTACAGGCAATATTATTTCATAACTGGATACTGATAGGCAATACTATGTCAAGCCACACGAACTTCATTTTGAGAAAATAGCATCTAAATATGTCAAACCTATTCTGAACAAATTTGTTTTAAGAAATATATATCCATATTTACTTTTTTTTTTAAAGCACAATGATTTAAAGGCAAATTGTTGACGTTTAAGATTTTACAATAGGATCCCAGAAAACGTTTCAAATTCTTCTACAATAAAGTTCAAAAATATGGTAAAGAAACGTTTGTGTGCAGATATTACGATAATTAAGATTTTGTAGATGATGACACACCATGGGAATAAGGTGATCGTTTCCAAGCTATCTCAATATTTTTTTTTAATTTATAATAACTTATGACGTTGTTGAAAAAATAATAATAATTCAACAAAAGAAAAAAAAGAGTCCCGCTGAGTTTCTCTCGCGGTTTCTTCTCAGGTCTGAGGCCTAATCTTTTTCGACATCGTGGTAGATTCATTTGCTAGACGTTCAAAAAGAGAATGTAAATTCCTTACTTTAAATAAAAATATTTTGATTTTAATTTTGATTTGACTTGTAATGTGTTTAATAATAAGTTTTTCAAGTATATGACTTTATTACATAATCCAAAAGATGGAACACACTTTAATATTCGAAACACTAAATTAAGAAACTTTTTTTTTCATACTTAGCTTAGATAACTTGAAAAATTTTTGAACAATATTAAAAACATGACTTATTATCAGAATAGATCAATATCTCCGAATTTGACTTTTTGTGGGTTGACACATTATTGCTTATCAGTATCCATTTAGTTATATTATATTATTAACTATAGGTTTATTACGTTCATACTATTTATTTTAATCTATACCTATTTCCAATTTCGACGAGCACTTCAATTACCTCGTTGGCCGTAAGATACTCTCGCCTGTCATGCCCAGACCCTAGTTCTAGCTTATTCAATGTTGTCGAAGTGATGTCTAGTAAAATAATTTCTTTAGATACAGAGCACACTTTGACACCGTAAAGTCGAAGAGGTTTATTGTCATTCTACTTATTGCGTCGGTAAGATGATAATCGTAATCTTAAAATCATAAACATAAACGCATCACACTCAACCCTCATTAGGGTCTTGTGATCCTGAGTCGGGGGTCCGGAAACAAACCAAAACAGACGTTTGCCATGAGTGGGGATCGAACCCGTAACCGTCAGCATTTAATTTGCAGTGATCACTGCGCCAACGTTTCTGTCAAAAAAATATCTTAAG
Source organism: Hypolimnas misippus (assembly GCA_037950945.1). Taxonomy (NCBI): domain Eukaryota; kingdom Metazoa; phylum Arthropoda; class Insecta; order Lepidoptera; family Nymphalidae; genus Hypolimnas; species Hypolimnas misippus. The sequence continues at coordinate 10,875,651 of JBBEEQ010000031.1, read as the reverse complement.
AAACTAAAGTACGAAGCGCTGGACAATAAGGATGGACAGTCGTGCTCCACGGTGAACGCGTCTACGTTACAAAATATGCCCATATATTACACAACCTATATATTATATAAATCTTTATTTTTTTTTATTAAGTTATTATTACGTAACTTATTTAACTGGTAATGCATTTGTAGCAACAGAGGAGCTTGTGTGTGAATGTTCATGAGCGGCGGTGATCACTTGACATCAGGCCTGTTTACTCGTGTCAGCTTCGGACCTGATAGGATCAACTTGGATCCTTTCAAACAAAAAAATATTTAAAATCGATCTATAATTGGCGAAATCATCGGTGAACATATATAAAAAGCCCCCGACGAATTAAGAACCTCCTCTTTGTTTGGAAGTCGGTTAAAAATATATATGTTCCAGTGATTAAGAAAATCAAAATCAAAATCAAAAAATATTTTACGAGCACTTTTGAATCGTCATACATGAAAATAACAAAAAAAAATACATAAATAATCAAGCTACCACCGGTTCGGAACGCAGATTCTACCGAGAGGAACCGGCAAGAAACTCGATAGTTACTCTTTTAAAATTAATATTATAAAATATATATTATTCCAATTCTTGAAGTAAGGTTTAATCGTAAAAAGATTCGTAACAACGACACAAGGTTTGTTTGTTATTAAAATGCATAAGACGAAACGTTTAAAAAGTGCATTCGCAATATTTCACCTTTTCCGTCTACAAATGACACTGAACACTGGACAGTCCATTTGAAGTATCTGACTAAACGATTAAAAAACACACAAAAATGCACTTTATTACAATCCTTCTAGAGTTTAAATTGAACTGTGTAACAATTTAATTGATGAAACCATTTGAAACAAAGCATAGGAGGTCAAAACTGCTTAGGAAATTAGTGGAATTTGTATGAATAAAAGATAGGTGCAGTCGCCGGCAGAATTGCAGCAGGGGTAGTGACATCCCCCTGAATTTTCCTATTCACTTCAGTCTCCGCTCGAACGTGGACGCGGGCGAACGTCACGTTGGTTAACACCTGAAATCAGTTTATTTAAAACCGTGTTTTGTGAATTACTACAAGCAAATTGGTAAGTAGTTTTAGCATTACATATGTGTTACAATTGGGTACTCACTGATGAGGTTTACATTTACGACGTTCCATATGAAGATATTATGGTTTTAATTGTGGGTTTATTCGCAGCGTGTCTCCCCCATTTTAAACACTTTGATAAGTTCGCGAGAAAATTGACCGATGTGTCTACACGTAACTTTATAATTGGTATTTTATTTAAATTATTAAAACAAGTAACTATATTTCTATTCTTAAAGCAGTTATAGAAAATACCAAGAAAATAAATTTTATATGTTCAAAATAATAATAAATATATTCCTTTCGAAATGAAATGTATTAAATGTATAAAATTAGCTCGTTATTAATTCAAATGACAACTAGACTTTCTTTGTTTTACGAGTAAAGTTGGCCATTTAATCTGCAGTCTGTGAGGACGCCATATTAAAAAAGTTTTAGTACCCAGGGATATTTAAAATGCGATTCAGTCCTTTGTAAACGTTAAAATGTATTACGTTCTTAGCTTTAAATTTTACTGTAATAGAGTTTGAAATTTAATTTTGAATAGGTTTTTACTTTTTAAGCTTAATATTCTATGAATTTAACTAAATAATAAATTTCTATTGTCTTAAAAGTATGAAACTATAACGGGACGAAAAATAAATTCTATTGCTAAGTAATACTTACTTAATTTTTACGGATGCTGAATAAATAAGAGCTGTTTCTCGTAAGTGTTAATGATTCCAATGCAAAAAATTTTAATTAAAAAAAAATGTCTCATTATAAAAGTAAAACATTTTTAAACGTTACCACAATTATATTGAAAAAAAAACTTACATTATGTTACGTTTATTTAATGATTGATACTTTCTAAATAATATTTATTACTTTGTAATGTTTTCCTAATCGATACCTAACTTCACAAACGAATGAACTCCGTATAAATAAATTCTGCACGAGTCTAAACTAAATATTAAAAATGGCGGGCCATCGAGCAGACAGGTTTACATTTTAAATGATCACCGCTGCTAATCTACACATACACTAGAGAAGCCACGAATATGTTGCCAGCTTAAAAATAAATAAGAAATGAAAGGAAAAAAGGAAGTTAGAAAAAGAATGGGGTTTAGGGTTCCGGTTTCTCACTTACGGTACGCTATATTAGCTTCACTATCTTCTGTGGTCGTGAGGTACCGTCCCGGTCGAGCCAGTCCACCTACGAACAGTACACAGTATACTATAGCTAGGCTCAATCCCAGTAAAATGCTAAAATGACTATACCACATACGCATTAAGCCTATTTATTAGAACCTGTGGTCTTAGTGGTCGATCTCAACGGATGATCGCGGGTTCAAACCCCAGCTAGCACCGCTGAGCATTCAAGTGCTAAATTTGTCTTTAAATTCACAGTAAATGTGAAGAAGAACATGGTAAGGAAACCTGCACGCACCGGGAGAAATTCTGACACATGTATATCCAACAACCCGCAGTGGAGCAGCGTGGATTCAGCTCTAAACCTTCTCCATAATAGAAGAAGAGGCCTGTTACTTTACTTTACTTTTATTGACATGTATCCCTTCATTTAGACCACGACACAAGTTGCAACACAAATTTCAGACACTTATTTGTTTGTTGCTCGTATTTTAACGAACATACGATTTGACTTAGATTGTTGTGTCATAAAAGATGTCATTATAAGTATCTTCATACTTATTTTCTCATATCGACACCCGGTGCATACTCTGAGTGTAATGTCTATACATCTACGACACTATTGTCGTAGTCTAATCTTAGCTTCACTGTTTATCGACTCTAGTACAAATAATAAAATGTTAAATATAAATAACAGACTTGAATAAAATTACGTTAAAGGAGATAGACTCAAAGGATTTACAAAATTAAGTTGTACGACTAGCGAAATTGTGCGAGAATAGCTAACTTTGTGAAATACTTGAAAATAAAATTGTATGAGATTTACGAGATGTATTTTAATTACGAAGAATTAATTCGTCTGCGTAAACATTTGTATTACCAATTTCGTCCTCGTGTATATAGTCTTAATGTGACTCTTACTTTGCTTAAATCTTAAATGTTATGATATTTTCTTAAAATCACCTAAATATTAAAACACGGTTACCCAATTACAACACCTCGCGCTACAAAATCAGGCAAACTGTTTAGGATACAAGAGGTCCCAACAACTCGCCAATTGTGACAGATTTTCTCCGCTTGTTGATTTCTTACAGACGTTATATAACCTATGACACTTCGGGGAAGCATACGAATTTGATGACGCTTATACTTCAAACTCAGTCAAGCCATTTAGACTACAGAAAGTCACAATGGAATGGACATTCTTCCACTTAAGTAAATGGACTATCCACCCCAGAAAAATTTTACAAATCGGATAAGTAGTTTCAGAGATAATACCCTATATACAAACTTACAAACAAATTTTACTATATTTATTAGTTTATACTAATATTATAAATAGGTAAAATAGAAATAAACATAACCCATAATAAATAAAGAAAACCATATTTTCGTTAGAAATATTTATATTAGTACGATGTAATATAGAAATGCTTATCATATTTATTCTTATTAGAATTTTAGACATTCCATGTCTCGGTTGTTATTATTTCACGAAATACTTTTGCTTATTCATCGTGTTTCGCGGTTTTGAAGAATTAATAATTTGAGAAAAGAAAATTGTTATATTCTAATACGTAGTTTGAACGATGCTGCAGCATCATCTGAAATTAGCAGGATTCACAACTCCTCGTCAACTTACAGCAGAAATATCGTGTTGGGGCTCGTTGAAATGGTCTCGATGAGTGGATTGTCGATATTTATTTTTTATTTTTTATCTTTAACGTTTTTTGTGATAAAATTGTTGAATCAATATAACCTCTCCGAAAAGGCTATGAAATTGGCATTTGAAGTCGGTTTCTTTTTTATGTTTTAGTTATTATATTTACGAGATGTACCCTTGAATGGAGCTAATAAATATTGCGCGACACAGAGAACACACTTGGAGTGTAAATTATAGAAGACAATTCAGCACATCCTCTTCGTGTCATTATCTCATTGTTGTGGCCATTTGTTTGAACCGTTTCACACTTATTGCTTGTGTGCATCATGGTTTAAGATGTCTTAAAATATATACTAGCTTATGCTCACGGCTTAATGTTTTTGTTTTGTTGAACGACCATTTCAAAAGTATTCTTCTAGTTATCGGGAAACGTTTTTTTTTTGGATTGAAGGTGACCTATGTATTTTCAACCGACCTAAAAATCTCAAGTTTTTATTTAATGAATTTTTAATTACTCTTTATTCGAAAGACTAGTCATATAGAATTTTTTATCAAAATCGATACAATTGTTTGATTGTTAAATGACAGTTATCGGATTTAGTATATCATCCAACCAGACGAAATTGCGTATTCGGCTTTTGAAGCCGGTTTCTTTATCTCAATTATGTACTCCTCTGTTTCTGAAACTATTGATCCGATTTCATAATTTATTTTTATTTTAGATAGTTTTTTTTTTACTCGTACTCGTTTATTGAGGCTATATTACATCACGCTACGATTTACAAGAACGAAGTAGAAACCAGAAAAACGAGTGTAACCACAAGGTCAAGCTTGATGTTATATTTGGACTATAAATTCTTTCAGGTGTAAAGCAATGACAAACCACTCATGTAAATCATTATGAAAGTCTAAAAGTGAAACTCTTCCTGCCTTACTACAAAAGATTTAAACAGACGGTTAACGCGCGTCTAAGACAGTTTCGAGTTTGAGAGAGAGACATGCTTTAGACATAGATTAATATACGTTTAAGTGAGTTTAATAGATGTTTAAAACCTATTTTTGCTGTCAAATGTAACGTATAACATTGTATCAATAAGTTTTTTTTATGAGTTTATTCGCTGTTAAGCAATTTAGATAATATTTTAAGCAATGTTTAAATCTTAAACACTGTTTAGCTAGACACGTGTTCAACATGGTTTTAATGCGTCTTTTGTAGTATGACAGATAGTATTTCTCGCCAAAGAAATGTTTTATGAAAGTTAATCCTCGTATTATTATAATAAGTGAATAAAAGTACGTATTAAATTCTTCGTTTTTATTTAAGTTAGAAATAAAGGAATTGGTGTTCAGACGTCGTGGTATGAAAATTACTCATATTTAATATAACGGGTCTTATTGCGATAACTAATCAATAGTAATACCTTTTTATTGCCTGCTGAGTTCAGTTCAGTTTCAGTTGTGTTAACTCGTGACTACGACGAATGCAACTTCGTCGAAGCGTCGGGCTTAGCCAGGTTATCATTGGTCGGAATAGTGTAAATCGCGAAAGTTTCAAATATATAAGAAAATTACATTCGACACTCAGCTAGTATTAATAAGCTATCTATGTTTCTATGTCTATACTAATATTATAGGCAACCTAGGTAATTGTTACCAGGTTATATAGTTGTTTTATATCAATTACGAGGATAAAATTTACAAACATGATTCTCGCGTTAGATCTCACATACGTTGCATAAAGAACTTCTGTGCAAGCTTCGAGACGCCCTGGGGACTAATAGTTGAAAACTTTCGCAAACAAAGCATACACCATTTTGATAAGGGTGCTAATTGTAAAACTATGCAATCGAAACATACTACATTTTGACAGTTAGTTACTGATTTTTGTAGTGAATCTGATAACTTGACGGTCATAAGAAAATGACGACTAAAAAAGTCAAAACTATTCTTAACACATTTCTTTGAAGACCTATATATCCATATTTTCTTTTCTATTTTAATAAAAATCATAATCAATTAAAAGCAAATTGGCTGTTAGAGTTTTATCTAATAATAATCTTTTCAAATATTTTGCATAACAAGGAACAGACTTCAATATTCTAAACATTAGATTACAAATTTTTTTCCGTATTTATTTAGTTCAGATGACTGCAAATTTTTTAAATAATGTTAAATATATAACACATTATCAGAATACATCAATATCCCCGAATTCGACTTTTTGTGGGTTGACACATTATTGCTTATCAGCATCCAATTAGCTGTCTTAGATTTTCGCGATTATTATTCATTGAAAAAAAAAAACGGGTAGACTACCCGTGACCACGAACGCTGCAAAGTGCTTGAAACGTCGGGATAATAAAAATAATTAATATACGCGATTTAAATCCGTTTAAAATAGTTTTATTTCAATCTAATTAGCTCTCTGTTTTGGTTGTGCTTTGTCTATCGGAGTCTAACGAACTGTAATTATAACAAATTAGTTACGTTTATTAAATTTTAGTAGAAACTGAACGCTCTGTGTCAGTCTGATATCTCTACTTATATACGGAAGAGAATTATCTCATTTACCCTCATAATTTATAGTACCTGGATAACTGAGCTTTACTTTTTATATACGCGGATAAAACGATATTTCTTAAAATGTAACAAGATCGATTTATTACCAAAACCCCTACATACTAAATTCCATAAAAATTGTTGGAGCCGTTTCTATAATTAAAACTACATCTTCAAGACACATAAACGAGGTGAGACTTTATTTCTTATTAAGTACAAGGCAATATTGTAACAAATTTTTATATATAACACATACTTTGATATAAGCTAACAGTTTCCGAGATTCAGATTCTATGTATACAAGATTTTTTTTGTTTAAATGTATGAGATAAAACAACTCTTTCACCAGCTACTTTTGTGACCTCATGAAAGTGTCAAAAATAAGGCACTGACAATTCCTTCAGGTGAAAAAGCAATCGTAAACAATTAATGTAAATTAAATGAAATTACCTACAGTTGCTCGTAGCTTCGCCTGCGTATAATTATGAAATTCATAACTAGCAAACAAATAAACCTCTTTTTAACTCCTTCGGAGCTGAATTTTCAAAAATCTTTTCTTACACACTAATGATATTTAAGGAACGTTTGTGCGAAATTTCATGTTTCTAGATCCAGCGGTTTCAGCTCTGCGTTGATCGATCAGTCTGTGAATATGTCAGCCAGTTAGATTATATATATAGATGTAGGCGAAATAGTCTCCGGAACAAATGAATCCATTTCAAAAATATTGGCACAATTTTATAGGTACTTTTTTCTAGATGACCGTAGACTATATTTTATCTGTATAGGTTTATTATTATAATATAAAATATATGGATGCTGATAAGCAATAATGTGTCAACCCACAAAAAGTCAAATTTAGAGATATTGATGTATTTTGATAATGCATTAAAATAAGTACAGAAAAAAGTTCCTTAATCAAACGCTTAGAATATTGAAGTAACTTCCATATTTTGGATCATGCAATAATTTCATATATTTGAAAAACGTATTATTATATAAAACTCTTTACTAGCCTATCTGCTATTAATGAATTATACTTTTTATCAAAATAGAAAAGAGATGGATATATGCTTCTTCAAACAGATGTGGTAAGTATAGGTTCGAAATTTTTAGACGCCATTTTCTCAAAATGAAGTCCGTGTGGCTTGACACAGTACAGCATCCATATATTAACACGAGCGAAGTCATGAGTAAATAAAGTAGATACTAAAAAATGTTTTTACAAATACATTCCGAAAGGCAACGCACCCGCAACGTCCCAAATGCTACAATGTCCATGTGTAATAGTACGCACTTAACATCAGATGGAACTATCGAGTCGTTTGCCTCTTTTTTGTAATAAAAAAATACCGATACATGTCAGTACGACACGCGTTTCCCCCGTCTAGAAGTGAATTGTACAAACAAATAGTAATTTTCAACCAACTTTAAAAAAGACAAGTACTCAATTAGTGATGTATACAATTTTTAATTTTTTTTTATATGATAAGAGGAGGAAATAAAAAGTATATTTATGCAGCTTAGTCCAACGAAAGTTCGATTGAAATCGGTTCATTAATTTGGTTATAAAATCGAAATAACTGTTAAAAGTGTGCATTACGTATTTTGCCTTTAAATTCGTTTTTTTTAAATCTTATTTATCATTTTTAAAAAAATTATATAAAAAGGTCCTATATAAGGCTTTGAGCAGAAGCTACTCTTACATAAGTGTACCTCACTAACCGACATACTAAAATGCTTAACGATAATGACTGTCGTTGACGTTGATGCTCTAAGTAGAGCCTCTAATTGCACCATTATATTGTTACATTACATAATAACACACGAGTAAAGACATTTTCCTATGGAAAAATTAGTCAAATAATTTTTTTATATATGAAACTGAAAAATGGGGGCATTTTATTTTAAACTAAATCCCAAATTATTTACAATTTAATTAAATAACTAAAGCCAATAAATATTCTATAATTATTATTTAATTTCCTTTATAACAAAATAAATAATCTACTCTTATAGATATTCAAATGTAAAAAAAATATTTATTTGAATGAGCTAATCAAAGCAATACTCACCTATATTATATAAGATTACTTTGGTAAAATACTTATTCCGTTTTAGTTTTGAAAGGAAAATAGCTTATGAATATTTATATAGAGAACCAGTAATATCTCAGAATAATATGCTATAATATAGTAACAATTATATATAATACGCATTTATTAAAATTGAATAATAATTAAATGTACATACTATATAATTATTTATATGGATATAATTTAACATGTAGCTTTGTATTGTGAAATAGGCTACGGAACTTTAAACATTTAAAGCATTGCGCAAACGTAGATACTCTTTGTTTCCAGTTAGCAACACCGAACACTTTTTAATAGACAATTAAAAACTTTGTGTTCAATGGAAGCAATTAGACTCAAATATTGGCTTCTTCTGTTCATAGTATGCTAATTTCATATTAATTATATGATAATTTAATTAAGATTTATAATAATCTAAATTTTAAAAATAAAAAAGGTATTATATTTACGCATGCTATTTAAATATCATTGAAGTAACAGGACCTTCCAACGTCTGAACAGATATTCGTAAATTAAAGCTAAGAACTATTTCGATTTCATCAGTTTTTGAATTAAAAACGCATCAAAATCGGCCCTTTGTTAGGAAGCTACGATGCTACAGATAAAGACAAAGATACACACTACAAACTTATCCCCTTATATAACCTTCTTATTTGATCGTCAGTAAAAAAAATAACAATAGGCATGAAAACTCCTCCTTTGGGAAGTCGGTAGAAAATATTGACTTCTCTTGCATATGACATGCGACATAAAAGTGTCTCAGTTTGCGCAGCGCCTTAGCCTTCCGTTTGCGTCATAGCGAAGTGCCGAGGGAATGTAATCTAGGAGAATTTCGATATTATTGTCTACTGCTTATTATCTTCTAAGTCCCTGGTGCCTCATAAGTCTACTGTTCCGTCCATCAAACTATACTTGCAACTTTTTTCCTTATTTTTGTTTATAAGACGATAATTACACTTATTTTATAAAGTTTTGCTCCCAGAAGTTTCTTGTCATAGTTTTACACCTAAAAAATTTACTGTCAGCGCCTTATTTTTGCCATACACAGCTTTCGTAACTGACTACTTGCAACGTATGTATGTATATGTTAGGTTACAGAGTTGTTTTATATCGCTCTCGAGACTAAAACTTTCAAATGTTATTCTCGCATACTTATATAATATTTTTTTTACCTTATGTCTAATGTTTATAAAACTAGCTTCAGCTCACTCTCGTATAGATAACTCAGCTTCAAGGCGATATATCGAAATAAAACCCCAGATTTTAAGTTAGACCAAAACTAATACAATTATTAAAACCGCATCCAATTTCATGCTGAAGTTTTTGCGTGTTGCGCATACAGAATTAGCTGATCACATTTTTATTATATACTCGTATTTACTATTATAATAAAGGGAAAATTAGTATGTGTGAAGTAAATTCGGCTCTACACAACATATTTAAAAATTATGGTCCCTTGTGAAAGGTACATTATTCTAGATGGATATATGCTACATTTTATGTATATATGAACTAACCGAGATGGCCAAGTGGTTAGAATATTTAAAAGATGATCGCTGGTTTACCGGCTAGTACCGCTGGCTTTTCAAGTGTTAAATTTGTGTTTAATTCATCTTGGGCTCAGCAGTAAAGGGAAACATCGTAAGGAAACATGTATATGCCTGAAGAAATACATGTGTGAAATATAAATTTGGAATTAATAAAATATAGACAAACCTGAAATAATATAAAAATATTAAAATAGCAGTATTCTTTTATTTACTCAAAAAGTGAAATCAACAACGTAACATAATACTGACCACCCATTGTAGAGATGAGTAGAACAGCGTGGTGGATCAAACTCTAAGCCTTCTCCTTAATGGGAAAGCAGGCCTTTACCCAGCAGTGGGGCATTTACAGGATTTTACTTTATGTATATATGTGTATTCATTTAAAACAAAATCAACATAATTTTAATGCAACCATTTTCAATTGAGAAATTAAGTAATTATGCAAGATTGCGCCCGCAGAATTGCTACACGTTCGTAGCACCATCTACGAGCAATTACTACGAAAATTAGTGGAAAATTTAATTATTTAATGTCTTCAACCAAATATACTTTGTAAAAACAAAATTTTCTAAGACGTTTACTGTTAATTAATAAAGCAATAAAGAAAAGGAGAAAAACGCTGTTTATATTTATTTTTTTCTTGAAAAGAGAATGCTTTTATTAATAATACTCATATTTTAACAGCGTTACCAGGATCTATATTTAAAAACAAAAAAACTGATTTTTTAAAATTATTTTTCATAAATGTTACCTATACTTATATCAGTACGAGCCTACAAGATCAACGTTTGAAATTTTTTTTTAATATAAAAAAAATAGTTTTTTTTTTAATATCAATTTTGCTAACGTTGGTGTAATGTCCAACACATGACCAGTTGACAAGCTGTATAAAAAAACTTACAATCTGATTTCTCACGCAAATAAAATACGACTACAAATCAAAGTGACCCTCTAAGGGTTCCTTTTTACGTACGGAACCACAAAACATTAAAACATGGCTCCCTAATTACAACACCTCGCACTTCAAAATAGATCCAACTATTTATTTTACAAGAGGTGATAATATTCCGCCAGTTTTGACTTTTTATGTCCGCCATTTTGGTATTTGCTGACGTCACAGAACAACTCCAGAGATGAAGACTAAATTAATGATACATTGCACATCAAAATTCGGTCAAGCTTTTTAGGCGACGGAAGGTCACAATATAACGAACAATTCGCCTCAAAAGACATTGCCTCCCTTCTGAGACACTCGAGTAAAAGTTCGGTTTACCATAATAATATTACCAAACTTCGCAGGTAATTTTAGCTGTGTGGAAAATAGAAAATTAGATTCGCAACCTCTAAGTGGCTGAAATTTTTAAGCGCTCTATTTTGGTGTTCTCTAATAAAACAGGATTGGGAACATTAGATGTTAACAATACTAAAATATTTACAAATAATGAATCTCAAGACATATTAATATTAATAAACAACCAAAGGACCTCATCTTTATGGATGCTGATAAGCAATAATGTGTCAACCCACAAATAGTCAAATTCGGAGATACTAATGTATTTTGATACTCCATCACCTATTTAACATTATTCAAAAAAATCAGTCTGTCAGAGGAAAATGGAAAGAAGTATCTTAGGTTTCAAAATATCCAGAGTTAGTAATTACACTATCAAAAAAAAACGGGTTTATGTGATGTCGTCAAAAATATACGATTAACAAAATGCAATTGGGCAGTACATTTAAAAATGATGGAACTCAGGCTTTTTTATTTTATTTATCGGGAAAAAGAAAAAAAACAGTCAAACGCGAATTGAAAGCGAACATCAAGAGTACTACTTAATTAAAAACACGTGTAACAGAAACAAGATAATATATTATTAGAAAGATAATGAAGATATATTAACAATGGATTACTATGGACGATATTTCCTAGCAAAAAGCTAAAGAGAACTGCAAAACATTATATAGACCACCGAGCAACAATGGACGAGCATGTCAAATTTGAAAATGGATAAAGTTTTTAAGTCATAACATATCTATTGTTATTAATAATCGCCTAGCGGTCGGAATTTGACCGTAGTTCGTAAATTTTCAACCGATTTTATTATTATAAGCAATAATGTGTCAAGCCACACGGACTTCATTTTGAGAAAATGGCGTCTAAAGATGTCATTCATAACAAATTTGTTTGAATAATATTCATCCATCTTTTCTTTTCTATTTTAGTGAAAAGAATAATGGATTATTAACAGATAGTTTTAGTAAAGATTTTTATCTAATAATAAGTTTTTCAAGTACATGACATTATTGCATAATTCAAAATATGGAAGACCCTTCAATATTCTCAACATAAGGTCAAGAAACAGTTTGTTATTTTTTTTTAATTAAATTAGCATTACTCGCTTCTTCTATAGCAAATAATGATACAAAGTTTTTTCGTCACGTATTAATGTATAGATAAAATACCATTTATATGTATAGAGTACAAATGATCACTTTGATAAATTACAAATGTATTTATATCGATTAAAAGGTTTCATTCGCGTGGCGCGTTCACAAATAGATCGTATTTTCAAGAATGTATTTTTGGCCTCAATTCTGATAAAAGCCATTAATATGATTTAGTTGGCCCCGGGGCTAAAAATATGTCCTTCTCCAAGGTTCAATCTATATATGTATCAAAATTCATCAAAACTGGTTCAACAGTTTAAACTAGAAAACATTCTTAAATAAAATATCTTGAATAATTAGACGAAATTCAAGTCATTCATATAAACGAAATTTCCTGCTTGGAAAAAAAGTAACTGACTACTTTTAAAAACTACTTCTACATTAAACCAAAAAATAAATCAACTGACTTAGAAAACAAAACCTAAACTAGAAAGTATTAAAATAAATAATTGCTAAAATATTTTGAAGTCGATGCCAAGTAACACATTCGAAATCGGTGGTAAGTTAAAACTTTTACGTGTGGCGTTGACTTCAAAATGTTGAATAAAATATCTAAAGCTGAACATAAAACCTCCACCTTTTTCGATGTCGGCTAAAAATAAAATCTGTTACATAAATATAGGCTGTGTTTGTTTGTTTATAAATCCTGTTTTAATGTTCGAGGTAACAGCAGTTTATTTTTTTCTCGCCGCTTTTAATGCGGATGTACCAGGCTATCATAAATGCTACAGAGTTCGTTTTATGTGGACGGGGCAGAGAAAAGGTTGATACATTTTAACGAGCAAACGTTTTTTTTTCCAACCCATTCGATACATTGAATTTTCTTCTTTATCTCGAACGCAGTAAAGTCCAACTTAATTAAGATTTCAAAATATTTTCCGTTTATATTTATTTGTGTAAATTGAAACATCAATCTAGCAATACATACATATATTTACTTATAAACATTAATACAAATAAAAACGACAAATTATATTCATGTAATGTTTACTTTCCACGCTTAAATCGGATATTTTTCAATATTTAATTGGATTTAATTTTGTTTTCGCATATTTTTTTTATTTATTAAAAAATAAAAGTTACCCTTTATAACATTAGCTATCTGTAAGTGAAAGTGCCATCAAAATCGGTCAAGCTGTTTAAGAGATTAGTCAAAACAAACAGACATTAAAATTTTATTTATTTGTATTGATAACTAAGGACGACACTTACAACGCGTATAAGGACTGGATTGACCAGGGAAATATCGCACAGAAGATCGGCGTGAAGTATCTTATATAGCTGCGGTTCGTACGGTGAGTGAGTCGGAAGCCTAACTCGCTTCCTCCTTTCCTTTCCTTACTTCCTATTCCCTTTTATTCTTTATCCCTTTTTAAACTGTTTTACTTTTTGTGGGTTGACACATTATTACTTATCAGCATCCAATTATTGTAAAATTATTTGTTTAAAATACCATTTAAATATGCTTTAGTCAACAACAACAATGGAAGGAATTACTCAAAATCCAGTCCGTCTGAGTGGGTACTACACTCTCGCGAGTTATTTTATCGACTAAGCAATGCTTATGCTATGCTTTGTAACAGGAGTTCCGACTGAGTGAGCGTCAAAAGATGAGTTATAAAGGCTTTGGTTTGCGAATGTAAGCAATGTTTCTTACATTCCCCATGTGAATGTTCCAAACCAAATCCTTTATCGACTTAACAAAAGTCATAAAAACGGGTTCATTTTCAACGAGAAAACCAAAAATCTAAAATTGATTTTGTAGTTTCATTCTTACATGAAATATCTTGAACAATTAAAATGTTATGTAATTGTTTATGGCTAAAAAAATTGTCTTATTTTTTTTTCTTCTCTCAAACATATTTTAATTTAATGAATATATTTTTAATATAAAAAATAGTGATGTACCGGATATCCTTATTCGTATCAATTATCCGAGGGAGTAGAAAGATCGGTATCCGTTTCCGTATGCGTTATTTTTTGGTCTTTTATCTTTTTAATTTTCAATAAATAGAATCTTTATATATAACTTATGCCCAGGGTCGTGCTATGTGATCAACAAAATAAGAGAAAGACCCACACAATTCAAGACATAACATGTCCTATCTGTCAAGTTGCGTCAATTATGGTTTCAAGTAACTAAGTTGAGTTAGTATTCAGTTTTTAAGTAAGAAAGTTAAGATTTGTATCCGTATCCGTATCCACAGATCTTGACGCCAAATATCCGTATTTGCTTCCGTATCCACGGATACACGTATTAATCGGTTCGGCATATATTTAGTAAAAACAGTGCTCCTTATAATACAATTCTCCATCTATTCTGATTTTATAGTGAAAGAATGGATGGGTTCTACATAGATGGATGGATGGTTGTTCGTTAATCTTTCACACATAATATATTAAGCAGATTTTAATGAAACTTTACATTTATATTATTTTACTCTGAAATAACACAAAGGCTACTATTTACCCAACTACAGGAATGCATTATTATCAATATACATGACCAGAAATAAATCGTCGGTCTAATAATAATCCGAATTTGTTCTTTCAGGCAATTTTTAAACAAGGCAACACGATTATTTTAATAACATATTTGGACTAATAATTTTAAATTTTAAAGTAAAAACCATCAGAGAAGTGAATTTTAAAGCTACGTTAAAAATATTTCAATGAGAGACTACATAATTCTTCACCAGATGGCGTTAAATATCGTTAATTTTTGGAGTCGTACATTTTGATAATCAGGCGGGCGTTTTGTAAAATTTTTGATATATTGTAAATAAGTATAGTAAATTGTTTACATTATAACGAAAGGTGTCTAGTAAGTTAAAGCTGCTAATGTTTTATATTCTTCAGACATGTACGTATAAGCTGGCATAGGAGGCCGCAAACAAATAAATTATGAATCGAGACCTAAAATTATTTACAAGAAATACGTTACACGCTTTCTGTGAAGTGTTCTTGTTCTCGGTAATTGTTTATTCTTGGCATCGAAACGGAATATATTTAACGAAATCGGTGTGAAAATTCTATTTGTTTTTCAATTTTGTAACTTTTTTTTTGTCAATCAATGCTTCCATTCAGAGCTGGATTAGCTGTAGGGGCATTAGGGGCCAGTGGCCAAAACGGCAAAATTTCTAGTGCGATAAAATTTGAGGTGTGAAAGATTTTTTTAAGATTTTTAAATGACATTTATTACATTGTACTAAACTTTTTCCTTAATTTTTGATAGTGTTTTTTTTTTTTACTTTTAAATTTACACAGGTAACGATTTAGGTACAATGGCGGGTTAGCTTTACTGTACCCCAGGGCGGCTTTTGGGATAAATCCGGCCCTTCTTCCATATTAATATTAGAAATTCCACGCTTAATATCAATGTGACCAAATGCAAAATTCACAAACGGAAAAAAAAACGTTTTACACTTGGGAATTTGGCCTTTAGCCTTTAATGTCTCAAAGCTGTTATTTTAGATTGTATCTTGAAGAAGGCTATAGGCAATTTTATATTGTTATTATTACTTATATATTGTTACTTGTTGTAAATTGAAGGGAATGAAATATACTATTGAAGCGGACAAAATCGCGGAGTTTATCTAATATTGTAATAAAACCTACGTAATACGCTTAAAATGAAAATGATCCCTTTTAACATTGACAAAATATATTTCATATTTTTTGACATAACAGTAAATTTTTTGGAAAATATTCTCCGACTGACAATTCAATTCGGCTTTCATTGAAATCGAATAGATGCAACGTACTAAGAATTTCGGCACTGCATTTCCTACGACACATGGGTTAATTGACAGAGCATCCTGCAATTGTAGCTGACGGTTTCATATTCAAGAGCTGCAGTGAACATTTTTGATATGATTTTCAAAATTAATATGATTCGAATGGCACTCTGTTCGTTGGAAATTTCAACTCTGCATTATTTGGGCGCTGATAAGCAATACTATATCAAGCCACACAAATTTATTTTGAAAAAATAGCATTTAAGCATATCAAACCTTTTCTTAAATTCGTTTCAAGCAGTATATATCCATCTTTTTCCCTCTATTTTGATAAAAGGAATAATTAATTTAAAGCAGATTGGTATACTAGAAAGTTTTATCTTGTAATAAGTTTTTTTTAAATATATGAGATTATTGCAAAATACGGAACACAATTCACTATTCGTAACATTAAATTAGAAACGGTTTTCCGTACTTATGTAGTTGAAATCACTTGCAAATCTTGTAAAGAATGTTAAATGTGTGAATTTGCCTTTTTGGCTTTTTTGTGGGTTGACCCATTATTGCTTATCAGCATCAATTTAATAGTATACCTTTATATTCCGAGATCTGAAGGATAGGGCAGGATACGGTTCCAGGTAGGACGCTTGTAAGAATTTTTATTTTATCTGAGCGGCTCTATCGCTTTTTGTAGTACTTGACTTTGGAGGGTAAGAGGAGGGGATTGTCTGCCGTGTTTTATAGTCGATAAAATCCATACAATTTTATTTATTTTAGAGATTTATTACATTATTATTTTACGCAGCTATTGTCTTTTATGTGTGTGATTTTTATCGATTAACATAGCGTTATTCGTAATTACTTTACAAAGTTGTACTCGTATTTTAATTTTTGTTATTACTGTGACTTTAAGGGCTTGTTACTTTATTGCTTACTATGACATGGCATATTATTTTAGGTGGAGGAAATTTCCACAATCCCCCCCCCCCCCCACAAGCCACGGCCCTGTCCTAAGATAAAGTCAAAATATTATATTCTAGTAACAATGGAATACATTAATAAGGTTCCAAGTAAAGTGGAGGGGTTATTACGGTGAGCTACCGTTATCGCACTGCGGTACGTTTTGACAACTTATTTATTTCGTTTTAGTATAAAAATCAGAAATTAACCGTCGAAATATTGCATTAGTGAAAAATGCGGTAACAATTACATAATGTCTTTTGTGTCTGTTTGTCATATTTTCACGCTTAAACTACAGATTAATTTTGTTATACAAATAAATTCAGGCTCAGAAAATATAATAGGCTACATTCAAAAATAAAACTTGAATCGGTTATGATTTTTTGTATGAAAAAACATAGTTTCTCAAATAAATTACCTACTCAAAATAATTATTCCGAAGCCGATGGAATCAACTAGTAATGAAATAATATAAACGTCGCTGAGTTACTAGTAGTAACAGTATGTTTCAACTCAGCACCAACAGATGACGCTTATTAAAATAACGTTAAGTCTGATTCACACAGGCAAGAAAACTTGTTCTGAACATGGTCGTAGATATAGCTTTTACATGGGAGGAGTACGTCGAAGGGAAAAGTCCGAAAGGGAGGAGGGGATTCCAAATGTATTAAGATAATTTTTATCAGGACATCGTCCAAGAATAATTCTAAAAGGCCGGTAACGCACGCGCACCGCCCCTGCTGTTGCAGGTGTCCATGGGCGATGGTAACCACTTAAACAACAGGTGGATACTATTTGGATGCTGATAAACAATAACGTGTCAACACACAAAAAATGTAATACATATATATTGATGTATTTTGTTACTGCATTACCTGTTTAACATTAATCAATAAAAATAAAGTAATATAAATGAGTACGGAAAAAAGTTTATTAATTAATTGTTTCGAATTTCAAGGTTGTTCCTTATTTTGTAATTTATACAATAATCTCGTATATTTAAGAACTTTTTATTAGATAATATATTAAATATATCAACCTGCTTTTAATTCATTATACTTTTTATCAAAAAAGAAAAGAAAATATGGATAAATATTTATTCAAACAAACCAATTAAGCATAGCTCCGACAAGTTTAGACGCCATTTTCTCAAAATAAAGTTCGTGTGGGTTGACACAGTATTGCTTATCAGCGCCCATTTGCTGTGTTATATATTTAAAAAAAAAACACCAATTTTAGTTATTTAAAAATTATATAAAACATTGTCATTGACATTCGTTCAATGTAATAAGTATATTTTGTTGTATACTAAGAAGGTTCCGGACCCCCTAAACCTACCCGTTATATACACCCATGGTTCTGAGATCATAGTATAGCTGAAGTTAATTTAAGTTGCTTTATGTTTCCATTTTACTGACGTCCTAAGCCACGCGCGGTTTCATAAGAGATATTCTCAGTCCCAACTCCCAACTGTCTAGTGGGCTTTTCATAAGCTAAGTTTCTATATTCCAACCCCTGCTTATACATAACTAGTTTTCGCAGTTGCACTCGAGTTTATGGTTACTGTTTCGCTCTTATGAATCGTAACGTGATGAAATATAGCCTATCACCTTCCTCAATAAACGGGCTATTCAACGTAAAAATATTATTTTAATCGTATCAGTAGTTTCAGAGATTACATTCTGCATTCAAACTTACAAATAATTTTTACTTCTTCATAATATTGGTATAGATTATGTGGGTACACAATTAGGAATTAAAATAACGAACTAATTTCAAAAGTAAAACATATTCAGTACATATGCATATTCCACTTATTTTGATCTTAAAATCAAACTGCTAAACCGATGTTGATAAAACTTCTATTGGACCAGTCTGAAAATATACCCTTTGAATTATAAAAAATTTCAAAATTAATTGAAAAATGTCGGCATTTAATTTAAAAAATTAACTATCTAATAACAATTTTACAATTTGATTAGCCGACTTCAAAATTGATTTTTTCAATTCGTAATGTAATTTTTAATTAATTTTTCCTCTCTCTCGTTTCATAGAATTTTTATCAAAATCGGTTTAATAGTTACTTTTTTGAATAAAATTAACTGAAATTAGTATGTCAAGCAAATGAAAAACGTCAACTTTTGAAGTAACTTTATTTTATTTCTTAAGTCTTTTTATTTTTCTTGAAAAATAATAAATACGTGTACTATATATTCAGAAGTGTTTATTCAGCTACGCTATCGCGTGTATCTTGTGCTTGGGTTCCGGAAATGGGTATGTAGGCAAACATTAGTTCCCGTGGGGTGGTTACTACATAGTTTCCTGTTTATTGTTAGCGATACAGAACGTCTGAATCGAAGCCGAAATTAGTTTCATAATCATTGAACATTTATCTACAAGTAGGCGAGGTTGCAATTGTAAGTTTAAGAGCCTCTTTTAATAGTTCCTGTTAAATTTTTAAATAGTTACCGACATTTTATTTCATTTAAGTTTATGAAACTGACTACTAGAGCTAGATAAAACTTAGCATACAAGACAGTAATTATGTTGTCATCTCGATGTAAACCTAGCTTGCTTAAAATAGGTACAACTTAAAAAACAAAAACATTTAACGATAACAATTAAAGTTTCATTATATATGTATTTTATCTGTTCCACCATCGACTTCCCAGCTAAATTAAGTTATAAATAAATTTAGCATTTATAATTTGACTTTAAAATTTTCAGAACGCGATGCTCATTTATATTTGTTTAAAAGGATATCCATATTATATTTTAATCGAGACCTTTGCAATCCAAAATTGCAGTTTATTAAGTTTTTAAGTTCCGATTAAGCTACCGTGAACTTAACCGGTAACCGGTAACCGGTAAAACAAGCCGTTACTCTCGTAATTTCTATAAGGTAATAATGTACTTATAAGTTTTGCTCTGAGACTTTCATAAAGATTTACAAAAGCTATTTCTCATTACATTACACTTCAAAGAATTTGCAGTCAGTAACTTGTTTTAGATAATTACAGCTTTCATTTCATTCTTAAGATAACTACTTACGACGTATCTGTTACTAGGTTACACAGTTATTTAATATCGCTCATGAGAGTAAAAATTACAAATGTAATTTCTAAAACAACTCATGGTTATCTAGGTTCTCTTAATCGAATCAAAATGTATCTGTATCAAAAATGAGGCACTGATGATGTTCTCTCAGGTGTAAAGCAATGACAAATAACTTATGTATTCTTTATGAAATTCCGAAAACAAAACCTATACGTAAGTTTAATTTTAAACGAGAATTAAATAAGTTTTGCTTAAGAACTTATATGTATACATAAACTGTATTTCATTAATTTATTACATAAAAGAACCCACTGGTGCTATACCTAAATTGTAACAAAATAATAAATCTATACTAAAATTATAAAGAGATAAAATTTGTGTGTATGTTTGCATGTTTGTATAACGGTATTCTCTTAAATTACTAATCCCATTTCAAAAAATATTATTATGTTAGATAGCACGTTTATTGAGCAAGTTTATAGGCTATATTACATCACGCTACGACTCACAGCAGAAAGCAATAACCATAAACGCGAAGGGGCAACTAGTACATAATAAATACATAACAGATTAGAAAGGAAAATCCGTGAGCAAAAGCATATACTATGTACATAATCCTCACTAATGAATATGGCGCAGTTATTTATATATAAAGGGAAGAGTATAATGGGAAGTCTTACTGAGATTGGGATTAGTATTTATATGAATTCACGGTGAATGTTCTGAATAAAACACGAATAGTATCCGTGTTGGAATGGATCGTGAATAAAATCATTTATTAAATATTAGCTGGTGCCCGCGACTTCGTCTTTGAAAGATTAAAATTAATAAAATTTCTAAAAAATTGTATTCTTAAGTTACTCCTTATATCATTAGCTATCTGCTATTTTAAGTCCTTTCAAAATCGATCTAGTTGTTTTAAAGATTAGCCGGAATTAGTTTATCAGACAAGCCATCAAAAATTTAATTTAGTTTGCAGATTTGAGTTTTTTTAGTGTTGATTGATCAGTCTATTAAGTTAGGTTATAGGCTGTATTATATCATGCTACACCTTATAAGAGCGAAACAGTAACCCTAAATACGAGTGACACCGCAACGGGCAGCTTGTTAAGTACCTATAATCTTCACTAATTATATCAAGAAGAAAGATTTTATTATTTATTTGCATAAAATTGGCTCCGAAACATCCAGCTATATTTGAGAAAACAAACCCATTACGCCATTAAACGCAAAATGGTCACCTATATTAAGTGCATAACCAGCCTTAACCCAGAGATGTTTCGCGAACTTTACTCGATCGACTTAATCAATCGGTAGATAATCGTAACGTAACTAACACGATCGTTTCTCGCCCTTATAGGTATACCAAAGCGCAAACTAGCGTGAAGATTTATCACCTATAAACAGTTCATATATGACGTCGAAGATAAGCTAACAGGAAACACAATAGCCAGATAAAAACAAGCCATAACGAAACTTAGCATCCTTAAAATAAGGTTCACAATCAATTAGTCAAGCTGTAGAACACACAATGGAAATCGATAGCGAACGTACGCTATTGTAGTCCTTAACACAATGGATTTAAAGGTATAAATGACGTGAATAAAACGTAGTCAGAAAGCAACGTCGACAATCGATGAATTTGCTGTGTATACGGTGTGTAAATTGCACACTAAAAATTGCGAAAGATTATATTCCTTATAGAAGTCCACATGGAATAACAGGGAGATAACAGAGTGAAACTACGGCTATCAAAACATTCACTTTTGAGAGATGAAGGTGGTTCTTTAGTACTAAAATCAGAATGTAACATATTTTGATAATAATAGTTTTACACTATTAGCCCATAAATTAGGTGGCGTAAATATCAGTAGCTATATTGAATTGGATATTTAGTTACACCCTGTGGTTCAGTTGATCAATAGAAAATTTAAGAAATCTTGGTCCTCTGAGATATCTAGGCATGATTGATATGAAAATTTAATTTAATTCATTGTTGTAGCTATGTCGGATAGCCATAATTTTCTTCGTAAATTATGATTATATAATGATATATTATAATAAAAAATGACATTAAATTAAGCGTTTATATAAAAAACTATGTTTAGTCTGTCTGTCTAAAAATTAAATAAAAATTATGATGTACACTTTTATCTTGGTCTTAGGCCATAATATTTATCATTCAAAATAACGGATCATATTATCATATAACGGACGGGTCTTTATTGAGTACAATCATCGCCATCTACCAAGTCCAATTGTGAATTTAAGCCATCTAAAGACCATTCAATTACACAAAAAAAATCATTAATATCACTTTAGATATTGACGAGTTCAGCGACATACGCACAGATAGTAGAAATGAAGGAAATAAAACGAATACTAGGCTTATTACAATATCGATGATTGTAAAACTAGCTGCTCCACGCAGTTTCACTGAATTTTTTGGTCACTGTTTCGCTTCTGTGAGTCGTAGCGTGATGTAATAAAGCCTACAATCTTCCTCAATAAGTAGGCTAGCCAGTAGTAGTTTCAGAGATTACCCCCTACATACAAGCTTACAAAAAATATCCCTCTTTATTATATTAGTATAGAGAAGTCTATAACGTTTTTTGTAACGCCATCTTACGGAAATTTTAAGGTACTAGTACGCTAATGTCCAATAGCAACAATGGAAATATTAACAAATTTACGTTATAAAATCGCATTTCTTTAAAAACAATGGCATAAACAAAGTTTGGTCTAAATCATTAGAGCTGTTTTAGTTTTGCTAGTTAAAGTGCGTCAAAATCGATCTAGCTATTTCAAGATTAGCCGGAACAAGCAGACGGACAGGCTGACAAACATTTTAATTTTTTTTTTATGTGGATACCATTTTAGTGAAAAGCTGCTAATTTGAAATTACAAGCAGACACTTCAATTTTATAAATTAAATTATTACACAGATTACGGATTACGGTAGTTAAAATATTTTATGAATTAATTATGTTTTATTAATGGCTCACTAACTGTCACGAAATTGCTTAATTTAGCGACTTTCTGGGTTCATCGTTTGAGAAATTACTGTGAAATTATACTTAATCTATAATTGAGAAAATTTCATTTGTTTTATTTACACATGGATAAAAACGAACGTAAAAGTTAATAAGATGATGCATGTTATAAAATAAAATATTTATGTTAAATTAAATAGTTTCTAGGTAGTTTATTCATTAATGTATGTTTAACCGACTTCAAAGAGCTTGGTACTCAATTTTTTCATCAATTAATCATTTTATTCAAACCAATAACAGTTCCACTAAAGATATCTAGGAAATTGATCGGATTAGTTCATTTATACTAATATTATAAAGAAGGAAATTTTGTTTATAATTTTGTTTATAGGGATTAATCTCTAAAACTGCTGATCCGATTCGAAAAATCCTTTTTACGTTGGATAGCTCGTTTATTCATGATAGTTATAGGCTATATTGACAGGCACGTTGGCGCAGTGGTCACTGCAACTGACTGAAGCGCTAACGGTCGCGGGTTCGATCCCCGCTCACGGCAAACGTCTGTATTAGCCATACGGATGTTTGTCGTGGTTGTGTTAGTGTTGTGTGTGTTTCCGGACCCCCGACACAAGACCACGAGGTCTTAATGGGGGCCGTTGAGCGTGATGCGTTTATTATTATTATTTATATTACATCACGCTACGACTCATAGGAGCGAAGCAGTAATCATAAACGCGAGTGAGACCGCAAGTGACAGCTAGCACGATGTTATATTTACCAAGCCACTACAAACATGTTATGAGATAAGCGATAGCAAACAACGTATCGATTAGCGTTATCACTATCAGTAAGTTATGATAGAGATTAACTTAAGTACTTACAAATATTAGCAATCACGGATTTAGTTCTAGTTTAATATTATCAATAGCGGTTAAATAAAAAAGTCAAAGGGTTTGTAACCCATCTTCCCAAGGGCACTTTGAAGACTTTCTGATTATATACGGAAGATGTTCCGCGTAATTTTGCATTTATAGTCACCGCTCTGTGTCTATGTGTCGTTGCGTGATATTATATAGCCTATTATCAGTGTCGATTCGAGGGTGGGGTAATCTAGGCAGCCCTAGACGCCGCGTATTACAAGACGCCGCATATGCCAACTTAACTTCACTGCTTTATTTAATTTTAGTAACTATCTCTTTCAATCTTTTTTTTTTCTAATCGCACTGCAAATCTATACTTATATTTAAAAAAATATATCAAATTTGTTTCTTAAATTTGAAAGTTTATATATAGGTAGATTTTAAAAAAATATGTTTGTGTTTTTCACGTTTATCTAGGAAGATTATAGGCCATATTATATCACGCTACGACTCATAGGCGCGAACAAATAATCTAAAGTGCCAGTAAAATCACGAAGAGCAGTCTTTAGAGTAAAAAAATAAACAACCCAGATTTATCTATTAGTACAGAAGACAATATTGATTCATTATTTCACAACACAATACTAAACTGCTGAGTACTTTATATGCAATGAACTTGATAATAAGATGCAAATGCGAACTGAAAACACTCTCGATAAAAGCATAAGTCCGTTAGAACTTCACCATTCATTTAAATGTATAATTCCCGTCTACATTTACTCAGTGTTCGTATCTAGTTACATTTAAAATGAAACAATTTTGCACTTTCGACAATGATATTTTATAACAGTATTTTGAAAAGCTATACTACGTCAAGCCACACCGATTTTATTTTAAGAAAATGGCGAGTAAAGATGTCAAACGTATTCTTGATAAATTTGTTTAAAGAGGTTTTATCTTCGCTATTCTATTTTGATAAAAATTTTAATGATTGATATAATAAAGAGTTTTATTTAATAATAAGTTTTTCAAATATATTAGGTTAATTGTATATTGCAAAATATTCAGCACACTTCAATATTCGAAACAATACAAAACCTTTTTTCCGTTCTTGCTTAGTTTAGATGGCTTGTTATACTATTAATAATGTTAAATACTCATAAACCGAATACATCAATAACTCCAAATTCGACATTTTGTGGATTGACACATTATTGCTTATCAGTATCTAACTACAAATATGTACTTTCATACTATTTGACGTTAAAAATCTGTTTCCAAAGTTGACAATTGAACTTTTAGCGAGACAACGACTATTTTCAAATTCCAAAATCCGAATCCATCCAAAATTGTGAAACGTTTTGTGTGTCAAAAATTCAGGTCGTGTATAGTTTTTACCGTTCCCACAGTTTTACTTAATGGAAATTAAACACCAAACTATTTTTCCTTTTCAATATATTCTCCCTTAACTGCCGTCGCAACATGTCACGTGTGAACGGGTGCATTGTCGTGCAGAAGGAGCACACTTTTTGACAACTTTCTTTTTCTTTTTTGTCTTGATGGCTTCTTTTAATCTTTCAAGTAGAGAAGCGTAATACTGTCCTGCTATAGTTACACCAAGTTCTTTATAATCGATCAGTAAAATACTTTCTGTATCCAGCAGATTGTGTCACTTTGAACTTCTTTGGAGGAGGTGTGCCTTTTTTATGCCACTGCACCGACTCTTGCTTCGACTCAGGTTCATAGTAGTGAACTCAGGTTTCATCACCAGTAACGCTCCAAAAACTAGCGAGAACACTCGACACGCTTGCGTTTTTGAAGTGGCGTGAGCATTCTCGGTACCCATCTTGCACTGACCTTAGTCATCCCAAGATGATGATGTAGAATATTCAAAATAGTTGTTTCCGATACTCCAATCATTGCTGCTTCTTTTTCAACCGGGCATCTTCCAATATAAGATTTTCTATTTTTTCGACGATTTTCGGTGTGGTGGCCTCAATTGGCCGTCCAGAGCGAGGGTTGTCTTCAATGGACTCTCTTCCTTGTTTAAAAAGACCATGCCACTTATAAACCATGGTTGTACCAGTGGCAGAATCCACGTAAACAGCCAACAGCTCTTGAAAAATAATCGAAGCGGATTTTCCTTGCTTGGTAAGGAACTTAATAACGGCGCGGCGTTCAATTTTCTCCATACTGGCGGACTTCTTCCCGATTCAGTTGTTTACAGGCCGATAACTCAAAAGTTAATGACCCAATTAGGTTCAAACTTGGTATATATACTCTTAATAAGGTGCTTAACTAGTACCTACCTAGACAAGTGAACCTACCCCCACTAACCCCTCTATTCCGCGAACTTTTTGACCTCCCCTCGTACAATACTACAAATTTAATGAGGTTCTATTTGTTTGAAAGCTGACGTAATCGACATATTTCTTGGCGATAATATCTGCAAATCTATTAAATCTATTAATCGACACAAAGTTTATTGTAATATGAACGGTGTTACAAAAACATTTACAAGCTGTTACTTAACGTAAATGCTTTTGTGACTATAGTTTCACGTTTCGTTGAATTGCATGACATTAGTTTTAGGAAAATAATCCTGAAATTGAGAATTTAATCCACAAAATTAAATTCATACCAGTAATTTCTAAGTGTAAGTATAACTTAACAATACAACTTCAATGTTGCCGAACTTTACTTAGTTAAAGATCATGAAATATTATCTAACTTAGTGTAAGAACTAACAAAACTAAGTCTATTGTAAGCTAACTCGGTCTAAATATCCGGGCAGTGTACAATGCGACGGTAATTCCATTTATCGCTCCGTGGATTTAACTGCTTATTCTGACGGTACTAAATGCCGGTGCCCAGTGGCGATATTTCCACAAAAAGTCGGTCATTCAAGTCAATCCAATATATACTTTATTCAAATGAGCTTTTAAAGCACTTTCGTTTCGTCAAGTTACGTGCTTTTTTTATTTTTATCAAGCTACCGCCGATTCGGAATGTAGTCTCTACCGAGAAAACTGGCAAGAAACTCGATAGTAACTCCTTTAAAATCATTTATACATAATGTATTTTCTTACATTTTCATTTGATTATCCTGATAGAAAATCAACATTTATCAAATCCACGCTCCTATGTCGTCAAAATATTGTATATATAATATGCTTTGTCTATTAATGATTTTTAATATGCTTATGCTATTATAGGCTTTAAACTTATTAAGTGGCAAATGTAAAACTGTTTGCGTGATTTTATTATAGATACATTATACATTTCGAAAAGTAGTCGATAAAATAGATTTCTTGAAGCTATTTTATACTTTAATAATTGACGCATAATTTAAGTGCTCAATTTTTTTACAATAGCATTTTTTTTTTAAATGAGCGCGAAAACTGTTTACAAATTTCTCTTATTCATTTATTGTTGTAGATGTTACAGTAATTTGTGTTACTGCTATAACAACAAATATTAAAAACCAACCCAAGTGCTGCTCATAAGGTAAAATTTATTTAATTTTATTCGAAAACTAAAAATTTTATTTTATGACACAAAGAACGAACTTTTGTGTTGTTTTTTTAAAGCCTTGTTTCCTTCAAGTTTGTACAGAACCCTCAGTGCGCGTTCTCGATACTCGCACTAGACTGACTTCTCTTTCGATTTAGGAACCGTTTACAAAATATTAAGCATTAGAATGCTAATTTTTACTAGAATCAAGTGTTCCCCTACTGTCTACACCATTGCTTCTAGATAGGTATACTCGTATATGAAATCACAGCTAAGCGAGCTTTACATATTAACGAGTAACGGTCAACAACTCACATAAAACTTAAAAAAGTAACCGACCTTAAAAACAAAATTCGTAACTTTGTTTACGTGAACGACACACTAATACCAACTATTTCGATTTTAAAACCTTTCTGAAGCTATTTTATAAAAAGTTCCATGAGACCAATCTGAAGTATACTTAAAAAGGAAGAATATCAAAAATTCACACAATCGGTTGAATAACAAAACAAATACAAATTAAGAACCCTTTCCTTTTTACCCGACTGCGCGACGCAAGGGAGGGTAATGTGTTTATTAGTATGTATGTATGTAGGTGTATGTATGTATGTATGTATGTATGTACCTTTGTGGCACTATGTAGACAAAACGCGTTAACCGATTTTGATTATTAACGCGTCATTTTGTTATTAAGGAGCGAATGTCACAGAACCTAGAAGAAATATAATAATTTGGAAAACAAAATCATAATGTGAAAAAGAAAAAATGAAAATTGACGAACTGTGTTAAATGGAGTATCATTGAATAGGTATTTAAAACACATTTTTAAGGTTTCTTACATCATTTTTCAGTCAGAATTACCGTTTAGAATCTATAATAATTTAAAATTGATTAGTAACGATTCATGGCCAAGTTTGAAAATGCACGAACAACGAATTTTACTTTTATTTATTGTATATTTAGAATCGAGGTTAGTACTGGTCATGTGGGTTGACTCGGGGTTTCGAGTTCAAAGTGATATGTTAAGTTTCAAACTTGTACATAATTAAAGACCTTTGCTGAACAAAGCGAGGTAACAGCCGTTTGACCTACGAAATATAAAGGGTAATCGTGTTTCAATATAACGTTTTAAGATCTAAACCTTTTTATTTAAAAAAAAATTTTTTTCATCTATATATATAAAAGAAAGTCGTGTTAGTTACATCACTTATAACTCAAGAACGGCAGAACAGATTTGGCTGAAAATTGGTAGAGAGGTAGCTTAGAGCCAGGAGACGGACATAAGATACTTTTTATCCCGTTCGACAGCATTCCCGTTTGACTTGACACGAAACTTCGGTCGCTATAAAAAGTGGTATAACAGAAAAGAATCAGGCTTGGAATAACAAAACGCAAATGACAGCTATACATATAATGACTATAATGGGTCAGCTAGTTAAAAATATTTAGACAAATCTATACGTACGAAATAAGATGTAGGTGCTCTCGAAAAGTAATTGAAATTTGTGTTTGAACATAATTAAAAGCAAAATACGTTCTCGATTTATTTTAATAACGAAAAAAGAAGTTAGCTAAACGAAAGTCAGATAGCGTCCGCGTAGTCTGAAGTCTATCAACGAAGTGATCTCGAATGTCTGTCATCTGCCTTTTTTTCGAAATCAAAGATTTCCATTCATGGTTAAGAATTAAAAAAAAAACTAATGATGTAATTTTAGTTCTCATCAAAATCGGCCCTTACGGTCGTCTTAGCATTTTTCGCCAATTCTTATAGTTTCGGATTTGACCTACCACGCCAAGCTAAAAAACTATATTTAAGCTAATTCATTAATATGTATAGGGATAACTGAATGTCTAAGAGTTATAAAATGTTTAAAGGAACTACATCACCGATTTTGAGGTTAAGAAAAACTTCAATGATTTATAGAAAAACTCTACACGGCGCGGGTATCAAAGTTCGTAATTGGAAAACTAAATCAAATTTTATTGCTTCTTAATGCAGAAATTGTTATTGACTTGATGAATCATACGGTAGATTGGATATAATTAGGCTACTTTTTGGCTTATGATCTCATGATGAAGAATTATTTAATAAATAATAATAAATATTAAATATATAACATATAAGTAAAAGATTAAAAATGTAAAACGTATCAACAATCCGATTTCATGTTTAATGTAGCCGTTCGTTAAAATTTTCCACATTCAAAAAAATCGGAAATATGAAATATTCGAAATCATAAAATTCGATACATCGAAAAAGCATTGGGCTTTAAAAGTCATTGTCTCTGGCATATTCAGGAGAACAAAACGCGATGAACTCAATGAAAAAAAGCATATACTCGTTTACGTAAGAACGCACACAAGCGTGACGTGTATACACGTGAAAAGCATATACAGGCTGAATGTTAAAGTTAAATTAATAACTTAGAGTTTAATAAAAGGAATTCTTTACCAAATTTTTTGTAAATTTAATACAACTTCGTTATAAAAAAAATAATCCTAATCAGTTTCCTACACTGTTATCTAAATATATATATAACTCA
Organism: Hypolimnas misippus; assembly: GCA_037950945.1. Taxonomy (NCBI): domain Eukaryota; kingdom Metazoa; phylum Arthropoda; class Insecta; order Lepidoptera; family Nymphalidae; genus Hypolimnas; species Hypolimnas misippus. The sequence continues at coordinate 10,845,445 of JBBEEQ010000031.1, read as the reverse complement.
AAGGTGATTGACTGACTAGCATAGTGATCTATTAACGCACAGCCCAAACCACTAGACGGATCGCGCTAAAATTTGGCATTCAGGTAGATGTTATGACGTATGCATCAGTTAAGAAAGGATTTTGATAAATTCCGGTAAAATGTACAAAATATAAAAATAAGTGTCAAATAGGAAAAAATCTTATCATCTGCGAGCTATTCTGGCGTGCGCTGAAAAAACCGTTACAGTTACACCTATGTAACGTACAATAAAATGTTTATCTTGTATATTCCTACAAAAAAGCCATGACAGTATACACTCTTTTTTTATTTACCATTACGAGTAAGCAGTTATCGTCAAAACTAATTCGGCGCAGACGAAGCTGTGAGCACCAGCTAGTAATTAGTAAATCTCGTATTTCGTGTCTGCCAGTAATAAACAAAAATTACAAAAACCGTTAATTTTAAAAGTGAATAAAAACATGAACTCTTTAAACCAGACGTGTAACATCTAACATGCGTGTGTAAGTGCTCACTCACACAACCACACTGTAACACTCACTAGTAAGCAATAATGGGGCGGTAAATCCGCCGGTTATGACGCCTGTGGCTTCCATTACAATTGAACTATACTTTTATTATCCCGAAAGTGTATAAATACTATTCTCATATACAAAGTGCTTCCGAGGGAACGTTGGATCTTGTAGGCTCATATATAGATAATAATAAGAATAAGAAAAAATTTATTTAGCACCGTTCTAAAATTATTATGTATGTATTTTATTGTCTGACTGACACCGCTGCTTGCTAAAAGTTAATTGTACAAAATATGGATGGTGTTAAGCAATAATGTGTCAATCCACAAAAAGTTAAATTAGGAGATATTGATGTATTCTGATAATGCGTTAGGTATTTAACATTATTCAAAAAAAATTAAGTCCTTAGAACAAAATAAGTACGGAAAAAAGTTCCTTAATTTAATGTTTCTAATATTGAAGTGTGTTCCATATTTTACAATATGAAATAATATCATTTATTAGAAAACTTATTATTACATAAAACTCTTTACTAGCCAATCTGCTTTTAAATCATGATACACATATTTAAAAGAAAAGATCGATATATACTTCTTCAAACATATTTATTAGGAATAGGTTTGATATTTTTAGACGTCATTTACTCAAAATGAAGTCCGTGTTGTTTGATTTATATTGCACATGAGCATCCATATATGGTTTGCTTTTTTATAAAGGATATATGTTGAAAATTGTTTATGATGAACAATATTTTGACAGACGCGTTGGCGCAATGGTCACTGCAACTGAAGCGCTAACGGTCGCGGGTTCGATCCCCGGTCACGGCAAACGTGTGTATTAGCCATACAGATGTTTGTCGTGGTTTGGGTGTTTGTGTTAGTGTTGTGTGTGTTTCCGGACCCCCGACACAAGGTAATGAGATCTTAATGGGGGCCGTTGAGTGTGATACGTTATTATTATTACTATTATTAATATGACAGCCAATAAAATACGAACGATCAAAGAAACATTATTTTTTATTATTAATCTTTATGTATTACATAATACTAATATTAAATGTACGGTCAAAATTTAATAATGTAATAAAGTCTAATAATAAATAAAAATATCGAAACAAAAAGTTTAAAACTGCTTTTTATACGAAAAAAACAAAGAACAAGCGAATACAAGTAAAAATATAGACACAATTGTTTTGTAATTTTACAAGGTTAATTGCTACATATTATATTTTTTCAGATTATCTTGCGGAAAATGTCATCTCAAACGAATGTCTGTCTGAGCTCTCATGTCCTATAGATGTATGTATGTGTAGAAGTAGGGTGGCCATTAATAACATAAAATATTGGTATAATCAATTAAAATATCAAGAATTTTTCACGTATTTCTAAATTACTAGTTATATAATTATATTATATCTTATATATCGATACCTCCCACGTAAGTTATTGTAAGCCACAAAATTGCCGTTAGCGTTTTTACTAAATACTAAACGAATTTGCATTGCTTAATGCATTCAAAGTGAAAAAATACCAAAAATCTTTTTTTTTTCAAGGAAAGTTACAACAAAATGCGCCTAAAAAAAAGCATATTTTGTTGTAACTTTCAAACTAAAACGGATTAAAAGTGCTCTACTGTAAAATTGTAATTTTGGGGTTACAACAACTTACGTGGGAGGTATCGATATATTTATTGATAATGGGTTTTGGTACAAATGTAAATTGGACTTTGAAGAGGATATAGGCTACTTTGTGTCACGAAAATAAAAGTGATAGGGACGAAAAAGAGGAGATGAAATTTTCAAAGCAGTCGAAATCAAAGAGACTAATTAGTAATAATATATATAAGAAAAACAATATATTATAATAAGACTTCAAGACAGTAAAACTACTAAACCGATTTCGATGAAAATTAAATAAAATTAATCTCGCCTTTTATTAAAAAAAAGAACTAACCAAATCGTTCGAGCCGTTTTCAAATAATCGATGTTCAAGTCGACCACGAATCGAGAACCTCACATATTCTGGTAGTCGGTTAAAAATAGCATATTTTTAAAATAAAATTCCCCTGGATCGTTTCAGACTTCCCCCGTATTTCACTGCGGAGCGCAATTTGCCCATTGTTTAACCGCTTGAGACACACACACATTCAACTGCAGCTCACGACAAGTGGAAAAGTAGTGTCAGCAAAAGAAAACGATTTTTGTATTATTTAATAAGTAAGATTTATAAAAAAAAAAAACAGGACTTATAGGAAAAATGGTAACTCTTTTAAAGCAAAATACGTAATGTTTATTCTTGTATGACTTTTACGGTTTTATTGTTTAAATCGGTGTACTGAACCGATTTTGATGAAAGTTTTATGGAATGTTGATGTATAGGACAGTTTATTTTATAAAATAAGAAAAAAGGGGACTTCAAAAGCAATATACGCTATTTCGTTTTACACTTAAGTAAAGTAAAGTAACAGCCTGTAAATGTCCCACTGCTGGGCAAAGGCCTCCTCTCCTATTGAGGGAGAAGCTTACCCCAATTTAATTCAGAGCTTAATCCACCACGCTGCTACACTGCGGGTTGGCGGATATACAAGTTAGCGAAATTACGTATTTTACTTTTGTAATCGGTTCGCCTTTATAAAAACTCTCTAAAAATTAAACAAATCGATCGAGCAGTTTTCGAGTAATCGGTGAACGTAGATATCTGATGAATTAAGCACCTCCTCCTTTTTGCCACTTCATACAACTTAGTGGTGCTAGCCGGGGTTTGACCCTGCGATTATCGTTGGATATCGACGGCATCTAACCACTAGACCATCTCGGCTCAACAAATACTTTTACACTTATAACATATTTTGAAACAATCTACTGAACCGAATACGATAAAATTTCAGTGGGAGCAATCTGAAAATATATAATTTAAAACGAAAAAGAAATTTTAAGCAGATTAACAGATTTTAAAAGAATTATAAACATTGCTACTTCACGCTATTCTTCTGTGAGAGTGAGGTAGTGCCCTGGTTGAGCCAGTCAGTATATGACCTGTACTTAGAGGACTACACCAAGGTGTATTTTCTGATGTAAAGCCTTGGCTTATATAAGGGCATAGGCTACTTTTTGTCACGACATAAAAAAACAAAAGGGGGGTGAAATAGGGGGAAAATAATTTGTACGCAGACAAAGTCACGTGGACCATTTCGTAATGTATATTTTGATTTTGTCTGTAATTTATACATCTAAAAAAGAATTCAATATTTGTTTTATTGGTTTCTTTCGTTTTAACATTAAGTGAAAAACTTTCGGCAATTACGAAAAGTTTTTTTGCCTTGGAATTTCTTTCAGAAACAATTTTCTTTTTTAATTTCGGTAAATATATTTTTACTAAAATGTGAATTTTTACTTCGTTTTCATTTATATATTACTTTTAATTTTCATTTGAAAATTTTTCGTATAAAAATGTTGCTTAGTTCCCTCGAATTAAAATTATCTACCAATGGGATTATTCTATTATCGTTACTAACGGCGTAACTATGTATATCAACTGTAACAGTAAATTATACTTTAATTCAAATTAACTACTACCCTCCTGACAATTATAATATTAATTCTATTAAAAATAAAAAGAAGAAAGAGAAATAAAAAATAACCATATTAAGCCTAAGAAACTATCACTACCTAACTTTTGAATATTTTTTTACTTACAAAAGTACAGAACACCTAAATTGCAAGAGTCAGTACTCTTTCAAGTTTTTTTTAATAGGTCCTTCGTTGTTGATAAATAAATTCGTTTCAATTCCACACTTTAAAAAAATCAATAAGTCATTAAAATCCACTATAAAAATCAGTAACTATCGAAGTCACAGTGAGGCAAGGTGCCCAAAACATTGACAACATTACCTCTTTGAATGACCAGACCGATATGCTGGCCAAGGTAGCCAACCCTTCGGTCACCTGTAGTTTCGACGAAGCGGGAAGACAGCTCTTTGAAAAACTTTTTTGCTTCCTCGCCCGAGGACCCCACGGTGTCAACGGCAAACGGCACAAATACGAAACTCCTTTCAAAGTTAACAGTAAATTAACATAATCTAAATATATATAACTTAAAGGTGACTGAGTGACTGACTGACACAGTGATCTATCAATGCACAACCCAAACCACTAGACGGATTGGGCTGATGGCTGGCATGCAGGTAGATGATATAACGTAGGCATCTGCTAAGAAAAGATTTTGATTAATTCTACCCTCACGGGGATAAAATAGGGTATGAAAACTTGTATGAAACATTGTTAATTTTAAACCGATTAGGCTAAGACTTTGCACGCATGAAGCTACTATGACGTGGGCATCAGACATTACAGACGAAGTCGCGAACATGAGCTAGTTAAAAAATAAAATGTTTATTTTTCTATTAATTATTACCTAAAATATAATTATATGAATATTACTTTACGTCTTTACTAACATCGATAGCACTTAAAATTTATAACAACTTAGACAATAAAATAATAATTTAAAAAAATCGTATTATTTTTCTGACGGTACATTTTAGTCACCCCATGAATGCATGAGGCTCTGGCATTATGCCAACGGTACGTATCTCAGATTTGCTAATAGATAAATCGCAGTGCATTCAACCCGAGTATGATATCTACGTGTGTTTAGATTTATAGTACTGTCCACAACGTCCGTAGTTATTATAATAAATTTATTTATTTAACAAATAATTGATAGGAAAAACTAAATACCCGACTGCGTAACAAGACCATAGAGAATCGTTACTAACCAACTTTAAGTCGTCATAAATTCTAAGCAGTAATTCTGATTAAAAAGTAATATAAGAACCTATTTTTTAATTCCTACTCAACGATACCCCACTTAACACTTAACACAGTTCGTAGATTTTAATTTTTTGTTTTTTACGTTATGGCGTCCAAAATTGACCATTTTGATTTTACTTTCTATAATATTTGCGCCGTTATGACATTTATATGATGTGTCATTTATCAAAATATAGAAAGATATATATGTACTTCTTAAAACAAATTTATTAAGAATAGGTTTGACATCTTTAGACGCCATTTTGTCAAAATGAAGTCCCTGTGGCTTGACACAGTATTGCTTAATAGCGTTCAATTGAGTCCAAACTATCGCTTTCAAAACATGCCACATCTTGTCAGTTAAAGAAAATATGGTGAGTGAAAGAGTCGTATCCCTAAATCGATGCCTTATTCGTATTATTAATAAGTCTTTACACTGTTTTCCAGGTATTAATTAATGGAAATAGATTAAAACTGCTAAATTACATACATTTTTCATTGCACCGTAAATTGAAAAAAAAAGCAAAAATTTTATAAATTAATAAAATTATTTTCGTACGTCCTTCGTATCATTTTATAACTACCAGGAGAATATACACCAAAAGAGTTTGTTTAACATTACACGTGGCAATTCCCCAGCTTGGACACGAAACGTTTATTTTATTTATCTATACTAATAAATAAAATTCAAGTGTCTGTTTGTAATTTTTAATTAACATCTTTTCACTAAATGCACATGAAAGTATGTACAGTACTTACATAAAAAACACAATTATTAAAATTTTTATCTGTCTATCTATTTGTTGCGGCTAATCCCTGAAACGGCTGGACGGCTAGTTGATGCTATAAAGGAGCAACTTAGAATACTTTTATTGAAAAAATTGTATTTATTTTAATTAATAAATAATAAAGCGTGAACAGATCCGATTCAAGTAGGGAAGGTAAACGTTATTTATATAAATATAATTTGTACTCAAATTAATAAATAACGCACAGCTAAAAAATAAATAAATAAAATTTAATTGAATCTATCAATATAATAAAAAAATTAAGTTATAGGTACCAGGAGAATATAAATATCGCACAGGTATGTCGAACGTTACACTCAACCTTTCCCGAACAACTGTGTCCACCTGTGTCTACCTATATATGTCTATATATATATATATATATATATATATATATATATATATATATATAGACATATATAGGTAGACACAGGTATATATATATATATATATATATATATATATATATATATATATATTAAAATAGAAGAAAAAAGATGTATATATACTTCTTGAAACAAATTGATTAAGAATATGTTCAATATGTTGACATAGTATTGCTTATCAGCATCTTATCTTTTATGAAGAAGAAGAAGTCACCGACACCAGCTTGTAAATAAATTTATCAATTAATCTATATATGAAATTATAATATTTTATTATAACTACCAGGAGAATATAAATACGGCAGATGTTGCTGGATGTTTCGTGGCCGGTTCCAAGTTTTTATCATAAATTACAGCTTTTGTTGGCGGAGTTATCGACGCGGCTTAATATTTATATAGCCACTTATAGAATTGGAAGTATGAATAGTCATACAAAAGTATATATTTATATATTAATACGTGAAGAAAACTCCTTGTATCCCTTTTTATGAAAATTGCGCGAACTGAGGATTATGAAATTTCGCACAATTTTTTTAATTAATATTTGCATAGAGAATTCATTTACATAGAGAAGTAGTTAAGGAATGAGAAAAATACATTAAATCAATAAAAACATATATAACACACACTCTCATGTATTTGACGCACACACGCTTACATACTCTTTTGTTTATTATTAAAGTCTCAGGCCAAATTGAGAATAGATTATAAGTATAAATAATTATAACTAAAATCTTAATAATGTTTAATTTAATGGTCGAATTTCGACAAATGGGTGACGAGTTAGTAGTTTAAATTATACCATTTTAATATCCTTAAGTCTGTCACTGTAGCACATTTTTTTCAGTGTGGAAGGATATAATTACTTGATTGATCTGAATATATATGTATATGGTTATGTAATATGTCCGTTTATTTGTCATATCTTATAGCCTAAAGGGTTGGCCGTTTATAAAATTTAAGCTATTATTAGTTTTGTATACTACTCCGGAGTATTATACTAAGCTAAGTGACGTCAGCAAAAAATCAAAATGGCGGACGGAAAAAGTAGAATCTAGCGAACCATTGTGTCTCGTAGCCTAAACATTTTGATCGATTTTGAAGGTGAGATGTTTGTTATTAAACAGTCGGTCATAATTTATTAATTACTTAAATCTTAAATAAGACTTAAGTAATCAAAATTTAAAATGGATTGTGAAATTTTTAAGACGAAGTATCTGATATTAGTTATTTAAAAAATATATCTGCTATAAACTTCGTACAACTCAAGTGAACCCGAGACGTAATGTTAGTCGTAAAGAAATTATCTTATTTTATAACTTAAATACATCATATTTTATCTTTTAAATGATCTTAAAGTTTTCTTTCTGTTTTCAGGTTGACCAACGTTATTAAGCTGTCGGTGAATAAAAACCCGGTGAGTGTTCCTTATCTTTAATTTAAGACCCTCCTCAAGTTAGCAACCTACGCTTCAAAAATATCTTTTTTAATTTCGCAAACTCTTATAAGGGTTCGCCTCTTCATATTTTACGTTAAAAAAATGTTATCTGTGTTCATTGATATGTTATTCTGCCAGAGAAAATGTTATTCTGGCTGTATTTTTAGTCAGTTATTTTCACAGATTAAATATATCAATAACAAGTGACCTATATTCTTCTCTAAAGTCCAAGCTATATTTATATCAAATTATATCAAAATTGATTCAGCATAAATAATGTAACAAACAAGCAGAAAAACTGGTATGAATATTCATCAATGAATTCATCATCTTATTATTTTCTCGAAAAGTTAAATTCAAAATGGCGGTGAAGGATAGTCATCGCGGTGAGACCTTGTGTATTAGCATTTGCCCAGCAATGAGGCATTTAAGCATTACATTACAGTACTTTAACCTACATAATATAAAATTTAAAAAAATCATCCACAATCTATTCATTGAGACCATTTTAACGAGCCCCAACATAATACTTTTGTTGTAAGTTGGTGAGGAGTTGTGTATCCTGCTGTTTTCAGCTGACGCTGCAGCACCAGGTCAAAGTTAGGTAATATGTTGATAGACACGTTGGCGCTAGCAGTCGCGGGTTCGATCCCCGCTCACGGCAAATATCTGTATGGCCATACCGATGTTTGTCGTGGTCTGAGTGTTTGTGTTAGTGTTGTGTATGTTTCCGGACCCCCGATATAAGGTCCCAAGATCTTAATGGGGCCGTTGAGTGTTATGCGTTTATTTATTTATAATTATGTTATTTTAGTATTAAAGTCGCAGTGTTGTAAATTTCAAGTTGATCAGACCAGCAAAAGTTGTTCAGATCGTTTTAACATCCAAAAGAGCTGATAACCTTGTAACGTATAAATAGATCTCCATAAATTATAGCTAAGATTCATTCTAATTACGTCACCTTTCAAACAAAATAAAAACCGCTCCAAAATCGGTCTATTCATTACGGAGCTACAATGCCACAGACAGATACACAGATATACGCGTCAACCTTATAACACCCCTCTTTTGGTTGGGAGCTAAAAATAACTCAATTATTGTCTTAAGCCTATTGTAATTTCCGTCTGTACGAGGCCTTACTTATATTATCCTCTTATCTCGCCTACCACGAAGTTCACGCAACAAAGGGGGCTGAAATCTACGATATTAATTTTTAAGGCGTAGTAGCGAGAATATACGATAGGGAAGGGAATTATCGATAACCTAAAAGCGCTGTAATAATAATAATAACTTTTATTATGGACTAGCTTTTATAAAAATGTAGTGCTCTTGGTTACTAACAGTTGTGCTAAGTCTTAGACGGGAATTACGCTTATAAATTGGACGCTGATAAGCAATACTGTGTCAAGCCACACGGACTTTGTTTTGAGGAAATGGCGTTTAAAGATGTCAAACCTATTCTTGATAAATTCGTTTGAAGACGTTTATATTCATCTTTTCTTTTCTATTTTGATAAAATGTATAATGATTCAAAAGCAGATAGATTTATTTAATATGTTATCTAATAATAAGTCTTTAAATATTTGAGATTATTTTATAAATTGCAAAATATGGAATGCACCTGAATTTCGAAACATTGCGTTAAGGAACTTTTTCTCATACTTATTTAGTTTAGATGACTTGATTTTTTTTGGATAATGTTAAATAGGTGACGTGGTATCGAAATACATCAATATCTTCAAATTTGACTTTTTGTGGGTTGACACATTATTGCTTATCAGCATCCAATTATGCTCTCAGACTAGAATTAAATTTGTAAGTCTCGTAAGCGATATAAAACAACGAAAGCTGAATATAGTATAGCAATTAGAATTAACATATGTAAATCCTTATAAAAACTGAGAGCATAACTTATAAGTGTAATTTTCGTATCAGACTTTCATAAAGATTTACAAGTTCTTATCGCTTTACATTTAAAAGTCTTACTGTAGGTACATTATTTTAGACATTTAGTTTTCTTAACTACTTGCGACGTATCTGTTACTAGGTTACAAAGTTGTTTTCTATGGCTCTAAAAAGTAAACTTTCACATGTAATTTTCGCCTAAAGACGCCAAGTAATGTAATTATTGAATACAATGCAATATTCAAAGTAATTCGATTCTTCATGCCGTTATTAATACTAAAATTATTGCTTGTTGATAATATTGGTTAGGAATATTAATTTTTTTATTTACAAAACAATTATGTCCTCTAACTTATCTTTACAGATCGTATTCTTTTCAGAAATAAGTGCGACAATCTTGCGTTGAAATTGAACCATAAGAGTACAGGACAAAAATACAGTAAATGGTTCAATTTTAGTTAACGTTTTTTACTGATAACACATCTAAGTAATGTCATATCATCTATGGGAATAAGAGTAAAGAAAAGAATAGTCAGGGAGTCAGGCTACCAGAAATCTTGTATAGAATATAAAAAAAAATTCCTATGAAAAAATAAAATGTATTTCCTTTAAAGAAAATAAATAATCACTTATCCAGCTACTCACCGAACATAATTAGCTTGAACCCACTTCGCCGGCGTCAAATTGGATAATTTTTCAATTTGTCAGAGGTTTTCCCGTCCTGACCTGAGAACCAACAAACGAAATACTCAATTTATATATACACTAGCTGGTGCTCGCGACTTCGTCTGCGATATATGATGCGTACGTCATTGTAGGTTTATGCATGCAAAATCTCAGCCCGATCGGTTTAAAATTAACAAAGTTTCATACAAACTTTCATTCCCTATTTGATCCCTTTGGGAGTAAAATCAATCAAAATCTTAGCAGATGCCTACGTCATAACGTCTACCTGCATGCCAAATTTCAACCTGATCCGTCCAGTGGTTTGGGCTGTGCGTTGATAGATCACTATATCAGTCAGTCAGTCATCTTTGAGTTATATTTAGATTATAGAAACATTAAATTAAATAAATATAATAGGTGAAAACTTACATCTTTTTTACAAGTAATCGCTCCCCAAATGTCGATAAATGGACGCTGATAAGCAATACTAAGGCAAGCCACACGGACTTCATTTAGAGAAAATGACGTCTAAACATGTCAAACTATTCTTAACAAATTTGTTTGAAGGCATATCTAATTTCGCCTTTATATATAAATAAAGGTTGTAATGAAATAAAAGCAGATAAGTATAATAAACATTTTTATCTAATAGTGAGTTTTTAAATATATGAGATTAATGTATACATAGCAAAATATGGAACACTCTTGAAATTCAAAATATTAAATCAAGAAACTTTTTTCCATACTTATTTAGCTTAGATCGCTCGATTTTTTTTAAATAATATAAATAGGTGACGCGTTATCAAAATATATCGATATCTCCGAATTTGACTTTTTGTGGGTTGACACATTATTGTTTATAAGAATCAAAATAATATGTCTATACTAATATTATAAAGAGGTAAAGTTTGTTTGTAAGTTTGCTTGTACCCCTACAAGTATCTCTAAAACTAATGATCTGATTTGAAAGAATCTTTTTGGGTTGGATTTATTGAGGAAGGTTATAGGCATATATTACATCGCGGTACGACTCATAGTTAGCAAATCAGTGGTCATAAACGCCAGTAAGTGGTAGTTAGTTTAGTATTATACCAAAAAAAATATCCTATTTCTCTTGGTCACGACATAATTTTAGAACCTCTTTACTGATTTTAATCTTTTTTTAAGTTATCTAATACTTCTCAGAATAAAAGATTCTTACGGCAAAAAATAAAATAATAGAGATGCGCAGAATTAGAAAATTAAAGAAATGAAAGAACACTCGGGATCAATTTTGAAGTAAACTAAAACTGCATCATTAGTTTTTTGAAAAGCAAGTTTTCCTAGCCAGGAATCGAACCCGCTGATTTAAAAAAACAGCCTATATTATTGCATAATTTATAGTGTTTCGTTAATGATCGATTAACTTTTGAGAAGTAATAGTATAAGGAAAACTAAAGGAAAACACTTATTTTTTACAAAATACTATTAAATTCATACATTCATTGCACCTTGAGGACTTATTCAACTCTTCAAAGAAATTATCAAAACTCAAAAACAACTTAGTATAGTTTAATAGATTCATTTTACAGATTTTTAGACTGTTCCGTTTCCCATAACACAACTTCGTTACTTCAGGAGGTAACTAGAATTTTGACGCAGCCTATGAAATAAAAATTAAAATAAATAAATAACGCATCACACTCAACGGCCCCCATTAAGATCTCATGACCTTGCGTCGGGGGTCCGGAAACACTCACAACACTAACACAAACACCCAGACCTCAGAAAAATGTTAAGTTATCTCTGGGGTTCTAGTTACTAGTTTATTCGTAATTATGAATATATTTCTGAGAGTAAAGACGAGCAATCTATCCTAGAGAGAGGGAGGGTGCGTACTGCCGATATATAATAATAACTAACTGATCAACGAGCTACCATAGACAAAATACAGTATTAATTACTTTAATGATATATTCCTAACAAAAAATAATGCAAAGTTTTCTTCTAGTTTTAAATGGCCACTTATGCTTTTCCGCATCGCATCAACATCTAATTTTTTACATATATTTAAATGATAACAAAATAATAATTACCTTTTCACGCCTAAACTAATGAAGCGATCGTCATGAAAATCGAAATAAACGTTGTCAGTGGTAAAAAAAAAATAGGTAGTCTTTGATACAAAAAACCTACTGTTTCCTACATTAACTCAACCAACAAGGCTAAAAGCTAATATACTACACAATACTGTACCATAATTTTAAAACAGTGCGCGCCTTAAAAGTGATTACGAATATTACCTGGTAAAGCGAAAACTATGAGGTAAATGCATTTAGGAAATAGCTGTATAACATAACTTCATACACATTAAATATTCGCTTTCATTTACAAAGGATCCTTGTGAATTTTAAATGACTATAGCGAGTTTCGTTAAATAATACTTTAAACTCTTTTAATTTTAGGCCTTTGCACTAAAATATAAGCTGTTTTCAACCGAATTAAAAAAGGAGGTTCTTAATACGTATGTTAGTTATCTCAGAACTCCATCATTTATAAATCGATTTTAATTTTTTTAAAACGTATACTTTTACATAAGTCCTTTACAGATTATTATTAAAATCGGTTGAGTGGTTTAGTTTTAAAATCTAAATAATTAGTATAATTGGATCGTCCTAGAAAACTAAATAGAGTATTTTGCTTTTGAATTCGGTTGTTTTTTTTTTAGTCTTTATTATTTCGTTCATTAATTAATACAATTTATTATACTAGCCAGAATTAATGATATCTCATATCAACATATTCCAAAGTTTAATACGACGACGATTTGTCTACAACTTGTTAACAGTATGTAGAAAATATTTAATATAACGGTTCGCGATAATTAATGGTAGTAATACCCTTTATAGTGCCCGACGTTTTGACGAAGTTGCATTCGTTGTGGACACTGACTGTCAGTCATCGCGATAAGACCCGTTATATTAATTTAATATATAAGTAGAAAAGTTAAAGTGGATATCAATATGAAAATGTTTTAAATATTTATTTCGTTAAGTTAATCCATTGTAACTTGTCTGCAATGTAATTCGTCTATAAGATTCAGACGAAATAAAGAATGTAGAAATGTTTGCACATTTATTTTGTCAGGTTAAGTTAGGTCAAGTTAGAACTGATGTTACACAATATATAAGTATTCATTTGATAACGTGATCAGCTTAAGTTATTTTAACACATTCGGACTTGTACATTATTGCTGATAAGCAATAATATGTCAACCCGCAAAAAGTCAATTTCGGAGATATTGGTGTATTTTGATAATGCGTCACCTATTTCATATTATTCAAATAATTTTGAAGTCATCTGAACTAAACAAGTACGAAGAAAGTTACTTAATTTAATGTTCCGAATTTTAAGTGCGTTCCGTATTTTGCAATTTATACAATAATCTTATATATTTGATAAAGTTATTGTTTATTAAAACTTTTTATTATACTAATATGTTTTCAATTCACTTTACATTTAATCAAAATAGTAAAGAAAAGATGGATATATACGTCTTGAAACTAATTCATTAAGAATAGGTTAAACATCTTAGGCGCCATTTTCTCAAAATGAAGTTCGTGTGGCTTAGCATTGCTTATCAGCATCCATATATGGCAATGGTTTAAGGACTTGTTTCATTTAGTAATTACTTTGTGGTTTTTTGGACTTATCTACAAATGAAATTGTTTATTATAAATTTTATTATTTTTTTTTATTTATTTATTGTTGGGAAACCCAATAGCATAAACAACACAGCATGATTTTTACATGTAAGGTATTACACAAGCCAGCAAAGTTTCCACTTTTACATAGTGTAATGGAGTGAACTTAAAGTAATAACAAAACAAATAAATAAATAATTAAATTAAAATTAAAAACAAACATTAAACAACAGAACAATAAAATTATACTTGCTTCTTTAAGAGGCGAGAATATTTTAAGAAACCTTCACCAAAATTATCAGTATTGTTATATAATGTATTATAATTAGTTATAAGAATAAGAAGACAATTTTTGGCATAATTTCTTTTACATAATAAAAATACGTGATCATCCTAAACCATATTCATACATTTTGACTTGTCCCGAATGGCTCAATATTGTGTAATAATGTTGTAAGGTTAATCACTTAAATATTTATTTTTTCCAGGATCATATTATGTCAAATCTATATACTTTGACTTCCTTACAGACGAATTCATCAGGAACGCCGTTTTGAATACAAATGACAAATCGAATAATTTAAAATAGCTACAAAATCTTATTATCCTCCTCCCTGAAATATAATGTTATTATATTAAATCTGCTTATAGGATTGTGTTTAACCTTCATAAATCGATTTGAATTTCACGGTGAATTTACTGTTGTATTAAGAATGTACGAAACAAAAATCTACAAAAACGGTCAAGCGCGAGTCGAACTCGCACACGTAGGGTTCTTTACCATCGTACAAGTAAATAAAATATAATTACAATTTAATGAAATACTTTTATAAAATGAACAAATACACTGACGAATACTAACATAATCCAGTGTTTTTATTTGCATTTTCAAATATGCGGTCTTATTTATTTTTTATAATTCTTTGTTATAATAAAAAGACGCACTATGTGAAAATCAGCCTATTACAGTTTATGTAAGCAGGCCATTAATACACAGACAGATGGAACGCAATGCAGAGAACCCTAAAAGTAATATGAGCGAAGATATTACACTTATAAATTGACGCTGATAAGCAATACTGTGTCAAGCCGCACGGACTTCATTTTGAGAAAATGGCGTCTAAACACGTCAAACCTATTGTGGATAAATTTGCTTGAAGAAATATATATACATCTTTTCTTTTCTATTTTAAAAAAGGCATAATGAATTAAAAGCAGATTGATATATTTAATTTATTATTTCATAAAAAGTTGTTCAAATATTTGAGATGATTGTATAAATTACAAATTATGGAATGCATTTGAAATTCGAAAGATTAGATTAAGTAACTTTTTCCGTACTTATTTATATGACTTAAAAAATTTTTGAATAACGTTAAATAGGTGACGCAGTATCAAAACACATCAATATCTCTAAATTTGACTTTTTGTGGGTTGACACATTATTTCTTATCAGCATCCAAATATGATAATTAAATAAACGTAGAATATTCTTTTCGCTACACCTAGGCGAAAAGTACACCTATAGTCTATCTTTCTTTATTTGCATTATTTAAAGACAGAAATTTTCTTACCACACATAGAGAAGAGAAATTGTCTTTTGATTGAATCGTTTTTTATAATCAAATATTATCATAAAAAATAATTTTTGAAAATACGTGATTAATGTACGCGGGTATTGTTAGCAAATAGGACTATATAAGTTTTGCTAACAGACTTTCATAAAGATTTACTTAAGTTATTAATCATTGTTGTACACTGAAAGAATTTACTGTCAGGTCCTTTATTTTTAACAGCCACAGATTTCGAAGGCGGTAAGTAATACCAGGTTACATAGTTGTTTTATGTCAATTAAGAGAGTAAAACTTACAAAGGTAACTCTCGCCTTACAATACAGTCTCATAAATTATGACAACGACGTAATTTTATCGCCGTAAAAATGTTCATACCCTATTTCACCTTTTTTATATTTTATTTTCGTGACACAAAGTGGCCTTAGTTCTTCTCCAAAGTATCATCTATCTCTATACAACATTTCATCAAAATATATTCAAAACACAATAAGGATCAAATTTAACAAATTTGATTTTCCTTGTGTAGTCTTTTCAAGGAGTCTTAAAACTATGTTTTATTGAATTTTTTAACATTTTTTACACCTTAGTGTGTTTTCATTGTGCAGTCGTATATCAATTAATTTTCTTGTTACTTTTTCTTCATGGTAGAAACTACATTTCGAAATGTTTAGCTTTATAAAAATCTAAAACAATTTACCTGTAACTTAACGCTTCTAATGTGCTTTAAAAACCTATTCGAATAAAGTATACCTTGAAATTGCATATAAAACCTCCTTGTCCTTATCAACACTTTACCATCTCTTTGTAAAGTTTAACCTTTTCTAGCGTAAAATGTTTGTTGTTTTAAAATCCTACGTTGCATTCGTTTCAGAGAAAGTTTTTAAGAAAATATGAACGTAATTTGTAAACAAAACAGCTACAGTCTTATCTGATATCTCAGAAATAAATAATTAAAATTTAAAAAAAAAGAACCAACTTAGCAAAATTGTAATTTCGTGTACTCGGACGCCTGGAACTGTTTTAGAATAATTGAAAAAGTACCTATACTATACTATACCTATAAAAGTACTTATGGTATCACTATTAGATCGTACAATAATATAAGATATTTTTCTTTTAATCAGCGAGTCCGATTTCTGGCTAGGGAGATAATTTTTCAAAAACCTAATGATGCTGTTTTAGTTTTTATCGTAATTGCACCCTAGGGTGATTAAGGTGTTTTTCGGTATTTTTTAGTTTTGGATTTGGACTACAACATCCAGCTGAAAAATTCACATAAATAGATGTTTGTCATAACCAGAATCAAACTCACAACCGTTATGACTTCAAGCTTCAGTGAGCACTGCGCTAACCTGTCCTTCATAGTATTTTTCACTTACTCATTGACTTTCAAAAATATTTACACACAAATTATTGTTTATCTTTGCTTTTAGGCGATGATTACATTTTTAAGATTTACCCTCAAGAGCGATATAAAAAAACTCTGTAACAGATACGTCGTAAGTATTTACGAAAGCTACAAATGTCAAAATTAAAACGAAACAGTATATTTTTTCAAGTATAAAGCAGTAAGAAATAACAACAAATAATTAAAAAGTTATTTCTCATTGCTTATAAGGCGACAATGAATATAACCTAGTTACAGAATTATTTTAGGCAAGAATTACACTAACAAAATTTTACTCTCAGACTTTCATAAAAATTGACATAAGTTATTTCTTATTGATTTACATCTAAAATAATTTATTGTCAGTGCCTTTTTTGACATTCGCAGCTTTCGTAACTACTTACGACGTATCTGTTTCTAGGTAACACAATTGTTTTATATCGCTCTGGAGCGTAAAACTTACAATTGTAACTATCGCCTAAAACTTACAAATGATTCTAGCTTCACGCCTGAAAGAATTTACAAAGAGTGATTTTTTAGACACTCACAACTTACTATAGTTACATAGGTAACTGTTACCAAGGATACACAGTTGTATTTTATCAATAACGATACTAAAATTTTCTATAAATACGAACAGAAAATAAAATAATAAAAATATACTTTGCCAAGGATATCTCGATAAAAATGAAAAAGCAACGCCGAATCGAGTAATCGAGTAGAGTAATTTGAAATAAAATGTACCAGGGGAACATAAAGACCGAGTACGTGCCTTTGCAATCTGCGCCCATTATACCGACTATGAAATTCACGACACGCTACGAAATGGCGACTCGTAAATAGTCCGGTTTTTCTTTCACGTCTCGTTGATCTCGCGAATAAAGAAGCATGATTAAGTGTCTAACGACGTCTATACTGGGAAGGTTTTTATGAAAATTCTTTGGTAGTTTATGTTTCTCGTAAGTAGGTATCGTTAAAGTATTATTAGATACTAGCTGCCTTAATATCTAATAATACTTAATATAAAAGATTGTAATATAAATGCAAAAGTTTGTGCGCATAAATGGATTTTGAGAAAATGGTGTCTAAAAATGTTGAACCTTTTCGTAAGAAATTTGTTATAAGACGTATGTATATATCCATATTCTCTTTTCTATTTTAATAAAAGGTTGAATTACCAAACCAATTAATATTTTATAATATTTTTTATTAATTAATTAAAAGCAGACTGGTATTATAAATAGTTTTATCTAATAATAAGTTTTTCAATTATATTTGATTATAGCATATTGAAAAAAATTGAGCACACTTCAATATGCGAAACTATAAATTAAGAAACGTTTCTCCATACTTATTTTGTTTATATAACTTAATTTGACTTTTTGTGGGTTGACACATTATTACTTATCAGCATCCAATTATGAGAGAAACTCTGACTGTTTGTTTCTTATACATTTTTATCGATGTTTTTTACCTCAGAACTCCATCATTCCTTAATCGATTTTGTTTTTTTTTTCAGCATTCTAAATTATCACTGAATTTTAATCTAAATCGTTTCCAGTTGTTTAGTTTTAAAATCAAAATAATTGGAAAGAGTACGTCAATTAAACAAACTTACGTATTTTACTTTTAAAGTCGGTCTGCCTTTTTCTAAAGTCTTGTATATAAGTGACATTAAAATTCATAACGTGTTGTATCGTCGAGGCGACGTCTTGTAGATTTTATGACCAAGGCACCGGGCAAATGGAGACACTTTTTAACTGACTGCGCTACACAAATGGGTAATGTATTTATTAGCTATTTATGTATGTATATACCTTAGTGGCACTATTTACACTAAACCAAAGATTTCTATATATATCACATCGTTTGATTCGTCATGATGGCGTTAATGTCACAAACATGAAATTCGACGAACTGTGTCCACTATCGTATCGTCGAATATGTATTTAATTTTCAGGTTTTTCATATCATTTTTCAATCAATTTAAAATCTATATTGATTTAAAATTGGTTAGTAATGATACTTACATAACTGATATTGATACGGTACTGCTGACTGTAGCTGATCTTCTAACGCAGTCTGGTTTATGTTTTTTTTTATTTATTTTAAAGTAAAGTAAAGTAACAGCCTGTACATATTTTACTGCTAGGCAAAGGCCTCGTCTACTATTACGGAGAAGGATTAGAGTTTAATCCACCACGCTGCTTCACTGTGTGTTGGCGGATATACATGTGTCAAAATTTCTTCCGACACATGCAGGTTTCCTCACAATGTTTTCCTTCACCGCCGAGCTTGAGATGAATTTAAACACAAATTCAGCACTTAAAAAATCAGTGTGCTAGCCGGGGTTTGAACCTGCAATCATCGGTAAAGTACGACGTCTTCTATCCACTAGGCCATCTCGGCTCAAATTTATTTTATCGTGTGTCAAATACCAGTACCAGTTAATATTATATTTTCAAACTAGCGGCTTCACACGCGTTTATGATTACTGCGTCTCTCCTATGAGTTGTAACGTGATGTAATACAGTCTATAACCTTTCTTAGTAGTCTTATTAATATACTTAATAGTCATATTAACTTAACTGAAAATTTATTAAATTGTATTTTAAATTTATCATTTTAATTGTATATTTTAATTTTATTTATTAAATTGTATTTTAATTTTTAACATTTTAACAGGATTTTAATTTTAATTTATTTATTTTAATAAAAATTTATTAATTGAAATTTATTTAAGTATTTTAATCGCAATTTATTAAAAGAATTTAATTTAAATAAATAATTAACAAGTCTCTGCAACCTCAAACCGTCGGCAAGAATTGTAAGAATAAGTATACTATACATAATTAAGTAATCAAAAAGAAAATTGTACTTTGAAATAAAACTATTTTAAACGGATTTAAATCGCGTATAATTATTTTTATCATCCCGACGTTTCGAGCACTTTGCAGCGTTCGTGGTCACGGGTAGACTACCCGTCCTACCTAAAAATAATTATACGCGATTTAAATCCGTTTAAAATAGTTTTATTTCAATGAATAATAATCGCGAAAATCGAAGACAACGATAAGAAAATTGTAAATAGACCTAGTATTATAAATAAAAGTATATTGTAAATAAAGCATATAAAAAAGACAAGCCATGCCGCAAAAAACAAAAGCGGAAAAAAGCTAAATGGCAATTAATAAAATAAACATATATAAGAATTCTTGCCACGCAAGAAGCTGACGGCACAAAAAAAAAACTGAAAATTTCGTGAAGTTTAGTACCGATCAAATGAACAGAATTTTTTTCGATTCCTAATAAGGATGGGTCGCTAATCAATTACAAAGAGCATATAGGATGACTATAGAAATATTGACTATAGAATGTTAATTGGATAACCCACTAATGGCAATTACGAGCGGCTACAAGCAATCCAATTCGAGCATCATATTTTAATTTTAGGGGTATTTACAATGCGTGTTTGCGTTCCAATAAACCATTAGATTATTCATTACATAGCAACGTTTGCTCAGTTGGAAATTGGAACAAATTGTTACGATTTTATTCATTAGGTAATTGGAAATGTTATTTTATATTAACTTAGAATATTTAACCAAAATATTATTACTGTATTAAAGCTTAGCTGTGGTTAACTCGTATGCGATCTGGTTCGACCGGGGCAGTACCACACTCATAAAAAGGCGTAAATTAGGTAATATAGTTTTTTTCGTTGATTAGTTCGTTGTTGGCGATATCTTCCTCAAGCTTGGCCCAATATTGCACACCCGCGTTGGCCCAACCTGGGTTAAAGTCTGGGATGGTAACTAAAGCCTAGATTTGTTATACAGTACTGGGCCAAGGGTGGCTAGGACTTGGTCCAGCATCGAATAGCCGAAACTTAGCTGATCGCAGCTGAGTCCCATAGTTGAAGACTGGGAACTCCTACATGAGGTGCCGTTTACATCAGGCGAACAAAACCACTTAGAATATTCCATAAAATCTTGAATTGAATGAAAGAATGATCTACATCTGTTTACACTAAAATCATTTAAGGGAACGTATTACGTAACCCAATTTTTAAAGATTTTTGACCTTTCCATTTCCCCCTATTTAACACGCAACACGCCGTTACGTTTTTCTTCCCTTTCCTCTTAACGTTACTTAACACTTACGTGACCATTTGAACCTAACAGTCACAATAATTTTGCATAAATTACCTAAAAGTCGCTGAAATGCTTTTGTTATTGTTTTTAAACCCACCCTTATGACACATCCTTACATTTTACAAGAACTTCTCCCCCCTCCTCAAACATTGAATTTAATATATTAGACTAGCTGTTCCCCGCATTTTTTTCCCGCATAGAATGTACTTAAGAGTTCCTTTCCTTATTTAAGGAACGTTTGTGCAAAATTTCATGTTTCTATACCCAGCGGTTTAAGCTCTGCGTTGATCGATCAGCCAGTGAATATGTCAGCCAGTTTTGGTTTAAATATGTATAGATTACCAAAAAACTTTTATGTATTTTATTCTTACAAAATGTCTGCTGATCCCTTAACTGATATCATCTTCAAAGGGACCTGTTATGAAGAAGCGGGTCGGCGTATATTGCGTCACATCTTGTGTTGACGGGTCCGTCGCGAGAAAATTGCTTGGTGCTAGGGTGATCGCTTGAAATTTATTGCTATTGGTTCTAATATCATTTTAAATTATATTAGGTAGCTGTTTCGTGCGACGTTGTTTAATGTTTATTATATACTAGCTTTTATCCGAGGCTTCGGAACGGGGAGATAGGGGGAATATATAGGCAATAAAAATACATTATGTATAATTGATTTTAAAAGAGTTACTATCGAGTTTCTTGCCGGTTCTTCTCGGTAGAGACTACATTCCGAACCGGTGGTAGCTTTATAAAAATCAAAAATGAAAATATGACATGTAACTTGACGACTCGAAAGTGCTGTTAAAGCCCATTTGAATAAAGTATATTTTGAGTTTGAGTTTGCATTGTTTTAAAATAATGACTAGATTTTGTTTAAAAATAATATGCATATAGTCACAAAGTATAACCTATGACCTAAAATTATGTACTTTTAAATGATACCATAATTTTAAATTTACTTCGCACATATCCAATTCACTCTATTACATCAGTAAAGCATATACTTGTATAGACGCAAGATTCTTCATGCTTTGGTAAAAAAGGCTTTGATTTTTTTTTATTAGGTAAGTAATTAACTGTATTTTGCATGATATTCGCCATATAAATATAGGATATAATTATACGGTTTATCCTTCTGTGTAGCTTTTATATTAGTGAATGTTTTTAATAAAACCTCTTTATACTATCAACGGATTTTAAAGAAAGAGTGAGGTCCTCCGTTCACCGAGGAATATTTATGTGTTCCTCGATTACTCAGAAATGGCTTTTTTATTTGAAAAGTCATATTTTCTATTAATCCCATAGAATCTTTATCATAATCGGTTTAATTGGTTTAAAATCAAAATAACATTAGGTTTCACAAATTAGTCAAGCTGTTTAGCCTACTAGAATTATATGAATACTGATAAGCTATAATGTATTAATCTACAAACAGTCAAATTCTGAGATATTGATGTATTCTGATAATGCGACACGTATTTACAATATAAAAAAACAAGTCATCTAAACTAAGTACGGAAAAAAGTTTTTTAATTTAATGTTTCGAATATATCGAAATTTCGAATTCGAAGTGTGCTAAATATTTTGCAATATACAATAATCTAATATATTTGAAAAAAAAAATATTAGATAAAACTTTTTATTACACTAATGCTTTAAATTCATTATACATTTTATCTAAATAGAAAAAAGAAGATGGATATATACGTCTTCACAAACACAAACAAATCTGTGGGTTTGACATGTTTAGACGCCATTTTCTCAAAATGGACTCCATGTATCAAGACACGTCAAGACACAGTATTGCTTATCAGCGTTCATATATGGGCATGTAAACATATATGGTATAAATACACATAGCCCGCAAAAAAAAACCTTTTAAATCAGTCGGTTAAAAATTAAACGAAAGGTACATTATATATGTATAAAGAATTCGTTGTCCCAAAGTTGCAGATGTGTGCTATAAATAAAATGTACTAAATAAGCTTGCGTCTGGCGGCGACGTCTTCAACTCCGCGAAAATTGCTTGCGGCTAGATATTCCCGAATTTACTGGTTTACATCCAGTCGACTTCGATTTAAACAAGTATTGTGATGGTTGGAGAGAAATAGAGGAAGAGAATAAAGAACATTTATTTACTAACTAAAATAAATTGTACCCTAAGTGACTCTTTATGGGGAGGGCAAGAACACACTTTGCCCTCCTGAAACGAGCACCACCAGCCACGAGCGGAGCGTCGCACGGAAGGGGCAGCGCAAGCGATCCCGAGGCCTCTCCATTTCCGTGCTGAGGAAGGCCATCGCAGGGGTTTTAGTGGTTACAAATCTCCACATAACCCGATCTCCCTCCATGAATCGTGATTTAAACAAAAGAAAATGACTGCTTATAATATTATCTTATCTGTGAGTAAAAATCCTGACAAACTAATTCCAGCTGTTTTAGAGATTATATAATAAACAGACAAACAGACCGACAGACACACGGACAAAAATTTTTAAAATTGTGTTTTTCATGTATGTATCGTATATTTCCATGTGCATTAAGTAAAAGTTGTTAATTAGAAAGGACAAAGAGACTTTCTGTCATACTACAAAAGAAGCATTAAAACCATGTCCAACACGTATCTAGCTACACAGTGTTTAAAAATTAAACATTGCTTAAATTTTACCTAAATTGCTTAACAGCTAATAAACTCATAAAAAAAACTTATTCGTAAAATGTTATACGTTACATTTGTATGTTTGTTTGTTATACGTTACGTTTAACTCAAAACTGTGCTTAGACGCGGATTTGCAGTACGGATTTTTTTAAACACGCGTTTAACATCTGTTTTAATCGTTTGTAGTGAGGCAGTTTAATTTTATTTATTTGTATAGATGTATGTAACTATTCAGGATCGCTACAATATAAACTATGCCGGAATTAGTTCTCCTAACTCATGTTGTTTTTTTTATTAAAGAGTTCTTTCTATTTATTTCTAAGAATTACTATTTCTGACATCAGCGAAATGTGGTCTCATTGAGCACAAGTTAAGCCATTTAGTAAAATGAAATCAATTCAATTTCAGATACGAGAAAATCTTGAGAATAACATAAAAAAAATACAAGTATATTCTGTGAAAATTTCTTTGCTTTTCTTTAAAGTCGTGGTTCTTAAGATTCGACCTTGTTCTCTTATACAATTGACAAAGAAATATCTACGCTAATCCTTATATATATATCTATATACAGGATGTCCGACTTTTAATTAAGGTCCTTGAAATGAGAAGTCATATAAGACTACCACATCACATTCAGCATAAAAAAAAAATTATTTTGTCTACCTTTGCACGATTTCAATTGAATTAATAGAATTGTACTCGTTGCTTGTGAATTCACTAGAAAATATTTACGTATTATTACGAGGTAACGATAAAATATTGAACAATATTCAATTCAAGATCTATGACAGACGCATTGGCGCAATGGTCACTGCAACTGACTAAAGCGCTAACGGTCGCGGGTTCGATCCCCGCTCACGGCAAACGTGTGTATTAGCCATACAGATGTTTGTCGTGGTCTGGGTGTTTGTGTTAGTGTAGTGTGTTTCCGGACCCCGACACAAGGTCATGAGATCTTAATGGGGGCCGTTGAGTGTGATGCGTTATTCAAGATCTGAAGATATTATTTAAATACAATTTTTTCTCAAATTATCGCGAGCGAAACCGCGGGAAACAGCTAGTCCTTTTATATATTACTTTTGGCCGTCAGTATGTCCCTGAAATCCTTCTAAATGGCTGAAATGATTTTTTTTTCTTATCATGTATATTTGAATGTGTTTTTAGACACTTTAGACTCAGGGTGAGACTCAATAAGTAAATATTAAATAATGGCGTCAATATCAGATTGAAAAATAATCACAAAACAATTTTTTTATAATCCGAAACATTATACAGGTCTCTGGTATCATACTCTATGAACACCGTCTACCATCCAAGTTCTCATACGAACATGCAGCACGAAGCTCCTACCCTCCCACTTACGCATACACACAAGCAAGCAAGTACTGCCCGCCCTCCCAAATACACAAATTACGTTAACGATAGTCGGAAAATTTACTTGTACTTTATCTAAAATAAAACTTATACTGTGATACAAAAATGATTAAATATTTGTATATTCTTAAGTTATAAAATCTGAATATTTAAATAGTCTAAAATGCTGATACTAAATTAATAATTTTGATCGCATATGGTCGCAGCGCCTCGATGACTTCCGTAGCATCAGTAGTTGGCTAGATTGATTATTGGGGTCGCACATGGATAGTCGCGGCGCCTCGTTACTTGCAGCACACGCAAGCAAATACTACCCTCCCGCATAGAAACAATCCCGCATATGCAAACGCACACATGTAATATATTTTTGGTTCAAACTGATGCGACGTATGATCGTAATTTTTACGATGGATGTTTTAGATTATCATCACGCGACGTCGAATTTATTTCGTCTTCATCTTATCTACAAGAGCCTTACAGTTAGTACATACTTTATTTAATGTCATAGAAATAATATTTTTTTAATAGCTGTCTTTGCCGGCAGTACTATGAAATAAGTCTTAATCTTAAAGAGGCCGACGAAAGAAAATCAACTTTAGGAGAACATTTTTTCTATCAACTTGTCAATTTTGTTTATAATCTTTAATGATCAAAACGTCTGTTGCCGATGTTGACAATTCATTTTCTAGGTTTCTTCCTTTAAATAATAACGCCATATTTAATATGCTTCGTAGATAATTATTTTATGTATTATGAATAATTTTGAAACGTTGATTTATAAATCAACTAGTTATTCTACGTGGTTTCACTCGCGTGATTGTTTGTGCTACTCCATACTATGAGTAGAAGCGTAATCTATATGTATATAAAATCAATGTATGTATGTTCCCTATGAACTACAAAACGGCTGGATCAGTTTTGATTGAATTTTTAACTAACATTAAGTTAGAACTGCGGGTAAACCTGTAAAGTTTCGCAGTGGTAGGTTGGTTTATGGGCCTGTACTCTATAACCTCATAATATTCCCTACAACCCTTCTTGAATAAACAGGCTATCAAACACATTTTTTTTTCAAACGATCTATTAACTTTTGAGATAAGTGCAACCAAACAAGATAACTCTTCAATATTATAAATCGATTAAAAACGACGAAAGATGTATTGTAAAATAGTAAAGAACCAACAAAGTAAACCTTTGTTGCCATTATTTGTTTCTAAAGAAATAAATACTGGCAACATAGGAATACTACGTCATTTAATTTAAAAAAAAACTACACAGCATTTATTCGTGTTCTATATTATTCCTCGTTTTCAATATCGAGTGGAGCCACTTGAAATTATTATACCCTGAGATCGGTTAAAGGGGTGACCTGATTGTATTATACTAATGAGATTTCAGCCTCCGCGGGCTGTGTTTAATTACAATAAAATGATATATTATAATTATATGGAGTTACCAATTAATATTTTTGCGTTAATAATTTATTAACGTAATATTCAGTCTACCGTCCTTGTTAAACAAAAATAAATGTTATTAAGTAAACAAATATGAGAGACTCTATTTAATATTGTAATCTTTTATATCAGAGCGGTTGATAATTGCGAAAATTTTGTTTAAACAAAACGAAATACACATGACATGGATGCTGATAAGCAATAATGTGTCAACTCACAAAAAGTCGATATATAGATATTGATGTATTCTGATAACGCGACACGTATTGAACATTATTCAAAAAATTTAAAGTTATTTAAACTAAATAAGTGTGGAAAATGTTGCTTAATTTAATGTTTCGAATATAGAAGTGTGTTTAATTTATTGCAATATACAACAATCTCATATACTTCAGACACTTATTATTAAATAAATCTTTTTATTATACCGATCTGTTTTAACTCATAACGATTTTCATCGAAGTAGAAAAGGAAATATGGATATTAATTCTTCAAAAAAAAAATCCTAAGAATAATTTGTCATCTTTTGACGCTATTTTCTCGTAATGAAGTTCGTGTGGCTTAACACATTATTGTTTATCTTATATATGTAATAATATTTACTGCAAATTTATATACGGACACTGGTCCATATATAAATTTGCAGTAAATATTTTACTACTATTTTATTATTTCAAATGCAGTATATTTTAAACTAGCTGTGCCCGCGACTTCGTTCGCGTGTAATACAGAATGCTTGGCATGTCTCATGCAAAGCAATGCTGTAGCCTACGGTGCTTATAAAGAAAGGAGCTGTTTGCTTTGTATTTGGAAATTTTCCAGTTGTAATTATAAATCGACACCAACTCTGGTTACGAATTTCTCCGCGCTTTTCAAAATAAATATTAAAGGAAAGTGCTTTGTGCCAGTCTTCAATATTTCGACTGTGATACAGTGTTTTTTCGCCGAGGTTCTCCTTATATACCGGGTGAAACTATAAGGAATTGCGAAAAATATTTAAAGGAGTCTCGGGGCCGATTTTGATAAAAACAAAAACTACATCATTAGTTATTTGAAAAATTAGATTTTCTAGCCAGGAAACGTTAATATTGAAAAAATTAACACGTTCTGTATTATTGCACCATGTGAAAAGGATCAACTTATAAACACACACAACTCAACTCAAACAACACAACTCCCTTATATTATATTATTTATATAATTATTATATTTATACATATATTATTATACCTTCCCTGTTCCCTTGTTCCCTTCAATGACATTTTTTTAATTACAAAAAAAAAATCTCCATTTCAATTAGTATATGACTTTCCATATAATATTATCTTAAATTAACACCAAAGATCTTTACAGCTATCTAATGGCCAACACTTACCATATTGAATTTAAATAAATAAATAAAAAAACCGCAAAAATCAAGTTGACTACATCACTCTTTTTTGAATTCGATTCAAAGAACCCGACAATTTACATACCTAAATTAAAAAAAAATAAATTTTTTCATAACATTATTGAAAACTAAACGCTGGTAAGCAATAATATGTTAAGCCACAGACATGGAGAAAATGGCGTCTGAAGATGTCAAACGCATTCTTAATAAATTTGTTTGAAGGAGGATCTATATTTTCTTTTCTATTTTGATAAAGATTTAATGAATTAAAAGCAGATTAATAAAATGAATAGTTTTATCTAACAATAAGTTTTTCAAATATTATATAATCATTTTGAAAAATATTGAGTTCACTTCCATATTCGACAAATTAAATTAGGAAAGTTTTTGTCGTACTTATTTAGTTTCGAGGACTTGAAAATTTTCGAATATTATTAAATACATTATCATTATCAGAATACATCAATATCTCCGAATTCGACTTTTTGTGGGTTGACACATTATTGCTTATCAGCCTCCAACTAGCCACTAACTTGAAACAGACGTACAATTTCTTATATAAAATATTCTTCAACACAAAACATTTCCATCTGAACTTCAACTCTTTGAACTGAGTTTTCAGCTAAAAATGTTCTTATTAAATAACTTCTTGAATGCTGCCTTTTGCTGCAAAAATTCGAATAACATTTTTTGCCTACTTTAACGTTTTGGAGTTCTGTAATAAAATACGAAATCTTTATAACTTTTTTATACATATAAAAAAAGTTTATGTATTAGCATGATTCTTAAAAGAGTTGCTAGTTTTAAATATGCTCGCTGTCCCTTGCGGTTTCACTCGCGTTTAAGGTTACTGCTTCGCTCCTATGAGTCGTAACGTGATGTAATATAGCCTATAGCCTTCCTCAATAAATAAACTAACTAACACAAAAATAACTTTTCAATTCCAACCAACAAAAGTTGCTGCGATTAGCGCGTTCAAACAAACAAACAAACAAACTTTTCAGCTTTATAATATTAGTATAGATTAGATTATACTTTTAATTGAATAATCTTAAATAAGTAAAATATTTATTGACCGCTCTGGTGTAGTGGCACTGAATATACCTCTAACGCCGACGGCTGGTGGTTCGATCTCCGCTGCATAAATATTTGTTGCTGGGTCTAGGTGCTTGTCCTTGTGAGTTTCCCCACCTTTAAAGTTTTTGCTTTAAAGGGCTATCTGGGCACGTAAGGCTGTCGGTCCTGGTTATTATAATAATCACCTGATAACGATCGTTAGTAGGGAGATTATTCAGTATTTGTTAATATCTCGATTAGAATAATAACCAGATTTTGGTGTAACTGGGAAATAGACCAGGCAGATGATGATATAATATAACTAACTAATTGACACGACAGACGTTCTCCAACAATCCTTGTGCAAAACTTTTTAGCCAAGTAATTAATTGAAAAATAAAAAACCTGACTGCGTAAAAAGGCCATAGAGATTCGACTAACCAATTTTAAAATGTTATAGATTCCAAAAGGGAATTCTGATTTTAAAATGATGTAGAAAAGCAAAAATTGTTTTTAAATACTTATTCAACGATACCTCACTTAATACAGTTCGTCGATTTTTTTTTTCACGTTACGGCGTCTAAAGTCGGTTTTTTCTTTAGGTTTTCTTTTGGTTGCTGTACACTATTGCTTTATGAAAGTTGATCCTTATAAGTAACACTATCAGATCGTGCATTAACATCGTGTGTTTTTTTTTCAAAATCACTGAATTCGATTCCTGTCTAAGAAAATTAATTTATCAAAAAAATAATAATGCAGTTTTAATTTTCATCAAAATTGGCCGCCAGGGTTTTTTTAATTATTCCTTATATTTTCGGATTTGGCCCAGTTAAAAATCACCTGTATATTAAAAAAAAAGTCTTCAACAAATTGACTTCAGTTTTAACTCCTAATTTTTTGCAAGTCACTGAAACATCGACGTCCTACAAAAGTGACATAAGAAAAAGATGATATAAAAAAATAACAATATGCTCCACCAACATTTCACCCTATGACTAGGTATAAAAATAACCGGAGGGTATCGGGATTTGCACACATGGGTGCTGATCAAACATATTTATTCATTCGGGCGTACGTGCTCAAGCGAGCACGCTGAGATCGGGGTTGTGATGCGCGTTTTACTATTTATTTTTATAAATCGCTTCGTTGTTTACATAAACGATTCGTTAGGTTAACAAAACATGTTGACTTTTAATTTCAAAATGGCGTCTGATATTAAGTGATGAACGCCGCCTATGGACATCTGTAGTACCAGAGGATTCACAAATATGTTGTCAGTTCATAAAGAAATGAAGGATGAGGAGGAATATGACGTAGGGAACGAAGTGGGGGGGTTAAGTTTTATGACTCACTTTTTTACCGTACGAAATATAGCAATGTTAGCTACTTAATGCCGGTTTACTGTGAAAGTGGAATACAGCAAGGTTCTACTATAGTGTATTAATAAATTAATTGTTTAATATATGGACGCTGATAACCAATATTGTGTCAAGCCACACAAACTTCATTTTGAGAAAATGGCATCTAAAGGGAACAAAACAATTCATAATAAATTTGTTTGAAGAAGTGGGCGCTGATAAGCAATACTGTGTCAAGCCACACAGTCTTCATTTTGAGAAAATGGCGGCTAAGGATGTCATAATAATTCTTAATAAATTTGTTTGAAGAAGTGGACGCTGATAAGCAATACTGTGCCAAGCCACATGGACTTCATTTTGAGAAAATGGCGGTTAAAGATGTCAAAACAATTTTTAATAAATTTGTTTGATGAAGTACATATATATCCTTCTTTTCTTTTCTATTTTTATAAAAGGTATAATGAATTTAAATGAACCCATATATGGTATGAAATTACATTGTAATTATATTTAAACCAGAGTATCTTATAATCTTAAATCGATAAGGTGCCCTATAATATTTGAAAAGATCCCCTGATTTCTTGATTATCCCAACATCAAATCATAATATGATGACAATGACCTTTCTATTGCCCGACGTTTCGACGAAGTTGCATTCTTCGTGGTCACAAAGTAAAAAAGTATTACTACCATTAGTTATCGCGATAAGAAGACCCGTTATATTAAACATGAATAGTATAAATCACGAAAGTTTGAAATATATAAAATAAAATATCGAAACTAATAGTTCAAGTAGCGAATAATCGGGAAACATACACATAACATACATAAAATAAAATAGTCTCCGATAAATTGAGAACCTCCTATTTTTATGTCGGTTAAAAATACCAATTAGATACTTCAATTCAATTACTGTGACCGTGAAATGAGGTGGGACTTAATCGAAATTCCCAAATGATATAATATTAATAGAGTTAATTATGGATGACGTAATAAATGGATACTGATGGAGCAATGTGTCAACCCACGAAAAGTCAAATTCGGAGATATTGATGTATTCTGACAATGCGTCACAGTCTATAAATACTAATATTATAAAGCTGGAGAGTTTGTTTTGTTTGTTTAAACGCGTTAATCTCAGGAACTACTGGTTCGAATTGAAAAACTATTTTAGTAATATAGATTATTTATTGAGGAAGGCTTTAGGCTATATCACATCACGCTACGACTCTTGGGAGCGAAGCAGTAACCATAAATGCGAGTGAAACCACTAGGGACAGCTAGTATTAAATATAATATGAGATAATATAATCTTCATTAATTAATGAATGAGCATATTTAACATTATTCAAAAACTTAAAATCTTTACTAATATATAAATCTGAAGAGTTTGTTTGTTTGATTGTTTGCTTGAACGCGCTAATCTCAGTAACTACTGGCCTGATTTGAAAAATTCTTTCAATGCTAGATAGCCCATTTATCGAGGAAGGCTGTAGGCTGTATATTATCACGCTAAGACCAAAAGGAGCCGAGCACCAATGAAGAATGTTTCAAAATCTAGTAGTAGTCTATATTTTAAGGTTAGTTCACTATAACCTTTTTTATGCTAACCAAATTTGTTCTAAAATAATGCATTATTTGCCCAAAGTAACTATTCCACGTGGACGAAGTCGCGGGCGGAAGCTAGTAACTAAATAATACGTGTTCCATCTTCTGAAATAAACATACAGTAATCTCATATATTAGAAAAACTTATTATTAGATAAAGCTTTTGAGTGTACCATTCTGATTTTCATTCATTATACCTTTTATCAAAATAGAAAATAAAAAAGTATAAATCCACTGATATATACTTCTTTCAACATATATATAAAGAATAGGTTTGACTTGTTTAGACGCCATTTTCTCAAAACGAAATACGTTTGGCTTGACGCGATATTGCTTATTAGCGTCCAATTAGCGTCCAAGCGGCTTAGTGTTTCGTGTCCAAACAAACATTATAGAATCCCTTAAACATATCACACGCCTAAGCGTTAACTAATACAAAACATTTATGACACAAGTTAACTAAGTTAGTAATTAAAACTTAGTCTCATGTAATTCTGTGGTTCATAACCTATTATTTTGAAGAAAAAAAACTATCGAATCAACATTTTGTGACATTAGAGTATAAATAAATGATTTTTCAACCGTTAAAAAATGCACAATGAATAACATTTACCAGAACATTTTATACACAGGCATGACTCAGTCATTAATTGCATTATGTACAGAATGAAATAAAAAAAATGCACGAGTTTTTTATTTAATTATTCACCGCCGCTTCCGAACTGATAGCCATGCAAATGTATATACCATGGGATATATGTATATAGGCTGATTGACCACTGGATATAAAAGCGTTAATATAATATATTTTAAAAAAATGTATTTTTGCACAGCCTTTTTATATGACTTCCAAAAAAAGAGGTTATCAATTCGTCGCGGGCTTTTTTTATGTATGTTCACAGATTACTCCGCCGATTGTGGTCCAAGTTTCAAATTATTTTTTCTATTTGAAATGGTATACTTCCAGTACGCGTAAAAGGTTTGACTTGGCGCCGACTTCGAACGTTTTACTTGGCACCGACTTCGAAATGCTGTAGAAAATATTTATTTTTTGCCTTTCAGTTTATTTGTACCTATTAAATTCATTTTGAAGTCGATTAATTTTTATTTTAAAAAATATATTTATTATAATTAAATTACTACGATTATCGCGGTGTTGCGGAAATGATACAGACATTTTGATAATGTTAATGAGTACATGGTGCATATTATGAAACGTTATACTGAGGAAGAGCTGTAGTCTGAATACAGCTCATACATCGGTTGGCTCGATCGAAATATTACCTCAGTCTCACAGAAGATCGACGTGAAATAGTTACATACGTGCGCTTCGTACGGTGAATGAGAGAGCCGGAAGCTTAACCGCCTTCCCGGATCCTTTCCTTGCTTCCTATTTCCTATGATCCATTATTCCTTCTTAAGCTGGCCATGTTTGTGTCTCCTCTGACGCTGCGCAAATGTTGGTCTTACGCTGTCAATAGTAGTGTATAGTGAAATCAGTCAAAGGTACTTTCGACGGCAGACTTTCGACTATTGTAGGTACTTTTGAGTAACATAGCGGTTCAAATATTTGCTATTGTAAAAGTATTAACCAAACCATACCTATTTGAAGGTAAAAAATTAAAATTATCATGTTCGTTATCAGGGTCGGCTGTAACTATGTCAGCGTCCTGGGTAAATTATTCCCTTGGCGCCATTTTAACCGATTTCCATAAAGAAGAAGGACTCCAGCCGTTGAGTACTTTCTTATGTATTGTATGTTCACCGATTACTCGAAATCTAGCGTATTATTTACCGTTGTATTCATTTGTTATAAAATTGTAATATTATTGTTTATAATAATTAATATAAATCAATTATTATTTTTATCCATTACACGTCACATCGTCCGGCGCCCTGTGCCGCCACCGTTGCTCCAACCTTGAGCCAGCTATGTTTGTTATTTACATAAAAAAAAAACACTAACATACATTATTTGATTTTGTCACTTAAAATTACTATTGACCGGTTACTTAAATTGTGATATCTACAAAAATATGCCTCCCTTGCTATAAAACGGTGGACGATAATCCCATTTTAACGTTTCAATTTTACATTTTTCATTATCATTGCGAGATGGTAACATCAATAACAACATATGTTTCGTCGATGGTCCCAGCACGTTTACACCGCGTTAAATAAAACCAATATCATGATGAAATTTAATTCGAAATGAAAATACAAACGAACAAAAGGAATTTAATTTCGTCGAACTTTAAAGATAATTGCTTAAGTTATTTTTAAAGTATTTTCTGATTGAAACGCTCGAAACGATAGAGATCGGATACAAATGAATGCCATTTTTTTGGCTTTGCATATTTGTTTCAATATAATAAAAAACAATATTTTTTATTTTCATACAAATAAAAAATTTACAAAGGTTTTTGTTGTCATATATTTTAACACAGTTGCAACTATAAAATATATTAGATTGTACTTTTAGTTAATTTATATATAATGAAGTTCTATACCCTTTATTTCTCGTACTGGTCGTTTTCATATTCGATATACTTATATATTTTAAACTTACGCTATTTATTCTATTCATATTTAATATAACGGCGAGAAAACTCGCGCACTCGCCGCCGGAGAGCGCACGGTACACCAGTCAGCTCGTGACCACGACGAATGGAATTTCGTCGTAATTTCGGGCAATAAAAAAGCATTACTACCATTAGTTATCGCGAAAAGACCCGTTATATTAAAAATGAATATTCGATATACGTTTAAATATGATAGAAATGTCAGAAGAAGAATCGAAGTGAAAGTCGTAGTGAAATATCAAATAGAAAAATTCATTAAATTAAGTTATTTTATAAAGGAAATAATATCCTAAATGTTGTTTTATTATTATATTTTAAATAAATATGTTATTTCTATTTCAGGTAAAGTAATAAATTAGAATTTGATTTTATATATAAATAGGTAAGAGTTTGTATATATCGACCGCTCTAGTGTAGTGATACTGAATGTACCTTGTTGCCTACCTCACGCTGACGGTGAAATCAATCACCGCTAAGGACACATATTATATTTTTTATACATTTTTTCCTATTTTTCTTCCTCACCTCAAAGAGCACATAAAGTTGTCAATCCTAATCGTTATTGCAATTGTCTTAAAATCGTTTGGTACTCTTAGACTAAAATAATCTTAAAAAGATAACGGTAACTAGCTTGTTGTAAAAATCGGTAACCTGTCAATATTAAGATGACTCAGTAAATAGAACGCATGTATTTAAACCGATGTTCGCTGATTCAAATTGAATTGGATCCTACCACAGGATACCACTAAATTGCATAGATACGAAATTATTTTTTTAAATTAATTTAGTGGTTGTGACGGAAAACGTCAGATCGCACGCTTAGAATTCACTTTACCGAATTCACATTTTTGGGCACAAAGCGCAAAAACCGTTTACACTCGGGAATTCGGTCGTTTATTCAGACTTTAATGTTACAAAATTTTGATAGAATATTTTTTTTTATCATAGTTTATAAAACATAGAGTAATATAAAACTGAATTTTAATTACCATCTCAGTAAACTCGTCTCACATAGAATTTGAATTGGACACGTTAAACATGCGACATTCGATAAACATAAATTAATGAAGATACGTAGTGAATCTGCCGAGATAAACTTTATATCCAGGGTAACATACCTTTGTCCAATTGTTGGACATCTGGGCTGAGCTGTTATTTAACTTTAATTTTTAAATAATATGTTAAAAGTATTAATACAAACAAATAATTATATTAAAAATGAAAAAATGAACTATTGATGTTACAGTGAGACAAGGTGCCCAAAACACTGATGGCATTACCTCTTTAAATGACCAGGTTTATATGGTGGCTAACGTAACCGTCAGCCCTTCGGTCACCTGTAGTTACCACGAAGCGGGAAGACGGAAAACTTTTTCGCTTCCTCCCAGGACCCCATGGTTAAAAGTGGCTAAAAGAAAGGAATAAAGTATACCTTCTTATTCTCCAAGGACACATCTAATAGTATAATATTACAAAATTATTACATGTTTAATTGGCGGGTCTTATCGCTAAACAACGATCTCTACCAGGCAACCATGTTGCGAAGGATATTATAACCAGTGATATTAGGTGTACATACTAACAACTGTAACAAAATATATATATTATAAATATATATATAATTATAATACTAATAAAAAGAAGAAAATTTA
Source organism: Hypolimnas misippus (assembly GCA_037950945.1). Taxonomy (NCBI): domain Eukaryota; kingdom Metazoa; phylum Arthropoda; class Insecta; order Lepidoptera; family Nymphalidae; genus Hypolimnas; species Hypolimnas misippus. The sequence goes on along the minus strand of JBBEEQ010000031.1, from coordinate 10,809,010 downwards.
GTATAGATACTAATACTAAAAATATGTTTTATTCGTACTAAAAATGACTAGGTTTTTAAAATAATTTGTATAGTTCTTTAAATTTTTAACGAAATAACTTCCAGAAACTCGTTGGAAGTTTTTACATGGCTAAGTGAAGTTTTGAACGTTTCTCGAGAAAATCTTTGAATTTTGGAATCCTTGCAACCACTAATACTTCTATAAAATACTCTTTACTATTTTGAATTATTTATTTATTTCTTTTTTGTTTGTTGTACACTTAAAGTAACAAAAACCTGTAACCCCGATTAGTGAATAAAGATTTGATTAATTACGCATTAAAAAAAGAAAGAATATTTTTACTTTGTAGTCCGTTAATTGAGGACGGTTGAGTCATTACCCCCTAGCCCCCAGAATCCGCTACTACGCGAAAATATAAGGCGAGAATTACACTTGTAAGTTTTGCCCATAGAGTTTTATAAGATTTACATAAATTGTTTATCATTGCTTTTAATCCTGAAAGAACTTACTGTCTGCGACATATTTCTAGGTTACCAAAGTAACTGTTATATAGTTACAGTCTTATTTTATATCAGTTACGAAAGTAAAACTTACAAGCGTAATTCCCGCCTGACGCTTGTAGGACGAGAATTATAAGTTTTGCTCAGACTTTCATAAAGATTTACATAAGTTATTTCTTATTGCTTTACACCCGAAAGAATTAACTTTCAGTGCCTTATTTTTGACATTTACACTATAACGTATCTGTTACTAAGTTGTTTTATGTCGAGAGTAAAACTTACAAGTGCAATTGCCGCCTAAGCCATACACTACCATCATTACACGTAAGAGTCAATAAAAACTCTACAAACAATAATATAAATACGTTTAAACAATGTAAATGTATGAAATAGGTCATCCGTGAGTTATATCCGTTTAGTTTCCTTTGTCGTTGTGCCATTAATCACGCGGAGTGGTTGCACATACGAGAATAGGTACTCTCTAATCCGATCACATTTGTCATTAAAATGTTTCATTTATATATAACTAGCTATTCCTTGCGACTACGTTTATGTAAAACTCGATGTGTGTACATAACTCGTCTTCTCGGTGGCGGTTGAGATAGGTCAAATTTTAAGTTAGATAAATAATAATAATAAAAAAATATTTCATCCCAAGTTAAACACCTTAAGCGTGCCCACAAAAATACTTAATCTAGAGTTTGAACATCTTAAACATGCCTACAAAAATCTTTAACCAAAAGTTCGAACTCCTTAAACATACCCACAAAAATCCTTTACTCAAAGTTTAAGCACCTTAAGAATTTCCACAAAAATTAAACCAAAATTTGACACCTCAAGCATACTCACAAAAATCCTTTACCCAAAGTTTAAACACCTTAAGCATGCCCACAAAAATTAAACCAAAATTTGACACTTTAGCATGCCCAAAAAAATCGTTTACCCAAAGTTTAAACACCTTAAGTATGCCCACAAAAATCCTTAACCCAGAGTTCGAACACCTTAAATATACCTAGACAGCCCTCCATATACTCCAGAAGGCTATCTTCCTTAACATCTGCCGTATTACCTGAAAATTGTTAACGTCTTCTTCATTAGCACCTTTGCAATATAATCTTCTTTCTTGGCTCCGGCTCGCGTAAAATGTTTCAAAACCCTATTTCTAGAGCAGAACCACTATGGCGGAATAAATAATAATAGTAACTTTATTAAAAGGGATAATATTACGTGCAAAGGACAGTCTTATCGCTAAATAGTGGTCTCTACCAGAACATCTCACAGTCTCACATGAATGAATGAAATAAAAGTACCAATAAAACTGTGAAAACTGCATCCAATTACGAAGTTCGGTCAGTTAACCGACTTCCAAAAAAGAAGGATGTTCTTAATTACTCGGGGACTTTTAATATATATGTTCACCGATTACTCGAAAACGGCTGGACAGATTCCATTAATTTTTATTTTGTTTGAAAGGATATATCCCATTTGTCCCATAGAATTTTCATTATGATAAGTTTATTCGTTACGTTGTAAAATGCAAATAGCTGAAATATGTATGTTTAAGTAAGCAAAATATAATTAGATTTTTTAGTCAGATCCCTTTTTTAGAAACTCTAAAATTTAACCAAATCGGTCGAGCCATTTTCTAGTAATCAATGAACATACATCCCCGATAAATCAAGTACCTCTTCCTCTTTTGAAATCAGTTAAAAATTTATCACGACAAAAGGAGTCACGAGTTCAGTCCATTATATGGAAATTACTTAATAATGTTGCCTCTCGAAAATTCGAAGCGTCAGTTTATAGCGAAAGCTTTGTATAATTTAAATTCATAGCTGCGATGCTGGATACAGTTACGAAATTATTATTTTACGAGCGTGAACACAAACGTTCCATAATATTATTGTCAATACATATGTATATAGATATATGGTATTCGATTTTGTTTATTTGAACATTATATTATTTTTTACACGTACATAAATTCAGTTTAAATGCCCGTGATTTTATCAAAAAGTACTGTTCAAATTACGATAGGGGTTTTGCTATCGAAATACATAGTTTTGAGGAAAGTTTATATATACATAATATACTAGCAGCTCCTCGCAGTTTCAGTCGCGCTGAACAAAGTATTCTTATATAAACTTCCAACCCCCGTATTACGCCCTTAATGGTCGAATTTTGTAGAACATTTTACATTGATTTCTTTCTTAGTGAGCACCTACGTCTTAAAAAAAACCCACGTATAATTTGAAACTCCTAGCACTTGTAGTTTCTGAGATTTCGTGATGAGTGAGTGAGTGACCTTTCGCTTTTGCTTGATGCTAAAATACAAAAGATAGAAATATGGTGTGCGAGACTTTTTTTAGGATTAATTACGACGAACCTGACTGTCGTATATTGTTTTCAAATATGTATTACTGTTGAGGTAGCGATGCAAATAATTCTTTTTAGGGTTCCGTAGTAAAAAACGGAACCCTTATAGTTTCGCCATGTCCGTCTGTCTGTCTGTCTGTCTGTCCGCGGCTTTGCTCCGAAACCCTTAATACCAGAAAGCTGGTATTCGGTATGAGTATTCATATGAATTACGCCGAGAAAGTCGTACAATAAAATCTTAAAAATATTTTTTTTTCCAGGGTGTCTTCCCTATGTGTTAAGAGAGACCAAAATTTTTTTTTCTCATTTATCCCATGTTGTGGGGTATCGTTAGATAGGTCTTTTAAAAATGTTATAGGTGTGGGAAAACCATTTTTCCGAACGACGAACTGTTTCCGAAATATTAAGCTTTGAAGTGTCAATTTTTCTTAGAGTCAAGTGTCCCCCCCCTCTACCCACTAAACTGCTGCGTCTAAAAATATGAAAAAATTCACGATAGCGGTACATATAATGAATTTAAAAGGAAAATTATCACGGCTATGTTGGTTCTTATGGTTATCGAGTTATAGATGATCTAAGTAAAAATAAATATTTCACTTTTTAAAGCATCACATTATGTAAATATTAATAATTTTAAATTAATATATGAATTTAAATGAATAAATAAATAAATATTTAATAAGTTTAAATTAAAATAAAATATACAATAAGGTATAAAACAATGTCTTAATAAAACATGTCGCGAGTGATTCTGAATCGCGCTTATGAAGTTTTCAACCAAATCTCCATAGATTTCATAGGCGCTAATCAGGAAGGAAATTTATCGGCGCTAAGTATATTTTACAAGTGTTAGAATAATAAATAATCGACGAACATTTAATGTTCAAAATCGTTAGTATAATTCACATTCAAACATTTTTACGAAAATAGGTACTCGAAGATTGCTTGACCGATCTTGACAATTCTGACAACTACGGAACCCTACATTGTGCGTGGCCCGACACGCACTTGGCTGATTTATTTATTTAAGAGATATTTTACCGACTTGCTAGACAAAAACTGTGATAGCTCAGCAAATATGCATGATACAGAAGTAATTTATAGCCTATGGCACTCAGGGATGACGTAGCTTTCTACCTGTGAAATTTTGGGAATTTGACCAGTAATTTCGGAGATTACCCCGAATTACAAATTTACAAACAAACTTTACCTCTTAATAATATTATTATAAATTAAGTAATCGCAAAACTAATACCAAATTTCAAAGGTCTGTCGGTTATATTTTTCTACGAAAAAAAAATACTTCATCGAAAAAAGTGCTTTTATTAAAAACATTCATAAAACTCATTTAAACTAAATATAGGTCAATTCGTAAGAAACTTTGATATTATATGAAGCTGGTTCGCGATTAACTCTTCAACTTAATTGTTATAAGACTCTATAAGGCGAGAATTATATTTGTAAGTTATATTCTCGTAACTTATATAAAACTCGTTTGTAAACACATAATAATAACCAAGGTATGAATATCAATAAATAAGTCACTGTTATATAACCTTTTTAGGTGTATGCAATAATAAATAATTTGCGTAAATATTATGAAACTTTGTGAGAAACATGTGACCCGCGCCTTATACTTAGTTGATCTGCGTATAATTAATTTGTTTATTATTTACTATTCATATTTAATACAACGGGTCTTATCGCGATAACTAATGGTAGTAATACCTTTTTGCTGCTCAGCTCGTGACCACGACGAATGCAACTTCGTCGAAACGTCGGGTAATAAAAAGGTATTACTACCATTATTTATCGCGATAAGACCCGTTATATTAAACATGAATAGTATAAATCGCGAAAGTTTCAAATATATAATTTATTATTTACTTTTAATGTTATATATTTGTGGAAGTTTGGGGAATGTTTTAACGGTGAGAAACATAAATAATAAATAAAGGAAAATACTAAAAAAGGTACTTTAATTTTCCAATATAAACTACTAGTGGCCCCTCGTGGTTTTACTCGCACTTAACAAAGGACTTTCACACAAACTTCTAACCCCCATTTTTATTGTTACGTTCTAAAAAGAATCCTCATGCAAAATTTGAAACAACTGACACTTGTAGTTTTTTAAGATTTCGTGATGAGTGAGTTAGTAACCTTTCGATTTTTTCGCTTTTCCTAATAAAAGGTATGTCCTTTCTCAGGGTCTAAAGATTATCTGTGCCAAATTTCATCAAAATCGGTTGAGAGGTTTAAGCGGGAAAAGGTAACAGACAGACAGACAGAAGTACTTTCGCATTTATAATATTAGTAGGGATTACTAAATAAATAAATAAGTATTTACTTATTTATTTATTACGCATCACACTCAACGGCTCCCATTAAGATCTCATGACCTTGCGTCGGGGGTCCAGAAACACTCACAACATTAACACAAACACCCAGACCACGACAAACATCTGTATGGCCAATACACACGTTTGCCGTGAGCGGGGATCGAACCCGCGACCGTTAGCGCTTTAGTCAGTTGCAGTGACCATTGCGCCAACGCGTCTGTCATGCTACTAGCTATGAAACATTTGTTGTTTTTTGTCTTTTTGTAATGAAAATGTCACTTGCATATCAAATAATTGGATGTTGATTAGCAAAAATGTGTCAACCCACAAAAAAGTAAAATTGGATAGCTTAATGTATTCTTATAATAGGTCACATATATCACATTATTCAAAAACTTCAAGTCATCTAAACTAAATAAGTATCGAAAAAACTTTGTTAATTTAATGTTTCGAATTTCAATTGTGTCCCGTATTTTAAATGTATACAATAATACCATATATAGATCTTTTTTTATTACACCAATCTGCTTGTAACAAATTAATTCAGAATATATTTGACATCTTTAGACGCCATTTTGTCAAAATGGTCAGCGTCCATAAAGGGCGACGGTCTACGGACCATCAGCTATCACAACACGATACATTTTCTTAGCAAATCTTTAATTATATTTTTTTACTTCAAAATCGGTGTCATGGTTTCTTTGAACACATTCCTTTAGCTCGAATAGTATTTTATATACCTCGTACTGACCCATCACGAATCAACCTGTATATTATATTTATATGTATACAATAGGCTGTTATGTTAGCGAACTCCTTTGTGTAGGATCGTCTGAAAGAGATCATAACTCAGTGATAGGAGCTCCCTTTTTCCTTTTTATGTATTATCTAATCTTAAGCTTCCTTTGTGTGAATTTTCTTTTTTAATTTTATATATTCAATCAAAATTTTTTATAATAACACTTCGTTTAACGTAAGCATATTTCAAGCAGGGTTAAGTTAGATTGTCAATTTAAATATGTTAAAAGAAAAACATAAATGGCTTTTTAATTTATTCGAAAAGAGAATAGAATAGAATACATTTTTATTGTAAAAAAAAAAAAAAAACAAAAATAAAAGATTTTTTTTTATTACCTATACATATATAATTACGTACTGACTGACTGATTCATCAACGAAGATGAACGCTTCAGTCAGTTGCAGTGACCACTTTTCTTGCTCGCTGGGGAATGCGTTTATGTATCCCGCCCGATAATTTAGGCGTGTATGTGGGGGCTCCTGATGGCAAAGGCGAGTGCCCCAGACTACCCACTAAAACCCAGCGGTGCCCTCATCATCCCAGTGGAGCGTCACGGGATCGCTTACGCATGCTACCGTGACGCTCCGACGGTTGGCCCGCCTACGTGGCCTTACGCCCTGGTTGTATCTGGGAAAGTGGACGTCTCCCACATGGGTTTCTCTATAGCGGATGGAGAAGATACGAGTTGCAGTAACCACTGCGCCAACGTGTCAAAAGTTTTGTTTGAAAGTGTATACTTTCAATGGAATTTTCATGGAATGGAAGTAAATGAAACAAGTTAACGAAATTACATATTTCAATTTTGAAGTTGTTTCCCTTTTTTTAAAAAGTCTTGTATTATAAAAATTGTCCATACAAAGTGAACAAGTTCAAATTAAATTAAAACATCCACGTGAAGCCGGACCCGACAATAACGTTTTGTGATTCGTTATTCGTGGAAAAGCTTATTCAGTCATACGCTGTTGTGTGTTTTGCACGCGTCACCTGCTACAGGTAAACTAGCCATTTACCTTCGACCATGTCAGCTATAAATAACCGAATACCATTTCTCATTCAACCTTTCTCTCGTAATGTAAACTTAAAAAATAAACAAACCGACTTCGAAAGCGAAACAACTAAGCTAAAAAACAAAATATAAATATTTTCTTTCAAATATTTGACGACGCATTCGTAGCGCCAATTGGTGAATTACGTCAAAACTAGATTTGACAGCGACTCGTAACTGTTAACATCTGGCGAGGCGTCGTGTCGTTGGTTAGCACGGCTATATGGGCGGCATTCAGCTTGTGACCGTCGTCATGCGCGTGCTGCGGGTTCCAGGAATCGCTTTTGTTCCGTGCAGCGTTGTTATTGGTTGCGATTGATTTCTAATACTAAAGTGAAGGGTAATTACACAATTGGTTTCGAAGGGTAATTACACAATTGGTTTTGAAGTGCTGTCTTGTATTCCAATTGCATCTAGAAAATATGAATCGTGGCTAATCCTGACGAAGATGATTTTCTATTCGCCTTTATATTAAAGTCTGTGCCAAATAAAAAAAACATAAATAGAACCTTCCCCTATTTAAAGTCGGATTATAAAATAGTTCAATACTTTGTCTATGAAAGATTAATAAAAGATTATATCTACTTTACTGTTTGTAAGGCAAGAAATGTAATTTAATTTTTGAATGTATATATTATATCCATGGTGTATTTTTCTTTACTTGTCTTATTTGGTAACATTATCCGGAACCAAAATCACAAAGGAGACAGTTTTTTTTTGTATGAGAAATGGGCCCACCACAAATTGTAACATATAGAAACGAAATATATATCAAATAATTCCTTAAACTCTCTAGGTAACAATGGTAAAATTCGTTTATTAATGTCTAACCGGAATATTCAGAAATTAATCAAAACCTAAAAGAAATAATCAACTTAAAACGCCATCTATTGACAGTTGACTTATTTTCGATAGACGGCTTTTTAAAAAATAATAATAATATCTCATGGGATTTATTTACCTCTTATATATGTGATTTAGGATAGAATTATTATTGAAATCAAGGAAAAGGAAATAAAAATTCGTAGTATAATTAACAAAAACTTTTATTATATTTATCGTCTTCAGTTTCAAAATCATCTCGGATAACCTCGGATAAAAAAGATGCAGGTGGATTGCTGTTATTCTGGTGTCGAGCCCAAGATAAAAGCCACACAATAGACATTACGTGTGCACAACAGCCAACTGTGCGTCTACCTACCAAACAATTACAACAATATCCAGCAAGTGCAGCCCTTGAGTTAGCAACTGATGGATTAGTGACAACTAAAATATACGTATAGTAAGTTTTTCTGCTTGTGTGTCTCGATTGTATCCTACCTCGTAGGAGATAATTATTAAGACCAAATCCATTCACAAACAAGTTGGCGCACATTTTCAGTTGTTTCCGTTAGTAATTGTCTTTGCACATTACGCTGGAACCTTACTGCACAATTTAAACAACGGTTCAATGGAAAAGCAGCTGTAGTTGATGCCATGTTAATATATGGGTAAAACGATAATAGAGTTCGAAATAACCGAAAACTATGAAGAGTTTGACAACAGATGACAGAAAATAATTCAATTTTTTTGTTCTGATGGATAAAGAAAGCAATGTGCATTTGCCAGTGTCATATTAATTCGAAACATTTACGTTCCTTTATATGGTGATAATTACATAACAAGAAAATATTCAAAAATATAATAGAAATATTTTTGAGTAAAATTCATTTTTATATTATAATGATAGAGAATATTTTATCTCAACATTACTTATTTACTACATTCATGATTAAATAAAATAGCTGCTTTCAATTTATAACAACTATCTCTTCTATTAACACGTTCCTTTACATGAATTGTTTGTATATAATATTTTAAATGTCTGACTGATTAATTGAAAATCAATAGATTGATTATATTTTCAGATTTAATAATTCCGGTTTCATTTTTACTTCATGTGTTGTGTAAATGTATAAAAAAATAAGTTATTATTTTAGAGGATAATACCATTAATATACGTTACCGTTCGGTGCGGTGCGAAAATAAATTGTCTCCTTTTCGTATATTATTTTTAAATATATATAATGATTCAGTTCAATTATTTACGTTTGACATCTTTAGACGCCATTTTCTCAAAATGACGTCAGTGTGGCTTGACACAGTATTGCTTATCAGCGTCCAATTAGCGCCACAGACTTTCACAAAGATTTACATATTAATTTATACATTTATATATTGACTCTCTAACTAAAAGTATATACTTTCAGTGTCTTTATTGTTGACAACCACATCTTTCGGAAGGTTAACTAGGTAACTGTTACAGAATTGTTCTATGTCAATTACATAAGTAGAATTTATAAATCTAATTCTCTTTTAATAAATATTTTTTTCTCGTTTTTTTTTTTTAAGTATTTTGAATATAGTGAAGAGTATTCACGATTCAAATACACGTTTTAAATATATGAGAAATTCTTTTAATAAAATGCAACTTTGAAGAGTGATATATTGAAATGATACTCGCATTGACCCTGTATATTGATCGGATAGGGTTACTAGGATGAATAAAATCATAAAATTAATATTTAATTTATTACTTCATGACAAACGAGTTTTCACTCACCTCTTCTTTACGTTAATCAAGATTTTGTTCGAAAATCTTACGCATGAATACATAAAAGAAGTCTATATCCACCTTTCAAAAAAACAAAAAAACAAGATTAATTTTGGAGTGTAAATACCAAAATAAAATATCTGTGGAATTCTGAAATTTGCTCTCTCTTTATTACATCAATATAGATTAACTTAACACCTATCACACGCATTCCTTGTGAATTTATATGCTGGCAACCCATTTCTGACTATTCTGTTGTTGCATGAAAAACCACCCACCTTCTTGTTTGGCCACTGTTTTATAAAAAAATAACATTCTCATAAAGTCTTACCCACGTTAAAAGCTTAAATTAATAGGTACCAAAACATTTAAAAAAAAAACAGAATATTAATTTTAAACATTAAAATAAGCTTTTCAACACATTTTTTTAACAAATTTGGTTTATATAGTAGTAAAGTAACAGCCTGTAAATATCCCACTGCTGGGCTAAGGCCTCCTCTCCTATTAAGAAGAAGGTTTAGAGCTTAATCCACCACGCTGCTCCACTGCGGGTTGGCGGATATACATGTGACAAAATGTCTCCGGGCACATGCAGGTTTCCTCACGATGTTTTCCTTCACCGCCGAGCTCGAGATGAATTAAAACACAAATTTAGCACTTGAAAAATCAGCGGTGCTAGCCGGGGTTTGAACCCACGATCATCGGTAAAGATCGACGTGTTCTAACCAGTAGGCCATCTCGGCTCTATTTATTGCGTGATACTTGATAAAACAGACAATTATAGTTTTGTAATAATATAGTTTAAAGATTTAAAACAGCTCGACCTTTTTGTAACAGCCTCCAGTTTTAAAGAACGTTAATAAACCTTAATATATTTTAATAAATAATTTTTCAAATAAAACCTTACAATCAAGTAAGCAGGATGACCAATTAGAGTCAAATACTTCATCTTTAGATTTTTCCAAGCGTCATTAACGGGCTACAATTTCGTCATTGATGCAAATTATACTCAACAGTTCTAATTAGACTGGTTTTTATAGCAATTCAAACGATATCTAAGAGCAGAAACTCTTCAATTATAATTTATTTTGTAGGAATATCGGTATCATTTATAATTATTTTATTAACTATTCAAGAATAAGGTACATTTTAGCTCCTGGTACGATTCGGATTTTTGTGTGCTATACTATATTGTTAGCAGACAGAAGAAATTTTTATGACGGTAGCTTGCTATCGCTATAAAAGGAAGACTTCAGCCATTCGATCATCACTTTGCTGTTGAACTTCAGACTGCGCGGAAACTCTGCCTGGCTTTCATTTTGCTAATTTCATTATTTTTGTAATTAAAATTAGTCTAGAACGTATTTTGGTTGTATAAAATTAACTTTTGTTTTATAATCTTTTATTTTAAGTCTGCCTACAGCTTATTTCTTACAATATCTTCTTCGATTAGAAATTTATTTTAATATAACTTGAGAGTTCATTTAACTTTAGAATTTTGAGAAAAAAAATTTGTTTAGTCGGTCAAATTTTAACAGTAGTCGGTCAAATTTTATTTTTGAATTATAATATTCAATTTGGTTTATATTTTTTTAAATAAGCTTGTTTATTCTGCAAGAAACTCCAATATATAAAAATATTCAGTCTAAAGTTCAACCCTAAAGAACGAGCTACTAAAATGCAGTGCGCCATTTCAGACCGCGCCATAAATAGTCTCGTACTAACCACCAATATGTAAATCAATAATGACATGTCAAATAGACAACGTGCATGTGTTTTATCGTTCCGTATTTACATTATACTTATAATTAAAATAAAACAAAAATATGAGTGGATCAGACCTGAGAATAACTCAGAAAATTTTACAAGTTGAAATCATGCATATTTAATATCGCGTTATCGCGGTAACTAATGGTAGTAATACTGCTATTGCCCGACGTTTCGATGAAGTTGCATTCGTCGTGGTCACGAGCTGACTGACTGTTTTAAAAGTAGAAGTAGAAGTTTAAAATATATAAGTTATAATTAGGTTACCATTCGAAAGGTTATTCAATTCAAATTTAGTGATGATTATTTTGATTTGATGCTTAAAGTTTAATATTATTTCCGCACATAACTACACAAATAATAATTAACTATTTTCACTATTCTTTTATATACATCCTTGTATATGCGTATAATTTATAAACCGATTATAAACAGAACAGTTATATTCGAACAGTATTCTTCGTATAACAAAGTATAATAAAATTTCACTAAGAGATAAATATACAATATGAGACCGAAATGTTCTTAAAATGCTATTTTGTCAAGCTGTTTCCCTTTGAATAAACAGACAAGAAACGTGCAGACTTTTATATACTAAAATTTCCAGTAAATATTTTTATATAATGTAAATTTTTTGCAACGTAACTTTTCTGCGTCCACTGCAGAACGTGTAAAACTAGGCAGTATGAAAATAATTTTAAAATTAGAACATCTAACCAGAACGAGTAACACACAAAATTTTCAGCCAATTTGACGGGGAACGCGGTAAACACTACATTGAAATTGTAGACACATACTCAAAACTATTTAACATTATAACGAACACACACTAAAAGAAAACACAAACGCTAATATATAATATTCATTATTAATATTTATTAATAAAAATTAAAAAAATAGTCTCGGGGGGAGTGCGCCAACATCATACTGTGAACGTTACCTGTGTTACACGAGACTTTTTTTTAAACTATTACCTTGCAATTTCTCTTACATAAAGATTAAAATTGTATAAAAATGTTAAGGGACCAATTCGACTATTTTGTACTCGACTAATCCATTAGTCGTATTTTCGAATATTCGAACATGAGGATTTTAATATTTCAGTCAAAACACTTATATATGAAATGTAACTGCATGTTTTTGAAAATTATATGGTTAACATAGATTTGCATTTTTTACGGAGTTCCGTACACAATAAAACGATTTCAATATTGTTGAATTTTGAATCGATTTCGAAGTAGTTTTTTTCGATTTGTTTAGAGAAACTTGCATCACAGCGCGTCCTGTGGTTTGATGTTTTAAGGTTTTAAAAGAAAATATTTGAAACCAATGGTTCCATTTAGAAGCCTAGGCTTCTCTATTTAGAGAAACTAATAGTTGACAAGTGTCAACAGAAAACCCAAGAGCTACATCGGCTAACTATATATTAGCTTGGTCAAAGGTCAATGTTTTTAAAATAAATTTAAAATTTACTGTGTATATTTAAAAATATATAACTCAAGGTGACTGACTGACATAGTGATCTATCAACGCACAGCCCAAACCACTGGACGGATCGAGCTGAAATTTGGCATATAAATAAATATTATGACGTAGGCATCCGCTAAGAAAGGACTTTGATATATTCTATCCCCAAGTGGATAAATTAGGGGAAGGAAGTTTTAATGAAACTTTGTCGACTTTAAACCGATTGGGCTGAGACTTTGCAACCATAAAGCTACTGTGACGTAGGCATCACAGTCATCGCAGACGAAGTCGCGAGCACCAGCTAGTTTTAAAATAAAATCTTTACTAGTATAAGAAATTAAAACTGTTATATTTGATGGTTTAAACTCCTTCAATTATTAATTCTTTTGATAATAAAACGTATTATTTCATTCATTATAAATGAATTAATAATTGTAATGAAATTATAATTTTATTAAATATAATATAATTTAATTTAATGTGCGTATAAATAATATTTTAGGTATCTTTTACTTTTCATTAATTATTGTTCATCTGAAATAATTCAGTGCACCATTGTTGACACTCGTAGCTTTTTATCTGGGCACAAGTTACAAGTTGTTTTATTTCAAACAGTAGTAATTAATAATGTGTTTGTTGTGTTTGGTAAATGGTATAAAACACATAATATTCTATCATAAAGTACCAGGATAACATATACGCGGCGTGTTATATAATTTATAGCGCTCGTCCGTAGATTGCTTACCGGTTTCAGCAACGCGTGCCGATTCGCTAACGATGCTTATTCACATATCCCTTTCTTTTATGTTTACCTAGTACTTTCAAAGACGGCGAACATTTTTATACTAACTTCAAAGACTTGGAAGGAAAATTCAACGTATGAAAATGAAATATGAATTTTAGTCTAAATCTGTACATTAACATGAAGAAAACCTTCGACTTACAAAATATTAATAATTTTATACATTTTTTTAAATATAATCAATACCTACTATGTCAAGACACACGGAATTTTTTTGAGAAAATGGCGTCTAAAGATTTCAAGCCCATTCTCTTAAATTTGTTTGAAAATGTATATATGCATATTTTCTTTTCTATTTTGATAAAAAGTGTAAAAAGATTGGTATAATGAGAAGTTTTATCTGAGAATAAGCTTTTCAAATATATGAAATTACTACTAATAATTTACTAATAATTATTGCAAAATATAGAACACACTTCAATATTTGAAACATTAAATTAAGGAAACTTTTTTTTCCTACTTATTTAGTTTTTTTCGAACAATTTAATTACGCGCTGCATTATCAGAATACATCAATATCTACGAATTTAACTTTTTGTGGGTTGACACATTATTGCTTATCAGCATCCATGTATATTTAACACTCTACATTTCGAACTTTGAAAACTAGACTCTTAACTGGTAGCTAGGCAACGACTACTAACTTGGTCTTCAAAAGTAGCAGATTATAAATATTATTGTCAACATAGCAATATTTATAAATATTATTGTAAAAAATATTTATTAAAAAAAAAACTGTCGTTGAAGATTACGATGAGATAATATGTATACTAATATTAAATAGCTGAAGAGTTTGTTTGAACGCGCTAAACTCAGGAACTACTCGTTCGAATTGAAAAAATATTTTTTGTTAGATAGTTTATTTCTTTAGGAAAGCTATAGGCTGTATTGCATCACGCTACGACGCAAGTGAAACGGTAAGGAACTAGTCGACTATAAAACAGGAATGCCTTATTACGTCGCGCAATATCTGACGCTTCCCGCGGAAATCGATTCGAGAATTATCGAGGAATCGTTAGTCCCTCTTCGGTTTCTACTATTTTTTATCCATCTCGTTGGAAAAACCGATGCAAGGATCTCTTTCTACTTTAATGCTATTACGCTTTCTATATTGACATTTCAAAGGAACCTAATGCAATTTTTTTATTGTAAAATCGTCTTTCGATATCCGTTGTAGTTAATTACGTGGTACGCCAAAGAATTAATAGAACATCTTATTGAATTATTCATTTATAATTATTCCTCTAGATTATCTCTTAATATATATCTTTCGAATTAACGTTAACTTATAAAAATATATGAAATATCTAATGACGCGTATACATTATTTCTTCCGTTATGTTAGTCTGACTAGTATCTCAGGCTCAACGATTGGTTCATTAATCAAAATACCTGCTACACCACGCCACGCTATGCTAAGCCATATCAAATGAAATTACGCAAAACGATACTATTTATAAGAAACCATATATTTTATACGCCACATTACACTACGATTAGAACTATGAAATCAGATAACAAACAAAAAAGCACATCAAAATTGCCCATTCCTTAGAAACAGACACACATATACTCAGTATGTGTTGTTGACATATGGATGTTGATAAGCAATAATGTGTCAACCCACAAAAAGTCAAATTCGGGGATATTGATATATTTTATTATCTAATAAAAAGTTTTTCAAATATTTGAGGTTATTGTATAAATTGCAAAATATGGAACGCACTTGAAATTCGAACTAATTAATTAAGAAACTTTTTTCCGTACTTATTTAGTTTATATGACTTCAATTTTTTTTTAATAATGTTAAGTGGGTGATGCATTATCAAAATACATCAATATCTCCGAATTTGACTTTTTGTGGGTTGACACATTATTGCTTATCAGCATCCAAGTGAGAACGCTGATATAAATAACTTTAAATCGCTATAGATCCTAAACGGTAATTCTAATTGAAAAACGATGTATAAAACATAAAATAATATTTAAATAAATATTCAAAGACATTTATTGAGGATGGCTGTAGGCTATATACATCACGCTACGACTCATAGGACCCATTTGACATAGTTCGTCGATTTTCATTTTTGTTTATTTTCCACATTATAACATCCAAAACCGTCCTATTGATTTTTCCACATTTTTATTCTTTCTATGACATCGCCGTCATAACAAACCAAGCGACGTGGCATTATCAAAATCGGCGCACGCGTTTGGTCTAAATAGTACCACAATAGTACAGATCCACATACATACATACACGCAGTCGGGTAAAGAACACATCATGCCACATCAAGTCACACCAAGTTACGCCAAACCACGCCAGACCACGCCAAGTGAAACAGCACTAGCGAAAGCAGGTCACCAATGGTGTGCGCGTAGTTTCTTTGTCTGAATCACTCCATCACGAGAATTCTAATTGTGCTGACTTCAATGTACTAGTGGCGACGGACTTGATTGCATTGAAATAAAAACTAAAAATCAATTGTGAGAGAAGATAGCTCTTCACTATCGCTTCACTATTCTATCTATACTAATATACTAATATTTACATACACATTGGCACTGTGGCCACTTCAACTGACTGAAGCGCTAACGGTCGCGGGTTCGATTCCCGATTTTCGATTTCGATTGTATTAGAAATGGATGGTTGTCGTATTCTAGGTGTTTGTGTTTGTGTTGTGTATGTTTCCGGACCCCCGACACAGGATCAACCTTAAATAGCCTATAACCTTCCTCACAATAGAGCCGAGATGGCCTAGTGGTTAGATGACGTCGATCTTAACCGACGATCGTAGATTCTAGCCCCGGCTAGCACCGCTGAGTTTTCATGTGCTAAATTTGTATTTAAATTCATCTCGATCTCGGCGGTGAAGGAAACTATCGTGAGAAAACCTGCTTGTCTTTCTGACATATGTCAACCCGCAGTGGAGCATCATGGTGGCTTAAGCTCTACACCTATTAATTCTACTCCTTAATAGGAGAGGCCTTTGCCCAGCAGTGGGACATTTACAGGCTGTTACTTTACTATCCTTTACTAATGATTGCTTGTTCGTTTCACATGCGTTGCCATACCGTTCATTCGATTTCAATAAAGCTTTCGAGAACGTTATAGACATAGTTGAATTACTTTCCATACTCGAGCGTCTTCCCCTCTCATATGTAGTCGGTTAGTGAGATAGATAGTTAGATGTTGTGGACATTAATGGTGTTAGTGTTTATCTTGACACAGCTTATCCTTAATCAAGATGTGACCTGAGTCAAGTCCTCCCAAACCAAACCCTAAATTCGTCATATATACTACTTTGAAGTTTTTATCTCAGACTTTCATAAAGATATTACTGTTAGTCATATTAGTAACTTTATTTTTGAAAGCCACAGCTTTTGTAAGTTTACCTACCTTACTGTTACCAAGTTACAGAGTTGTTTTAAATCAATTAAGAGAGTAAAACAAATGTACTCGCTTTAGTTACCATTATATACAGGAATCCAAGAGAAATCTATCAAATGATTTTACTTTATTATTAATACAGTTTCGCCTCAATTCCCAGCGCGATGCGCAAACGAGGTTTGCTACTAATTTCAACGTTGTATTTTCAGGCTGGATAATAATCGTTACGGAGCTATAACCTATTTTTAGTCATTATATTTTCAAGTGATAATTTGGACCATATAATAAAAAAAATTGCAATATTCATTTGAATAAAACGATAAACTGGTATCGATGGGTATTTATTTTTTGCGTTATCAATTTGCCGTCGTATAAACTTTAAATTAGATAAACTTAACTAAACATAATTAAGTTGCTACGAAAAAGCAATCTAAATCGTATGAATACTAAAAGATCGTGTTAATTATTAACACACACAACGCATAAGTGGAGTGAATACGACGCTAATCCAGATACGGTGTTACAAAACAACGGTTTACATAATAGATGAAGGCTGCATTGTTTCTACGTTTTGCTTGGAAAGATTATTAACAGTACAATACTGCTATTTTACTTCACTATAAAGTTATATTTAAAACAATTGTACAATTTAATAATTGGTTGAAGTGCTAATGGTGCCGGAGCGACACGGTCGAATGCATCTCAGCGATCCCGTGACGCTCCAAGAGAGGCGTGGTAAGAATGTTGGTTTTTAGTGGGTAGTCCAGGGAGTTCCACATACCCGCCTGAGACTATGTCTCTTGCGGGATGCGTAATTGCATTTCCCAACAATAAAAAAAGTGCTTATCGTAGTGCGTTCGATGACAAACATCTATATAAGCCAAATTATCTTTATCGTGGTCTTGCTTTTTTTATTTGTGTTCTGTGTGTTTTTGGACCCCAACACTGGATGAGATCTTAATGGGGGATAGAGAAATGTTATTTATTTTAACGTGTTATATTTTCTAGATGTGCGTCGCAATTCACTGTCGATGTCGTCACATTTATGATGACTGCACAACTCCTCTTCAATTGATAGGTTGTTTATATCGCGAAAAGTTTTTTTTTTTCAAACAAATACAAAAAAAAACACAAATAACTCCTCAGCTTTCCGTATTAGAATAAAAAAAGATTAATATCATTTATACAAAAAAATAAATATTTCAATCATTAAAACCATTAACGAATTCCAGAAAGAATGAAAAACAAAAAATAAAATTAGCGCCCTATCTCCGTACGTTATCAATTCAAGCGCATTTGCAAATATCGATACAGGTCAAAAAATGTTTTAAAAGAAATTGAAAAACTTTCGTCTTTGTTTTTCTCGTTTTGCACGAGTTACGCCAGTATTCCCGCTGAATCTATGTCGAGTGGGCCTCCACTCCGGGTTGCGCTCTCAACCCGCGATACTATACGAATGGTCGGGCAAAGAGCCGGTAGCTTTGTTCCCAGCCTTCGTTGCCGCTTTATTATGTGAATCCGTTTCATACAGCCTTTGTAACTCAGCGATTTCACGAATGCATACCGTAAAAAGATTATTTTTATGAGTTTCATGCAATTTAAAAAGTATGGGTCTCAAAATAAGTCCTTGTGGTGCACCAGTTATATGCATATATTTATTTTGTTTACTGTATTTTTATTATGGAAAATATTTAGGGTTGTTTTCAAATTGATAAATAAATTTTAGCTCTAGGATTTTCGTTCTACCTTTAGAGAGATTTTGTGTTTATAACTATATTAATGTGAAAAAAAATCGTTTGTCTAATTGAACCGATGAGTCTGATAAAAATAGTCCTAGATGAGATTGAGAAAGTTTAAATAATTATCATCATGCCATTTGCAATGATCCATAAGAATGGAGTAGAAGATAACCGCAGATGAAAGAACATAATTTTATTTTAGTACATTTGGATAAACTCACTTACAAATGTGACTATTTTTCGACATCCCCTATAGTTTTAGATTTGGCCTGCCACGCTAGCTTTAAATTTCATCTGTATATTTTTAGTTATTTACTAATTTCCACGATTAATGTTATTTTCCGTTTCTAAAGTGACAGACCAATTTAAATTTCCATCAAACAAAATAGCATTCTCTTGAGAAATACTTGTTCCGAGCCCGCCATCGCTGGTGTCCATTTCAATGTGAAATACTGCAGTCGGTATCAACAGGAAATTGCACTTTTGCAATAAAATAGACACTTGTACGCGCATTTGAAATATTACTCATTGAAAAACTTCAACTGATTTTATAATATACCGAATTGGTTTCTCTGTGATTCTATTTTGTTTACTTTAATTTAATTTATATTTAAATGAAAAATATCTAGAAGGTTTTTACAGTATTTATAATATTTTTAGAAATTTAATTAATACAAGGTGGCTCTATATTCTTTAAATGAATGACCAAGTTTAATCTATTTTTGAATCCCCGTGGCAATAAGAGGAGTGTTATAAGTTTGACCGCTATGTGTCTGTGTGTCTGTCTGTGGCACCGTAGCTCCTAAACGGGTGAACTAATTTGGAAGCGATTCTTTTTACTTGATAGAGGATTTTCCAGCGATAGTTCTTAGACATGTTTCATCAATATTGATTTAGCCTCAATGAATCCGGAGTTTTTTGAAATTTTTTAGTTTTAACTAATCGCCAAAACGAGAATTCAGGAGACATTATTCAAAGTTCCTGAGGAGTATGGCGATTTAGAGTGATTGACGTATATTCTGTTTCTGTTTACTTAAAAAATGTCAAACCAATGTTGACATTCTTCAACATTTGCAAATATTATATCATCTTACTACAAGATGATAACTTTCGCCCGACCTTATATCTATTAATAATTTATAAATGACTTACATTGCTATAGTGTGACTATAATATAGAGGTTCCTCGATTCCTCAAAGACCTCATCATCAGATGTTGACCTGATGACAATAAGATCACATGTGAAGTTGTACTATTTCAACAAAAAATTGTAAATAAGACCTCAATTAAAGGAAAGATCGATAAACATACAAACATAACCATAGCATAATTTTTAGGTTGGTTAAAAACTTAGTTATGAACACAAATTTGTACCCACGCCAGAATGACCTAGCGACCATGGGCGTTTGTGAAAATTCGTTATCACTACGTCAAAAAATAAGGTCTACTGTAGATTGTATTGTGTATAGAATTCATTCTTAAAATTATCAAAATTACAAATACCCAAACCAAAAAACAGGTTTTTACAAGGCCTATTATAAAAAAAATGTCGTATAACTACACATTTAGATATTAAATAAAATATTTGACTAGTTGCGCAACGCTACCCAACGCAACGCTAACCAGCGTAAAAAAACATCGGTGTACGGCATTTTTATATATAAAATACAATATGTTATTTTGATGCTAGCTATATAGCTGTAAAGTTTTATCAAAAACTGTTCAGATCCCCGATACTCGAAAACGCACAACTTTATTACGCAGTAAGAAAGTCAAACACTCACCACGATTTTGTAATTAATAGAGCCACGATTTTGTAATTTTGTAATTAATAGATATGTATAGTTTTAGGCAGATACTGAAACATATTCAATATAACGGGTCCGTCGTAGTCACGAGCTGACCCGCTCAGACCACGTGACCACGACGGATGCAACTTCCTCGAAACGTCGGGCAATAAAAATGGTATTACTACCGTAGGACTCGTTATATGAAATATGAATAGTATAAATCACGAAAGTTTAAAATATATAACTTAAACATACTCGTTACATTTACGTTCAATGACATACAATTACCAAAAAGAATCCAGAAATCCAGAAATATTTGTATGAAAGACGAACAAATCCATCTAACCATACAATCTGGACGCTGATAAGCAGTACTGCGTTAAGGCACACGGATTTCATTTTGAGAAAATGGCGTCTAAAGATGTCAAACCTAGTCTTAATCAATTTGTTTGAGGATGTATATATGCATTTTTTTTTATTTTCTATTGTATATTGATATAAGTTTTATCTATAATAAGTTTATCAAATATATCAGATTATTGTATAAATGACAAAATATGAAACGCACTTGAAATTCGAAACAATAAATTAACTGTACTTTTTCTGTACCTATTTAGTTTAGATGACTTGAAAAATATTCGAATAACGTAAAATACATAACGCATCATCAAAATACATCAATATCTCAGAATTCGACATTTTGTGGTTTAACACATTATTGCTTATCAGCATCCATCTAATAAGTAACATTATACACAAGTATAAAACTTAAGCAATCAACAACCAGCACAAACGACCAAGGAAAGCTAGCCATTAAATCTAAACCACAAATGTACAGAATCTTTCTCAGAATGCAAAGCAACATGTTGACCCGTAGAATTTAATTAAAGCGTCTTTTAACCGCATACTTGCGCTGAGAGTTAAAACCCTTTATGAATATCGCATAGCCGAGTAACCGCGAAATTCTCTCCCGCGATAATAATTTGTTCATTTTCACACGTATAAGTATCACTTACAAGTCTTTTAAAATACAGAGAATCGATTTTTAAAATAAAAACGTTATTATTTTGGTTTTAAAATCAAAGGAAAGTATTTTGATGTAATTTTAATGGGACCAATGGGTGAGTACCCTTTCAAATAAAAATAATTATCCAAATCGATCAAATCAGTTTCGAGTAATCGGGAAACATACAAAAAAATCCCCAGCGAATTGAAAACTTTCTCCTTTTTAGAGAGGTGACAAAAATTGATGAAGATTTCAATCTTTGAGTGATCTAAAAGACCTATAAACCTATTAATTTTTGCTTTATACACTATATTTATTGGACGTCCAGGTTGAATTAGTAAGAGTCAAAACACGTGACAAGTTACGTCGTCGTGTCACACAATACACCATCATAAAACGTGACGACGAGGGTTTTGGCCGTTTAAACTTTGGTTTCCTAGGTTGACGTTGACTGCCATTTAAAAGGCGCTTTATATCTTCAGATGACGTCACTCAAACTTTTACTATGAAAATAATTTTGCACGGTTTCCTAGAAAGCATATTGTGAAACCGTAAAATCAAAATGTTTTCTAGGCGCCCATAATTTGACGCCCAAACCTAGGAAGCCAAATTATTAGACTGGTGCATTACAGCTAAAAGAGCTTCTGACTTATTAATTTACCCACAAGCTAATGCGTTGAAAGCCATAAAGGCTAAATACTCTATGAAGACTGTTTTACCATTAAAAATATCACAATTAAAATAATATAATAGCACCATTTATTTTCATTTGGAGATTTCATTTTTATCCATTAGGAAATCGTGTGTGGTTAAGAAGCAAAAAATAAATTAAACTTTCACATTAACCAATGAAAATATGCTGAGCCGTTGAAATTTGAATATTTTATCTTATAATTTTCTATTTTACTAGCACTCCCTCGTCGAGGCCCCGGGGCTATTGCTCCGGGTGTTCTCGCGTTATTTCGGCCCTGGCTGTATGTCATGCGACTCTGGCTGGCAATGGTCTATTAACTGTCAGATTTTTACACAGATAATAAAACGTGCATTATTTTTTTGGATGTCAAATTTGATGTGCGTAGAAGTGACATTAGAAGTATCTCGCTCGGCCGCAAGTCTAACACAACATTCAACAAAACGCACAGATTATTAAGTCACGTCTATAGAGGGTATTAATACCGGCCGACCGATGATATATATCGTATTCGGAGGATGGATATCTAATACGTAATAATAATAATCGAGGAGGACATGCATCTGAGTTTAAAGCCTTGAGACCAGCACAAGAGACAAGCCCACGAAATAAAATTTTTAAGAAAAAAAAATCCAAATTTTGAATCGATCAACCACTTTTCCATTTTTTGAAATCTTTTTCCGTAAAACTTATACAAACATGATTATATAGATAATCATGAGTGTCCCCTTATATTGCTACAAGATCTCCAGACCAATAAAAGCCTGCGTCTCTAAATTATGTTCGATTTCATGCTTCATACGTTAATATACAACTTAAAAAAATCCTATGAGTCGAAATGTAATGTATTATAGCCTCTATCCTTCCTCGATAAACATGCTAACCAATGATAAAATAATTTGGTCTAATACTTTAGGAGTCTATTTAATGCAAACAAACAAATAATCAAATTTTTTGTCTATATAGATATACATATGAAATAAAATTATATATATTAAAGTCAAAACTCCTTGACGGTTAACAGTTGTTTAAACTGACTAAATCAGTACTTCGGTTCATATACGTTATTTAAATCAACGGATTCTGATAAGCAATAATGTGTCAACCCACAATAAGTCCAATTTGGCGATATAAATGTATTTTGATAATGCGTAATATTTAATATTATTCAAAAAAATTACTGTCATGTAAACTAAATAAGTATGTATATATATAATGTTAATATATAACTAAAATAAAATCATATAAAATTTAGGTCACGACCTCTTTTGAAATAATAATTTAAATGGCGAGTTTATTCTGTCAAAGCTGCCGACATTACTAACGCGCTGGTTGATGTAAAATGTTTAGCTTGCAACTACACTGGATCATTTCGTTCAAACCGGAATAGAATGGAATTCAAAATAATGTTATACAATATAAATAATAAATTCGTGAGGGTTTTCTTGCGTTTATTGTTGCTGCTTCGCTCCTATGAGTTGTAGCGTGATGTAATATAGCCTCTAACCTTCCTCGATAAACATGCTAACCAATGATAAAATAATTTTCAAATCGGTCTAATACTTTAGGAGTCTATTTCATGCAAGAAAAAAACAAATAATCCAATCTTTTCTCTATATAATATTAGTATCGATATACATATAAAATAAAATCATATATATTAAAGTTATAGCTCCTTAATGGTTAATAGTAGTTTAAACTGACTAAATCAGTCAAAAGTACTTCGGTTCATATGCGTTATTTATTTAAACGGATGCTAATAAGCAATAATGTGTTAACCCACAAAAAGTCCGATTTGGCGATATAGATGTATTCTGATGTGTAACATAGTTAACATTATTAAAAAAATTGTTGTCATCTAAACTAAGTAAGTACGTATAAATGTTGCTTAGTTTAATATTTCGAATAT
This sequence comes from Hypolimnas misippus, assembly GCA_037950945.1. NCBI lineage: Eukaryota > Metazoa > Arthropoda > Insecta > Lepidoptera > Nymphalidae > Hypolimnas > Hypolimnas misippus. The sequence goes on along the minus strand of JBBEEQ010000031.1, from coordinate 10,784,796 downwards.
TGAAGTGTGTTCCACATTTTGCAATATACAATTAACTTATATGTATATTTGAAAAACTTATGAGATAAAAAAATTTATTATACTAATCTGCTTTTAATTCATTATTCCTTTTATTAAAACAGAAAAAATATATACTGGTGTTCAAACAGATTTATTAAGACTAGGTTTGACGTCTTTAGACGCCATTTTTTCAAAATGATGTCCATATGGCTTGACATAGTATTGCTTATCAGAGTCAAAATAAAAATGAACTAACGTAACCTATTTTCACGTTTTTGCCTTTCATATTCGTTATTTATTTTAAAAGTACTTTGTCCAAAGCCTGCGCTCAGGTCAGTCAACTCTTAACCGGTCAAAATAACCGGATGATGAAAATGTAACATATCCATGCTGATAAATAAATTTGAAGTGTTTGTTTGTAATTTCATATTAATAGGTGTATCAGCACTAAATGCACATGAAATTATATACGGTACTAACATAAAAAACCAGTTTCTACAAGTTTTGTCTGTCTGTCTATCTGTTTGTTCCGACTAATTTCTGAACCGGCTGAACCGATTTTGATGGGACATTCACTTACAGATGTAACCTAATGTTATAAGAAGCAACTTAAATAATTTTATTTTAAAAATTGTATTCGTTTTAATTAATAAATAAACAAGGTTACGTGAAAACAAAGACCAATGAAATAGTAAACAATATCCGATTCGAATAGGGAAAGTAAACAAAGTCCTTGAGGTTAGGGTGGCTACAGTTTTATTTAATACCAGTTAGGATTTTTTAACTCTCCAGCCCTGCTGATGAGCAGCCTTAACGTAACAAAACGCAGGCATCCATGCTCGTCTCCGTATCCTCGGCTTGCTGGTTGCCTTCGGGGACCGGCGTCAGGCTACAGCACGCACGGTGCCTGCATTTCGTTACAGCAGGCGGCGGAGGCACGAAGGGGAAGCTGCCTAGCTTCCCCTTCGTGCCTCCGAATTTACATAAACACTCTAGGGGTAGATTAGACCAGTACCAGATGGATTCGGAGTTTTCCGATTTAGTTTTAATCTTGAAATAAAAATATGTTATATTTTAAAATAATTAAATAAACAATTTCTAATAATAATAATAATATAAATGTTATAATAGACGCCATTTTGTTCAGCCCGCCAGTGAAGGCTAGGCTGTTAATTGAACGGCGTATTTTGGAAACGGCTCTAACGATTTTCATGAAATTTAGTATACTGGGAATTTCAGTGGCGATAAATCTGTCTAGCTTGGTTTCATTTTTAGAACACGTTGTTTTTTTTTTTATTATTTTCATGCAAAACTGCAGCTATTTTTTGTATTTACTACTAAATCTAAATATAATTTGCAAAAAACACCATTTCACAATAAATTTACAAGTTAAACTCGCTTATTCAGGTACTGAAACATCTATGTAAACAAATTTCATATAACCTGGATTTTATATAACATGAGGAACAGTATTCTCTTTTATTTTAATATTTTCGTCATTTAAGCAGAGTAACTTCGAAAGAAATATTTTCATTACGTTAAAATTTCTTCCAACTTTTTTAATTTTACCGTTATAAAGGTACGAATATATTAAACTAAATTTCTTCTTAGTTTTAATGTTTTCACTGGTGTAATTTTAAAAATATTCAACGCCAAATCTTTAATGAATAGCATTTCTTATGTATCATAATTAATATTAGAATTATATCAGCTGAGTCTGTTTTGCCTACTTAAATCTACTACTAAATATTATTAAATTTTTACCGTCTCTAGCTGTAGCTTGCTGACGACAACTCGTACTTGGGCTGACTCTGTCGGGGCAGTACCACATTCTCACTGGAAATCGACGTGAAGTAGCTAATACAGTAAAAAAATAGTTTCTTACAGTGAGTGAGAGGAAGCCTAACTCCCCTCACCATCCCTGTCCTTACTCTCTCTCCTTCTTCATCTATTCCTTATTAACTTAACAACATATTTGAACCGAGTTACCTTAGTAGTTGGTGATACCGATGATTACAAACACAAATACCCTGAATTTTCAACTGCTAAATTTGTGTTTAAATTCATCTTTCGGCGGTGAATGAAAACACTGTCAAGAAACCTACATATGCCGGGAGAAATTCCGACACGTGTATATCCACTAACCCGCATTGGAGCAGCCGTGTCCATTAAGGTCTTAACATTCTCACTAAAATGAGAGAAGGCCTTTTTCCAGCAGTGGGACATCTACAGGCTATTATTTACTTACTTACGCATTTGTAGCTCGTCTAATGCTGCAAAGATTCAGGGTCGACAAAAACTTAACATGAGTTGACTTTTGCACGTTTATCTATATTCGTTTAAAAATATTAAGAAATCCATCATGCTCAAAGCAAATAAATTAATCATGAAAAGCTTATAAATTTTACGATTTACTGTTATAATTTTGACTGAAAAGAACATGAATAAGTAATTAACTGAAAAAACTTTAAATGATTATAGATTCTAAATGGTAATACTGATTGAAAAATGATATTATACTTTCATTTGACATTCGCGCCGTTATGACTAATGAAACGTCGTGTCATTTATCAGAATCGACCCACGCGTTGTAAATGGTGCCACAAAGCTACAAACCCACATACATACATAGACTGATTACTAATAAAACCTTTATAATATCAATATTACTAATTATAGATAAATTTTGTGTTATTCTTTCAGATATAGGTAGCAATCAGGGCCCTCTTTCCCACTATGCACTCTGGGCATTTTCCCAAGGCCCCGCAATCGATGGGGGCCCCGTGATTGCTATCAGATTATGGAAAGGTGATTGATGATTTTCCCTCCCTTGAAATTTGAAGGTTAACTCTGTTATCAATATAGATTTGCTGTGAATATTATACGTCTATATTTTTAATGTGGCGGTAAAAAATAAACATAACAGTTAAATAAATCTAAAATATTGCCTATTTTACTCTTTATACCTAATTTAACACAATAGTCTTCTGTAAAAGTCATAGGGGCCCATTTTCCTGATATACCCAGGGCCTTCAATAGGTTAAAGACGCTCCTGGTAACGATTTTATTGATTATATTTGCTCCAACACATCTGTTAACGACCTACAAAGCATTTCATAAAGATGACCGATTACCTAAAATCATTTCAACATCAATCAATGTCTGATGACAAAATACTTAAAATGTTACACAAAAATCCAATTTAAGTGTTAACGTAAGCTTAAACTTACATTAAGGAAAATATATACGTTATAATAAAAGCAAATGATTTATTAATAATAAGTATACACCTAAATTTGTTTCTTACCCGACAGCGCGACGCAAAGGTGGGTGATGTGTTTATCAGACTATTTATGTGTGTATGTATGTGGGTTTGTTCCTTTGTGGCACTATTTAGACTTATGCGTAGGTGGATTTCGATAAATAACTGCATCGTTTGATTCATCATGACATTGGGAATGTCATAGAAAGAATAAAAATTTGAAAAGATAAAAATGGACGGTTTTGGGCGCCATAATGTGAAAAAGAGAAAAAAAAATGAAAAATCAACGAACGTCAAATAGGGTATCGTTGAATAGGTAAATATTATTAAGTTTCTCATAACGTTTTGCAGAATTATTTGGGATATATAACGATTTAAAGTTGAATAGTAACGATTCTCACTGATAGGCTTTTAAACAAAACTGATAGATGCACGCTGATAAGATGTGAAAGATGTCAAACCTATTCTTAACAAATTTGTTTGAAGGAGTATATCCATCTTTTCTTTTCTATTTTGATAAAAGGTAATTAAATTAAAACAGATTGGTATGAATGAAATTTTTATCGTGTAATACGTTATTCAAATATATGAGATTATTATATAAATTGCAAAATACGGATAGCACTTGAATTTCGAAACAACAAATTAAGAAACTTTTTTTCGTACATATTTAGTTTAGATGACTGAATTTTTTTTTGAATAATATCTCTAAATTTGACGTTTTGTGGGTTGACACATTATTGCTTATCAACATCCAGTTGTTTTCTGATTGTCATACGTAAATCTCTCTTTTAACTGTGAAGAAAGTAGTCAGTTTATTTGTACATAATTAGCCCTCTGGACGGCATGGCAATCTTGGAATAGAATAATAATAAGCAGTCCCTAGTTAAACCGACTAGGAAGATCGTGATAAGCAACGTATTTTTAGCGAAAAAAAAAAATATATTCCCATCAACAACTAAAGGACTTTAACCACGAAAAGACGGAACGAGATTTTTTATCTAAATATGCTTTCTTTTCCTTGAGATAAGAATTCCATCCAGCTTTGTTTCGTTAAATAACGGTAAAGCCGATCTCGGATAATGATATTGTAGTTCGTTCGGATAAATATCTCGTATTTTTCTATGATAAAATGAGTTTCGTTTCGTTTCTTTATATATTTTTCTGTTTTTACACATAATACATCATTAATATTATCTTTTTCGACGTTAAATGTTTACTAATTTTATAAAAAGAAAATTTGTTTATAAGTTGTTATATAGAGGGTGATCTTTGAAAATTTGAAAATCTGTTTTGCTGAATAACGCATTTATTGAGTACGGTTATAGGCTATAATACATCACGCTATAGGAGCTAAGTGATAATCATAAACGCGAGTGAAACCGCGACGGACAGCTAGTCTATTTATAAATAGGCAAAGACACTAGTGACCTTATCTTCTGTTTTTCAAGCGATTTTATTTTTTTAACCGATTTCAAAAAGGGGGTTTATGTATTTTTATTATTAGGAGCGGATATAGCCCTTTATTTATTTCAGTGAAAATCGTCCAAGCGTGACTATGAACTCACTTATATGAATCATTTAACATCTAAATATGTATCTATATCTATTAAAAAAAATCAACCTGTATATTACAATACAGAATATTTTGAATATAAATATTTTCAATCTTCAGGATTGAACATTGAAAATATTGTCAAGTCTGGATCTAATCACTAGAGAACGATATTTTTTTTATTATTTCACTAAGGCACGTGTGTGACGTTACAGTTTCAATGTGTTTGTAGGCATGCTCATCGTGCCCAAAACCCATAGACCTTTGTACTGTATATGTCATTCAAATTATCATAATTGCATTTTTTTGGTTGCCGGGACCCAATTACTAAGATTCCGCTATCCACCTATCTGTCTGTTCGTTCGTCTATCCGTTTCTTAACGGGCTGTACTTCGTGATCCGTATTTATTCTATATTTATTCCTTATCAATCAACAATACAAAAAAAATTAGACAGCATCGATAAAATAGGTAGGTACGGGTTGCTTTAGGTGCAACAGGCGACCTTATCGCTAAAACAGCGAATTCTTTCAGGCAATCTCTGAGGAGAAAAATAGTCATACTTAAAATTGATAATTTTAATATCCAATCCGCACCTAACTGGTACAGTTGAAATTTTTCACAGAATGTATATTTCTATAACCGTTATAATAAAAAATACAACTGCGTAATCTGACCATCAGCAGTTCTGTCTAAAAGCCTATATGAGAGAATCGTTATTAGCCAACTTAAAATCGTTATATGTATATCCGAAACGGAAATTCTGATTGAAAAATTATATAAGAAACCTAAAAATGTTTTCGAAATGCCTATTCAAAGATAACCCAGTTGATATTTTTCGTCGATTAAATTTTTTTTATTTTTACATTATGACGTCCAAATTCGGCCATTTTGATTTTTCAAATTTTTATACTTTCTATGACATTCGCACCGTTATGACGAATCAAACAACGTGTCAATTATCTAAATTTGGACCACGCGTTCGGTCTAAAAAGTGCCAAAAAGATACAAACATACATAGACTGCTAAACACACTATCCTACTGCATCGCACAGTCGGCTAATAACAAGATTAGATTTTTAATGAAAGCATGAAAAAGCTAAAATTTTTAGAACAATCCCAGCCAAATCCGATTTCTAGATTGCCTTGGTGTTTGCCAAATGGTCTCTGTTATCATGAACACTAATACCATTTCACTATTATCCAAGAATTCAGACTACGACAACTAAAAGCCTATATGAATGCTGATTAGCAATAATGTATCAACCTTCGAAAAAGTTTTGAAAAACTTATTACATATAACTTTTTGGTACACCAGTCTTCTTTTAATATATTACACTTTTTAACAAAATTGAAAAGGAAAGATTAATATACATATACCTACTTTTTTAAACAAATTTATTAAGAATGCGTTTGAAATCATTACACGTCATTTTCTCAAAATGAAGTCCGTGTGGCTTAACATAGTATTGCATATCGGTGTCTACGTATACCTAAACTAATATTATAATAATGTATACCTAATAATATAGACCAAGCGCAGTGGCAAACATCTGTATTGATCATATGGATGTTTCTCGTGGTCTGGGGCTTTGTGTTTGTGTTGCGTCTTTCCGGACCACCAACACAAGATCGTGTGATCCTAATAGGAGTCGCTAAGTGTTAAGCGTTTATTTATTATTTATCTATATTAATATTATAAAGATGTTAAATTTTGTAAGTTTGTATGTAGGGGATAATCTCTGACACTTCTGATCCAATTTCAAAAATTCTTTTTCCATTGGATAACCTGTTTTTCAAGGAAAGTTATAGGCTATATTTTATCACGTTATGGCCTACAGGAGCGAAGCAACAACCGTAAGCGAAGTGAAACTGCAAGGGGAAGCTTGTTTATATGATAAAAAGAGCGAACTTTATATATGCGAAGTAAATTCTAGTAACCGAGCCTATTTTTAACCCCTGACGGCAAAGAGGAGTGTTATAAGTTCGGTTTTTTTTATTTTATTTTTATTATAAATATTTTTTATAATAAAAACCTATTGGAAAGGAAACATGTATGTGTACATGTTGTAAAACAAAATCTACATTAAGGCGAGCGAAGTCACGCAAATGCTAGTTCTTTTAAAAAATAACCTCGTAACTACCGTTGACAAAATATCAAAGAGAAATATTGTAAAGGACTGTTTGATCTTTTATATCGTTCCTTGATATGGAATGCGAGTCGAATTCCAATGATTCTGCTATTTTTAACCCATGATCCAAAAAAGAGTGATGTTATAACGTTGACAAGTGTATATATTCGTATATCTGTGTCTGTGTCATCAAATTTAAATTCAAAATATACTTTATTTAATTCATATTTAATATAACGGGTTTTATCGCGATTACTTATGTGGTTTTTCGCGATTACTTTTTATTGCGCGACGTTTCGACGAAGTTACATTCGTCGTGGTCATTACATCGGTTGGTGGTACCACGACGAATGTAACTACCATTAGTATCGGTATTACTACCATTAGTTATCGCGATAAGACCCGTTATATTAAATGGACGGTGGTAAGCAATAATGTATTAACCCACAAAAAGTCAAATTCGGAGATATTGATGTATTTTGATACTGCATCAACTATTTAACATCATTCAAAAAAAAATCAAATTATATAAACTAAATAAGTACGAAAAAAATTTTTTTTAAATAATGGTTTCAAATTTCAAGTGCGTTCCATATTTTGCAATTTATACAATTATCAAAAACAAGCCACACGGACTTCGTTTTGAGAAAATGGCGTCTAAAGATGTCAAACCTATTCTTAATAAATTAGTTTGAAGACGTATATATTCATGATTTTTTTTCTATTTTGATAAAATGTATATTGAATCAAAAGCAGATAGATTTATTTAATGTGTTATATAATAATAAGTTTTTAAATATTTGAGATTATTTTATAAATTGCAAAATATGGAACGCACCTGAAATACGAAACATTGAATTAAGAAACATTTTCCATACTTATTTAGTTTGGATAACTTGAAATTTGTTTGGATAATGTTAAATAGGTGACGTAGTATCAAAATACATCAATATCTTAAAATTTGACTTTTTGTGGGTTGACACATTATTGCTTATCAGCGTCCAAATAGTGAAATATACTTAAAGAGGTCTGGAGGCCGATTTTGATTCTAACACAAACTTCGTCATTAGTTTTATGACAAATTCACTTTCCTAGCTAGGAATCGAAACTGCTTACTTTGAAAAAATAACACCCTATATTATTGTACAATCTGATAACTTACTTATAAGATCAACTTTAGGACAGTAATAGTATACGGCAAACTAAAGGAAAAGTCATTTATTTACCTATTTATTTATTTATTTATTTATTTATTCGTAAGATACACCATCGGTATACACACAATAACATTTGGACGCTTATATGCAATACTGTGTCAAGCCACACGAACTTTATTTTGAGAAAATCGCGTCTAAAGACGTCAAACCTATTCTTAATCATTTTGTTTGAAGACGTATATATCCATCTTTTCTTTTCTATTTTGATAAAAGGTGTTATGAATTGAAAGCAGATTGATATATTTAACGTGTTATCCAATAATAAATTTTTCAAATATTTGAGATTATTGTATAAATTGCAAACTATGGAACGCACTTAAAACTCGAGACATTAAATTAAGACACTTTTTCCGTCCTTATTTAGTTCGTATAACTTAAAATTATATTTAATGTTGTTAAATAGATAACACACTATAAAAATACATCAATATCTCCGAATTTGAATCAGCATCCATTTATAATACACATTTAAGTATTCTTATTCTGTGTGGTATGCCATTACAGGCGTATACAACACTTGTTACAAGCAACACAAAATTTTCTTAATTTTAAAATTGAAGTAAAACTAATACAGACAAGATTATATAAACTAAATAATTAAAAACAAAGAGAGAAAAATTTTAAATAAAAAATTAAAATAGACCAAAACTTCAACAAAACTCACAATTATTTAAATTAATATACTAACTAAATAACATTTAATCTCATACATTAATTAAACCTTAATTAGTCTGCATATTTATATACAACTAATACACACTACAAAATGTAATTCAACATTACTTTTCTATGAGAAATTTACAAAGGAGCTCAAGGAATTTCTCAGGTTTCTGTCTATGCACCACGTGTCCTGCTCCATCGACGAAAATTAGGTCAGCTGACGGGAAGTACTCCTTTATTTCCGGCATATCACTCTGCCTGGAAATTAAATACTTTTAACATTGCTTGTTTAAATCTATACAGATAAATAAAATAATCTGTCTGTCAGTCTCTGTGTTTGTCTGTTTGTTTCGGCTGATCTCTGAAACGGATGGACCGATTTTGACGGGACTTTCACTCACAGATTAATGTTGTAAGGAGTAACTTAAGCTACTTTTATATTAAATTTTATATAAATATAAAAGAGGGATAACGAAATTGAAACACATGAAATAGCGGACGATAACCGTTTTAAGTAGGGAAGGTAAACATTGTATAAATATAATTTTTATATAATAATTAAGTAGAGTACTGACTTGTTCACGTGCATTTTATATCTATTTCATTTATATCTATTATATCAAATGTTCGTGGGCGAGTGCCCTCGCCTTGGACATTGGAACGTCTGAACTAATGCGCAGGGTGGCCATAGCATCTAACAATTTCTCTAATGCCAATGCTTGAGGACTTGCCTTCAGTGGTGATGTGTCTTCTATAGCCAGACTTGATATTAATGCAGGCTGAAATATGTAAATTTTAATAATATTATCAAAAGTTCATAACGGAAAAAATATTCCTGTCATTTTAAGCTATTATTTTATTCTTTTTTTTTTGCTATTGACTACTGATTGGAATAAAATATATATATTTTTTAATTTTGTTTAAAAAAAAATGCCAAATAAATTGACTATTGAATACTTTATGCTGTTTCTTGTTTTCTTTCGTTATTATATTTTTTTTATTTTCCGAAATTACTCGAAAACGGCTTGACCGATTTACTGAATTCATTTTTTATTTAAAACTTTCGAATCAGTCCCATAATATATTCATCTAATTTTAAAAATCCGTGGACAAATTCGCATCGGATTTCGATTATTTTCAATATTATTTCGATAACTTACACGAATTAATGCCAGCACCATAGCAGTGTAACCGCCCATACTATGCCCTAATACGGAGACCTTTGGCAGTTCCAGCTTCTTGAGCAGTTCGATCGCGTCGTGCGCCATGTGTAAGTACGTGTGCTGAGGAGAGTGTGGGCTGTCGCCATGGTTGCGAGCATCAATGGTTATCACCCTCCTACCAGTGGCTTGATTAATTTCTTTGCTCATACCGTCCCAGTCGCTTCTCGTTCCAACCAGTCCATGGAATATAAGCAAAGGGGCCTTCGTCGAAGTTTTACGTAGACTTTCGTAGCTTGAATATACTAACTCCACTGTTTCGATTTTGCTGGTAGTTTGACTAGTGGTATTCACACTTCGAGAAATTAAGTGAGTTAAACGAAAGGGTTCACTTTTGGTTATTTTAAAAATATCTTTTTTTAATTTTAAAGTAATATTAAATAACATTTTTTTTTATTTAACTTATTTAAAATCACAGTTTTCAAATGTAGCAAAGTGTTCAATGGCTAAAACGTTAACGTAATGAATAAATTTGACTGTCTCCAATAAAAGTGATTTGCGTGGACATGATAAGGTACTTGAAAAATTGTAAATAAATATGACTATTTTGCATTGAAATATTATTTGTCAAAAAAAGCACACCACGGCTTTGACATAAAAAAGCAATCCTGTAATCTAGCCTTTTGCATAGAAATAACGTTTAAATGTACCTGAAATTCTCCTAATAATTCAGTAACCAGAGGTTGTGCTGTCTGCAGAAGGAGGCCTGTCATGGTCTTCAACACTAGCAAGCCTGGGTGTATACTGCGCTAAAGTGGTCACTTTCAAGCAATATAATAATTAAGTGCAACATCTCACACTTAAAAAGAAGTATTTAAATTAAATTTAATTAGACCTTGGCCAACATATCAGTTTGGCCATTCAAGGGGCAATGCCGCCAGTGTTTTGGGCACTTTGCCTCACTGCAATGACATCGACAGATTTGTAGGTTTTATATAGTTTAATTTTTCTTTGTTTAATTCATCTTTTAATATTTTTATTGTTTTTTTTTTCTTTTCAGAGTGTTAATTATATTCTATTTGTTGTTTATTTATAAATAAATATTTATATTAAAAATTAACATTAAATTAGACCTAAGTTAATAAGTCCTATTAAATAAATAATTTGGATTATTAAATCAGTCCTAATGGCACTGACATATATTGACCACATGTTATTTATTTAATGAAGTAAATACATATTGTGGTTAAAATACAACACATTTTGGCTAAAGTGTAATGTTTATTGCATTCAGTTAAATATAATTCCATATAGATAATATTTCAATTTATATTTCTTTAATAAGAATCTATGTTTCAAAATGTTATTAGTTAAGTCAATTAACAGTTAATTTCCTATTTATAAGGGGGATAAAATTGTAATAATTATAAAATAATAATTACAATTTTATCCCTCTGTAGTAAACTGTAACTGTCTCTGATAGTAAACTGTAAACTGGACAAGATTAACGTTTCTGTGGAGAAAACCTATCCCCTCTATAAGCAGAATCACACTATTCGGTTATATAAATATAAACTACCTAAGGCCCTGAGATCTTGTTTGTGGTCTATAGATATTATTTTTGTCATAAGTCTAACAGAAAATTGTTTGTTATATAATAATGAAATGGATGTGAGTGTCCTGTACTTAACTATTTCCATACCTGTATTGATATTAATTAATAATTGGACGCTGACAAGCAATACTGTATTAAGCCACACAGACTTCAATTTGAGAAAACTGTGTCTAAAGACGTTGAACATATTTTTAATACATTAGTTTACAGAAGAATACATACATCTTTTCTTCTCTATTTTGATAAAAGTTATAATGAATAAAAATCAGAATGTTATAATCAAAAGTTTTTCTAATATATGAGACTATTTAAGATCTTAATTAATTTATATACATAAATTAAAAAAAAAATAAAAGAAAAGATTATACATTAAACTATTTACATCTTATTTACTATAAAAAAAAGGATTATATTTTACAAAACATTGTAGACCTCATCTAAGCCACTGCATCTGGGTAAAGTTCCCAAAAATACTGGCAGCATTACCCCGTTGAATGGCCAAGCTGATCCTTTGACCGAGGCAGCTGCCAGCTCTTGGGTATTATTAGATTATTATTAGACTATTGCATATTACAAAATATCTAATACTTTTCAATATTCGAAGCATTTAATTAAGGAACTTTTTTCCGTACTCATTTAGTTTAGGTATATGAATATAAAAGTATTTGAATAATAGTAAATACGTGACGCATTATCAGAATTTAGCAATATCTACGAATTTAACTTTTTGTGGGTTGACACATTATTGTTTATCAGCATTCAATTGTGCTCGTAACCGAATTATACGACATTCCAGTGGATCGACGAGTTTAAACACGTTTTAGGTACTTACATCCTTGAGCCGTCTTAGGACTAGTTTATTATGTAGACCTTTGATCTCGTACTCTCTGCAAGTTGATTAATAAGTTTCGAATAAAATTTTGTTCTTTGAAGAAACAAAATACTCACTATATAGAAACATTACTGTCCAGGTGTAACATATACAAAAAAAAAACAATTTCAACACAGTAACAACAAAAATAAACACTTAAAATAATTTTAGTTTGTAAACAAAACTTTTTTGCTGCCTACGCGCACAAATTACAAAATGCTATGACATTGACAAGAGGCCGCGCTGTGTTCGCGCCTGATTTCTGCTGAGAGGGCGCCCTCTGGTAACTTAATTAAGAACCTTAGACTTAGAATAATTTAAGCTATATTTAAACATTACTGCTACACAAAAAATCACTTCTTTATCTCAATGTTTTTGAAGACATATAATTTATGAATGTTGAGCTATTTTAACCAAACATTAGTATACAGTAACATGCTAGGTAAGTATTTGGTTTTTCTAAAAAATATATATTGGAATCCCCATAGAAACTTATTGACTCAAAGTTTTTAAATCAAATTATTTCTTTTATGGGATTTCAGCCGACTTTAAGAAGGAGGAGGTTCTCAATTCGTAGCGTGTGTTTTTTTAAGGTAGGTAACCTGAGGTACAGAACTCCGTCATTTATTGACCGATTTGGAAAATTCTTTTTTTTATTTCTATATTATTTTTTATACTCAAGACTCGTCCTAAAGATGTTTTTATAAAACGATTTAGTCGTTTGGTTTTTAAATCAAAATAATGGGACTTAGTATGTCATCCAAGTAAACGAAAGTGTTGTACTATTGACGGCAAAACACACAATTTCGTTGATTTGAATGGAAATTTATTGATAAAGATTAGAATAAAGATTAAACTTTATTGTTTTAATGTTGTTTTCGAATAATCATATCAATTATATACTTTAGAGTAAATTGACACATCTATATAAATCAATTGCCGTCATTAGTCTCATAAAACTTGAAAATGGTTTAAAAGCAATTCGATTTTTTTATTATATAACACTTGAGTGTTTAAAGAAAAATCGATAACGGAAAAGAATCGAAATTGAGAACTTTAGGTAGTACGAAGTTTCATGAAAGGAAGAAGGGTCATATAGTATCTATACTAACATAATAACGGAAGAGCGAATTTTATATGTGCGTGGTTAACTCCGAAACTACTCAATTTTATTAAACATTATGGCAGAATTTTTATGCGTATTATTGTACAAAAAATATACATTAACACAAAGCCATGAGCAAAAGCTAATATACATACGAAGTAATAAATTACATATAATATAAAGCTAGTATATAAGATAAAATAAGGTATATGAAGCTAGATAGATTGATTCCTTAAAGACGTTAATCTTAAAAACTGACCGTTCGATTTAAAAATTCTTGAAAATAATTTAGCTGGGAAACAATCACGCCATGGACACCTAATGTTAAATTATCGCTGCCGCCCATGAGATTTATAGCACTAGAGAAACTAGAAATGAGCTGCTAGCTTAAATAAAAATTAAAAGGGAATAGACAATTAAGAAAGAAATGGAAAAGGAGATTAGGCTTCCGGCTCTATTGCTCACCATACAAAATGCAACTATATTAGCCGCATTACGACAACCTTCATTTAGAATGAGATACTGCCGCTCGAGCCAGTCTGTATATAAGCTTATATGTTCTTAATTTATATTTCATAATTTAATGATATTATATAACAATACAACGTTACAAGCTTATGGATTTTGACAAACAGATTGCCGACCATTTTCAACTACGTTGCATAGCAACGAACTAGCGACTGAGTACGACAGATGAAAGCATCTTTAGCCAATAAGTCAATTATCAAAGTTGGAAATAGGTACAGGTTTTGAACTTTAATCATAGTTATAATTAAATATTTAAATTTATATAACTCAAAGGTGACTCACTGACTGACTGACATAGATTTTTCAACGCACAGCCCAAAGCACTGAACGTGTCGGACTGAAATTTGGCATACAGGTAGATGTTATTACGTAGGCATCCGCTAAGAATTTTGAATAATTCTACCGCCAAGGAGATAAAATAGGGGATGTAAGTTTGTATAAACTTTGTCAATTTAAAACCGATCGGGCTGAGACTTTCCATTCATAAAGCTATAATGACATCGCAGACGACGTCGCGAGCACCAGCTAGTTAAAATATAAATATCTAACAGAACTATCTAATCTAAATTATCATTAAGTTTACAAAACACTTATATTTTTATTAGTACTTGATAAGTTTCTTGATAACAAACGCAATCATAAACATATTAATAATATAAAAACTTTTAAAAAGCCGACTAAATTTTACCGAGTCTCGTATGAAAATATGTTAGTTTTTAAAAATATTACAAAAAAGTAAAAAGCATATAAATTTAACACGAGATAAACATGAAATAAATTAAATTTATCCTTACGAATGATTTCAATCTAGAAAGAAATTACCGTAAAATTAATTTACATCAAAGGCGACAATTTGGGTTATCCTCAGCGAGGATACGGTAATTTTCCGTCTACTGCGCTAATTGGTAAGACCCGCCATCGAGGCGCGAAAAGGTTTACTCTATAACTGACGATAAATATGTTCGTGTAGACAGAACTCATGTATACATTTGCATGAATAATGCTTTACCTAAAATTAAGCGATAGATACATAGCCCTTAGCAAAATTATCTTCTTTATTTTCTTGTATATACCAGGAAGATACAAATATATTATTAAACCTGTAAATTGTATAAAACGGAGCGTCCGTTGCTGTCTGTGCATTTAGATTCTTTAAATTACGCAACGGATTTTAATGCGGTTTTCTCCAAGAAACAGAGTTATTTAAGAGAAAAATTTATATGAATAATAGATGCATATTTTAGTAAACAAAAGTCAAGAATTTCAAAGATTTGTAATGTGATGTCATAAAAGTAACATTGCACCCGTGCAAAGCCGAGACGAGTCGCTAGTCTATTATAAAGCCTAACCCCCTACCTAAATACTTTCAAATCAGCTTCAACCCTCTTTATTTTTTATCTGGCAACGAATTTGTAGCTTCTCTGGTGCTGCATAGGTATCCACGGACGACGGTGATCACCCAATGTTAGGTGACCCACCTACTCATTTGCCTGTTATTTTGATACATTGAATTAAAAAAAAATTAAAATTAAAACGTTGATTCTTGCAGGTTCGTATAGCATAGGCATAATTTATGAAAAATAATCAACAAAAATTTTAATTTAGTTTTATTCTTTTTAAATATCGATTCTGCTAACGCTGTTAAAATGTGCCACATGCCTAGTTAGCGTCCTGTCCATAATATATAAGTCATTTTAATAATAGAGATATTAACCATATCAGGGTTGCAAGTGGATAAACTAAGAAAAGGTATATTTTTGGGCCATTTACGTAAAGAATAGGATATTTAGGTAAATATTTATAAACATACTATTACATTAATCTTAAAAATTAACGGTTTGGAAAACTCAGTGTATCTTGTAGGCCTCCACTAATTTTCCGTCTGCTGCACTAATTGAAAAGTAGCCAGCCGACTGTAAAAACACGTCACTACCGTCAGGTAAACATCATTTTCGTGTCGGAAGTCAATGATATTTAATAACTATAGATATCTCACGTTCAAATTATGACCAAAGAGTACAATACTACGTAAAAAAGAAGGGTATTTCATAGATAAAAACCTATGGCGAATGAACTGAGCTTCTTTAACAGTATTAAGTGTTCACAGATTATGTCAAGTTACATAGTAGTAGGCACAGACATAAAATTACACTCAATCAAGTTTAAAATTAGTAAGATTTTAAAAACTACTCTACTACTTTTTTATTTAATCGTACCTGAAAGTCAGTAGAATAACTATTACCAAGTTAGAGTTGTTAATATCAGTTACAATTTTCACCTTACACATAATTTACTTTACTCTTTGAAGACGCATGAGAAGAAAGTTCTTATTTTGTTAAGATTTACTGTAAACAACTTAGTAACTAGATTTAAATAATTTTAAATATTACCATCAACACCTTACACATTAAAATTAGTCAAACCGTATAGTCTGTAAGCGGTCACAACGATTTACAAATTTTGACATTTTCCGTCCACCATGTTAGTGTTTTGCTGACGTCACATAACTTATGACATTCCAGGGAAGAATACTTTAATGATACCTTACACTGCAAAATCGGTCAAGGCGTTTAGACTACAATAGATTACAACTGAGCGGACGGATTATATAGATACGTATGTATATTTCACATACAGATACAAAAACACATATTTCCTTCTATCTCAGTCGGGTAAAAATTGAGCGAGCAATTTTATTCAAACGAGAACCGTTACCTTACGCAATTCCCATTCATATCGTAACGTATGCAAATTTGTTTATCGACACGTGTTTTACTATGTAAAATATGCATTAAAGTTTCCCCCTCTCGACTTTGAAATGCAACGACAATTTGCATTTTTACCATACGTGTTTTACTATTGGAAGTCACTGAGATATCACATAGCGGATATACATAGCTGGTCCAGTTATTTCCAACTGATTTTTACACACAGAAATTGCAATCTGACCTCTATAACCCCTGAGGGAGGCCAGTAACCATTTAGACTAGAATAGGGAGATTTCCCTACTAAGAGTAACGATCATTATCAGGTGGAGAGATCCACATCCAACCATAAGCTTGCAAAAACAAGGCAGATAATCTTACCGAACTCGTTTCATCTCTTTCTAAATAGTTGTAAATTTTTAATAATTGTAAATTTCATTAAAATTAATAAAAACATTAAAATAAAATCTAAAAGTGACTTTTAGCTGAGTTACCAATGGTAAAGTGAGACATGTTTGATATTATATACGAGTCTCTCCATCTCGAGGGAAATGTATACGGCGGGATATGGCGCTGTTCGACGGATGACCTTTCCGCGCAATTTAGCAGCCATATTGGTTTTTCAGGCACGTTTTGAATCTTTTCATGTCTTGCGGCTTTGGATTCACGTAATCTGATTTGTAGCAATATAAATTCGATTTATAGACGTAATGCCTCGGTAAAATTTGAATAACTTGTGAGCTATATCTTGAAATATATTTTGAACAGACTTTAAATGTACTACTCAATTCGGTTGATGTATCGTACATTTGGCATTTTTGTAACGATTTATATAATTTATTTTAATTTGAAAGAATAATCTGATCTAAAATCGAAGTAAAATCTATACTAATATTATAAAGCTTTAGTGTATGTTTGTTTGAACGCGCTAATTTCAGGAACTATTAGTTCGAATTTATACATTCTTTAAAAAGTTTATTTATTGAGGAAGGCTATAGGCTATATTACATCACGCTACGACTTATAGGAGTGAAGTAGTAATTAGAGCATTTAATTAAAAAATAATACAAAATATGTAAAAGAGGATATACCCCTATTAACGGACAGACAAACTAAAAAGTTATTTCACTTGCGTGTCTCATGTCATAAAATATAAATTCACTCGATCAAATGGACGCTGATAAGCAAAAATGTGTCAACCCACAAAAACTCGATTTTGGAGATATTGATGAATTCGGATAGTGAATCATGTATTTAACATTATTCAAAAAAAATTCAAGTTAATAAATACGTAAAAAAGTTATTTAATGAAACATTTCGAATATTGAAGTGTGGGTCATATTTTGCAATATGAAATAATCTCCTGTATTAGAAAAACTTATTATTTGATAAAACTTTTCATTATACCAATCTGCTTTTACTTCACTATAGATTTTATCAAAATCGACAAGAAAAGATGGATTTATAGGTCTTCAAACAAGTTTGTTAAGAATTAGTTTGACATCTTTAGACACCATTTTCTCAAAATGAAGTCCGTGTGGCTTGACACATTATCGCTTATCAACGTTTTGGACGTTATTACACTTCTCTATACAAACATATGTACATAAGCATCACTTTACAAAAATGTTTAAATAAATGATCATTTACGTCTTCATAGAATTTAATTTGGTTTTATAGCGCTATTATTGTCATTTGTGGTCAACTTCCTACTTTATTTCAGATACTAATGGACACCACAACATTCATACAGCGTTTGGTATTTAATTATTATCCTATAAATTGTGGTTAACATTTCATGGTATCAATAATATCATTAATTATGTTCGAATGTAAGGTCGCGTAAATATTTGTTAAAAGAAGATATATCAAAAATATTTTATTATATCAAAAACTAGTTTTATATATAGATTTGTGAAAACAATCCCCGATTTCGATGTCGTTTTTTTAATACGATATATAGAATGTTTTATTATATGAGGTCTAAGGTCTAATTGTGTAAAGCTGTCGCTGTCAAAAAATTTATTTTTTTGACATGATTTAAGATTTTTGTATAAAAACGCGATATGTTATAACTATTCTCGTTGATATGCTGCGTTCATCCTATTTCACGATAAAAATCTGTGTCTATTTCCAACTTTGACAAGCTCGTCAAGTCTACTTGCCTTAAAATTCGCTAAATGGTTGCTAAGCCACGTCTCAACGATGTTTGCATTGGATCGCAAAAACCATGACCTTATGTTGAACTATTATATTGAATCTATTATCTTAACATTCAATTAATGTTCTTTTGAATGAGTGCAGCGAAACATACATGCAACGATAAACATTTTTATTATTTTTTATATAACGAGATAAAATAGAAAATTCAAAAAAACGACTATCTACACATTGCGACCATTTCAACGAGTCTGAACACGATAATTCAGCTGTATATTGGTAAATTGTTAATCCTGCTGATTCTAAATGATGCAGCATCAGGTCTAGATTACGAAACTATGTTTTTGCGATATCGTTCACAATATAGTAAATTTAGGGTCGATTATAAAATCTTTTCAAGAACTAGAAAAAAGATGACAAACCTCAAATGTCTAAACAGATCGTCATAAATTATAGCCAAGAAATATCTCGACTAAATCAACTTTCAAACAAAAAAAAACAAATCAAACTTGGTCCATTCACTAGGGAGCTACAATGTCAGAGACGATACAGAAACACATGTCAAGCTATAACGCCCTCTTTTTGGGTCGGGTTGAAAATACTAACCAACATCCACGACTTCATATTATAGTTAAGTAAATATAAGTAACAGCCTGTAAATGTCCCACTGCTGGGCAACGGCCTTCTCTCTTATTAAAGAAAAGGTTTAGAGTGATATGCAGGTTTCCTCACGAAGTTTTCCTTTACCATCGTGCTCGAGATGAATTAAAACACAAATTCAGCACTTGAAAACTCAGCGGTGCTAGCTGGGGTTTGAACCCGCAATCAACGGTTGAGATTGACGTGTTCTAACCTCTAGACCATTTCATCGTCATGTTTACTGCATAGTTTCAGCAAAATATGTTTAATAGTTTTTGCTTAAAAGAGAAACTAATCATACATCCAAATATCTATAAATCCTCGCAAAATTTTCCATTTTAAGGAAAATTAAAAATTTCCATTCAAATTACACTTATAAGTTTAGCTCTCAGACTTTCATAAAAATTTACATAAGTTACTTCTCGTTGCTTTACACCTGACAAAAATTTACTGTCAGTGCCTTATTGTTGACATTCACATCTTTCGTAATTACTTACGAATATTCGTTACTTGTTTTATATCGCTCTCGAGAGTAAAACTTACAAATGTAAATCTCGCCTTGTAGTTGTAAGAAAGTAACATTTGTCCATAAGAACTCAAAACGATGGTATCTCCTCACTTCTGAAGCCCACCTCATCTGGAGATAATTGGTGTGTGTTAGACGCTATACCAATTTGGTCTGAAGCGCGTTTTCAATTATTACCACACTCATATGTGAGCTTCTAAACCATAATTAAAACATATGGATTGTTTATAATACTAATCTATACAAATAAATATCTTTGAAAAACTTATTATTAGAACTTTACTAGCCAATCTGCTTTTAATTATTAATACTTGTTATCATAATAGAAAAGAAAACATGGATATGTACTTCTTCGAACAAATATATCAATAGGTTTGACATTTTTAGACGCCATTTCCTTGAAATGAAGTCCGTGTGGTCGATTTCACTTCGTTATTGTTTTCGCTCGCCACGATTTTCGTTCTAGAGAATGTCTTGAAAAATTTTTGAATAATGTTAAATAGGTGACGCTGTATCAAAATACATCTACATTTCCGAAATTTAGTGAGTTGACGCATTATTCCTTATCAATATCCAACTGTCGTTACGTATACATTACTCCATTTTGTCCTTTCTTAACAATTTATTGACTAACTATAAAATACAAAGTTCAATTCTACAACAATAAAATAAATATTCAAAATATTTTTTCATATTCAACCGCGAACACGTCCTTAACTTAATAAACGTGTCCCATTTATCAATTTAAATCGAGACTTTTACGCATGAAAATAAGCGACCGACAAAGGTTTTAAATAAATCACTAGGTCCTATCAGCATAATATAAACGTGGGTCTTGAGAGGTTCGTGAATAAGCTGGTTATTATTAACGCTGAAATGAAAACTATAGATACCCTGAAACGTGTATCGGTTTTCGCGTTATATAGGTCAACGTATTTATATCAAGAATTGAAAATCAAGAGGCTATTAGTAATTAAAAATTATTTATTTAATTAGTTTTGGCTTGATCGTGTCTTGCAATTCTATTTTATTTATATATTAATACGTGAAGCTATACCTTTGTACATTTATTAAATCATCATGAGTAGATATAAAATAATTGGCGTCTTATTACAAACTACACTGATTTTGTAAAATCTTAAAAATCTCTTTCATTATGTAAATAATTTTATGTAAAGTTTAATGTCATACGGTTTTTAATTTTAAATGAAATATGTATTGTATTATTATTTTATCCCATTGTAATCTATATATATAAAATCACTTGTGATTCATCAACGCAGAGCCTAAACCGCTGGCGCTACGAACTTGAAATTAGGCAGTAGGTGGCATTTAGGCTGCAGGCATCCACTTAGAAAGGGTTTTTTGATTATTCACCCCTAAGAAAGTGAAAAAGGGTAAAAACATTTGTATGCAAAATCTTATTCCGTGGTCGTATTAAAACTTAAAACAAATACATCTGGGTGATAGTAATGAAATATAAAATAGAAAACATTGTACTATTATTGCACACTGGGGTGCAGGGGGGTAGTAAAGTTTGTATGAAGAAAATAATTTTTTTTGGCCGATTATTCTTAAATTCAGCACAAACAGAATTTCAAAATCATCCCTTAAAATGACGCTAGGGGGTAATAAATGCTGGAACGGTTACAATTTCGCTGTTTATTTTAAATAGCTAAAATAAAGCTAGTATCTTAAATATTTTGTTTATATTTTTCCGTATTATTTATTTCAATCGGTAATTAGGTTTAAAGAAACGTTAGCTCTGCTACACAGTCATAACCGGACACTAATTATATTGGCAGGACTTTGTTTTCATACAATCTCGTGAAATAGGTTACGATATGGATTATCTGATGTCTAATGTATAATATGTTTTTTATGTTACATCGGTACTCTTAACACCGGCCCATGTACATATATAAAGTATTATTTTTATTGTCCAACGATGCGTCAAAAATATGTAACATAATCTATACTAATATTTAAAAACTAGCGGCCCGCCCCGGCTTCGCACGGGTACATACACACACATACACCCTTTTTTTGCGTCGGGTTTCAAAAAAAGTATACATGTAGTAGTATATATAATAAAGGAAGTTAGAATTTTTTTAATGATTTTTTTTATTCATACTTTTTATTAATGTACTCGCGGCACTTTATTTTATTACATTGACTCCCCCCCGTACCCCAGTGACGCTTACATGGAGCCTACATCGCATGCTGGCTAGCTGATCGCGGTGAGCGGCAACCACGCGACTTTTTTCTAATACTTGCATTTTTAAACTTCCTAAACGTGATATCTTCCGAATGAAATGAAAGTAATTTATTTATAAATGTAATTCTCGGGACAGCTAGTATGTGATAAAACAAATTTAGTTTGTTAAGTTGTAACTTATTCCATAATTTCTTAAATCCAACATTATCTTTGAAAATAATTATAATTTTAACATCCTTTTTTAATAGGATCGAAATAAAGAAATATTTTTAGAGTTTTTTTTTTTTATTATAGGTACATTAAATGCTATAAGAATGAGATTATTACGAAATTATTGAGGATAGCTAACAGTCTCGCGACTTTAACAACAAATTTAATTAACTTTGTTTTAGTAGACTTTGAGATTATTAAATTTTTATGTACTGAATGAGAATTTATCTTACTTTTAAATTTTCTTAAAATTTTGAGACATTTTACTTATCTTTCGGTAAATTCATTATTTTACAAAAAATGTTTCAAGTAAAAATTTATACATTTTTTTAACTCAAGAATGAGTACGTAAAAATAAAAATTTACAAAAACCCATCTAATTTTCTATTATGATGTTACTAAATTATGTCTGTCTAAGGCGTTTTTCTCTCAGACTTTCAAAAAGATTTGCATAAGTTTGTCATTGCTTTACACCACGAAGAATTGAGTGCCTTATTTTTAACTGGTTCACGGCTTTCGTAAGGTACCCAGGTAACTGTTACCAGGTTACTGAGTTATTTTATATCACTTACGAAATTCTTATCAAACTTTAATAATAAAAACAATGTAAATTGTTGCATATTCTGTATATACAAGAATGATTTTTTAAACTGGGCGTGATAGACCAAGTCTGAAAATATAAGGAATAGGGAAAAATACTTATAGGAGCCGAACCCTGATAGACGATTTTAATGAAAACGAAATCTGCATCATTATTTTGAAAAAATCATTTTTTCCAAATAGTAATCGAACCCGCAGATTTAAAAAAAAAAAAAAAAAAAAACACATATAATTTATATCGGTAAATTTCAATAATTCGTACCTCTGATAATATTTTTTACGCCAAAAATATACTTAATGCGGCGAGCATTTTTATACGCATGTGTTGCCAATACGCCCCTAACCAATTTCTAAATTTTGGCGCCTGTAACTTTTTCCGGTTATTCACCTTTCAGAATACCCAGTTACATATACCAATGTTTGATAATAAACAGTGAAATGGCTGACTTATCCAGAATTAATATTGTTTTCGATTGAACATGTCGCTAACAAATATTTATGTTGCCCATTAAAACCATGCTGAACGCAAAGATAAACTTGACCGAAATTGGAAGGTAGCCAAAGCAATAAGTATTGTATTATCATTTGGTACATTTTTATTTGCTAGGATTATTGCTCACCTGTGGTTAACACACGCCCACGCAATATTGTGTTTATAAAATGCTATATATTTCATGTTAGTGTGTGGCCTTATGTAACAGCTGTTCGTTGCTGTATAAGTTATTTTTTTACAATATAGTAGTCTATGGAACTCTCTAGTCTATTATCACGTATATATATAAATAAATGGACAAACGTTCGCAACAATCGTGGATCATTTACCATCAGTTATTGAAGAGTTCCCTTTCATATCCCTGAACATATTTATCAGGTCCTATACACTAAAACTTTTTGAAGAATTAGCAAAAACCCCAATCAAAGTCGGATCAGTTTTTGAGAAAATCGCGATACGGGTCAAATGCAGAACCTACTTTTTTGAAGTAAGTTTAAAAGGCAAACTCTATCTGACACGGCAAACTATTCAGTGTAAACTTTACGATTTCCATTCAAGGGGAGAGCATTACGGATATCTACCGTGCAGCGCGGAGTAATAAAATATTTCACAAGCTGAGTGGATTGCTTGTTAGTTTAACTGAATCTATACTAATATATAAAGCTGAAGAGTTTGTTTGTTTGTTTGATTGTTTGCTTGAACGCGCTAATCTCAGTAGCTACTGGTCCGATTTGAAAAATTCTTTCAGTGTTAGATAGCCCATTTATCGAGGCGAGACATTATCACGCTAAGACTAAAACGAACGGAGCACCAATGAAGAATGTTTTAAAATCGGGGGATATTTTCTTATTCAGAGAGATTACGCTCCGTGCGGTGCGTAAACGGTTATGACAGAATTGTCATAAAAAAAAATTTTAAAAGTCTAAAACAAAGTCCGCGACAGCATATGTATATCTTTTAAGGTTAGCTCACTATAACTTTTTTTATGCTAACCAAAATTTTCCTAAATTAATGCATTATTAGCTAAAAGTAGTACTAGTAATACTCTTATAGCTTGTCTACATATATATGGACGCTGATAAGAAATACTATGTCAAGCCACACACACGGACACGGACACGGAAAATGATGTCTAAATTTTTTTAAATATATACGATTATTGTATAATCCAAAATATTTTGTATACAAAATATACATATTTTGTATACACGTAACATTATTATGAAATTTCTAAGTAAATTTTTGGTATTTAAACTATTTATCGAGTAATTTTAGCAATTTCGAAATTTACCTGATAATATATAAGAAAAGAGCACAGCAGGGTCATTGCTAATAGCCATTAAAGAGTTCCTTCGTTTATCACCGACGATATTCATCAGATTCAAATATGTACTAAAAATTCCTTAAAAATATGCATTTAAATAGCGGAAACTTCATCCAAATCGGATTAATAGTTTTTAAGAAAATCACGGAAACACAAACCTACATACAAAGATGCATAAAACTATTTTGAAATCGGTTAAAAATAGTTGAAGTACAGGCTTAGCTAATGTAGAATCTTCACTTTATATAAACTATATAAAGTATTTAACCAAATACTTTAATATATAATATATTTATACATTGACTTACTCCACTGAATATACACACTAGTGTTACCTGGTGTTTGGTGTTGCTTGCTCTATGATACAAATGATACTGATCCCACTCTCGATACTTCATTGTTATTTATAGGCTTACCCCCACTGGTAAGAAACAAACAAGTCAGTACAACAATTATGATTGTTTATTTACTATATTGTAATCCAGTCATAATAAATAGTAACTTAGTAATAATTATGTTTCTTAATACACTACAGCTAAGAGAATACAAAAGGAGATACAACCAGGTTTTCTTTCTCTTTCTTACTTCTTCTTTCTCGGCGGTGATCCCTGAAGATATAAAAAAATAAATAAAATCATCACACTCAACGGCTCCCATAAGAATCTCATGGTCTTGTGATGGACGCTCAAACCACGACATACATCCGTCTGGCCAATATAAACGTTTGCCCTGGGGATCGAACCCGCGACCATTAACGCTTCACTCAGAAGCAGTGAACACTACGCCAACCCGTCTTCTCGATATCCTCCACCACAAAACGCCATAATCAATCGAAACTAATTTATATAAAGTAGGCCGCTTTTAGGAAAATCGCCCTGTGTAATCCTGACTACGTCAATGCATGGAACCAACATTGTTCAAAATTAATACTCTTTCAAAACAAATTGGTAGTTACCCTCGTATAGCGTACTTCATCAGTCACGAGCATAGAGAATGGTATTTTTTAATACTTTACATCAAGCTTTTTCGCACCAACCTCAATGTAGGTAGTTTTTATACTACCGTGACTGGACAGTATTGAATTTTTAATAACCACTACAATCGACATTGTGAATTCGCGACGAGAGGCTGACGAGTCAAAGGTTTTATTTAATGGCTTGTGACGTCATAATATCATTGTAATGTTTGTATTTTTATGCATTTTTAAAAACGCCTACTTGTATTGATACTGGAATCCTTCGAAATCGAAGGAACTCTTCAAATATTATAAGAACATATATACCGATTTTGGTATTTTTATAGTAACTCGTGCATTTTGTGCAACTTGGTGAAGTGGAGCTGATGACGAAGACCACGAATAGAACCGGCACTACTCAGTATTTCCCGTATTTTACTCACAACACCAGGAGAACTCAATAATTAACGTCGCTGAATCGGGAAAAGAAACATACTATAAAATGTGATATGCAATTGACAGTAGATTATTGTAACTTAGGTAAATCGCTCCCCCTTACTATATTCGCGTCTTAACAGTGTAAAATAAAAATAAAAAAAAAAAAACAAAACTTCAAAACCGAATTTAATAAATATTTTACAATGTAAATATTACGTAAATATTTATTCTTTGCATTTTAAAATATTGTAGTAAATACTTTATTTATTTCTTGCTTTTTAGTTTAATTATATTAAATTCGTCGTCGGTTAGTTTGTCTGTTTGTTTTTAAGTTTTCAGCAGTTACCAAGGTTATCAAAACCAACTTTCAGGCTTTAATGACTTTAACGCCTTTATTTTAGGAATAATTTCTATTGTAAAGACATCATTAAAAGAAAATCGATTCGTGTTGCAGATGGCTTACTATGTGAGACTATTGCATATTGCAAAATATGGAACACAATGTAATATTCGAAACATTGAATTAAGAAACTTTTTTCCGTACTTATTTCCTTAAAATGACTTAATTTTTTTTAATAATGTTAAATACGTAACACATTATCAGAATACATCAATATCTCAAAAGTTTGTGGATTGACACATTATTGCTTATCAGCTTATTAACCACTTCCGGTCTCGTCGCGACGCCAACCCGGATATGCTATTAAAGAATTCTGCATCCATAATACTCTCTACCAACCAAATTTTTTATCCATGTAATTATACGAAAATTATTTAATAAAACATTCCTTAGAAATATATTAATCTTTTTTTCGCAGACCGCGAACACTCTGATGAAAACTATTGAGATAAATTACGGTGATATAATACACCATCGACTAAATGGATGATTCCGTATATCCACCCCAAAAATATCCGCCTCAAGGGAGATAATCGGAATCGTGCGTCCGTCTAGCTTTCCCGGCCAGGGATAGTCGGAATTTCATTTTGAATTCTCTTACGATTTTCAACCCCAGGGTACAGTGAGGTATTATAAAAAAAAATTAGAATTACGTTAAACATAATAAACCAAATTATTTCTAATAACAAGCTAAAAAAAAATCACATTACACAAATTGAAAAATTAAATTTATCGCATTATTCTAAATTACGAATTCCAATTAAATAAAACTAACTGAAAGTAATATATGAGTGCTAGAATCATCATTCTATATTTCCCAACATCAAAGCTTGAATATTAATAATTTTATTTTAAATCTTGCATATATTACAAATCCACGACTCAGCAATAACTTTAAAAACTTTTTAAATATCTTTTTCCTTTTTGATATTTACCACGCGCGGCATCTTGTTTCTGCGTATAAATAGTTTTTAATATTTTACCCAGACAAAGAGTATTTTTCTTGTCTAAACATTTTCTGTCATACTACAAAAGACGCATTAAAACCATGCTCAACACGTGTCTAGCTAAACAGTGTTTAAAAATTAAACATTGCTTAAAATATTATCTAAATTGCTTAACAGCAAATAAACTCATAAAAAAACTTATTGATAAAATGTTTTGTTACATTTGACAGCTGAAGTAGGTTTAAGACATCTATTAAACTCACTCAAATACATGTTAATCTATATCTAAAGCATGTTTAACTCAAAACTGCTTAGACGCGGATTTGTAGTACGGATTTTTTTAAACACACGTTTAACGTCTGTTTAAATCTTTTGTAGTAAGGCAGTTTGTCTTTGTTAGCAGCTGTTTGTTTTTGACAACATGATGGTCAAAATATAAATTCGAATTCTTTCTGGATATGTTCTTCTGGATTTATAAATATTGTGTTTCATAGATTTACCATATACTCGTTATTCGACGTTAGCCAGTAATCTTTTTCGTCCAACTGATCTTTATTAGGCGAGAATTACATTTGTAAGTTTTAGTCTCGTAATTAACATAATTCTGTAACCTGGTAATTGTAAGTTGGTAACGGTTACTTAGGTAACTTTATGAAAGTTGTGGATATCAAAAATAATGGCACTGGTAATAAATTCTTTCAGGTAAAGCAATGAGAAACAACTTATGTTAATCCTTATAAAAGTCTGAAAGCAAATATTATAAGTGTAACTCTTGCCTTAAATTATATCATTTACTAGCACTCGCGATTATGGTTACTGCTTCACTCCTATGAGTCGTAGCGTGATATAGCCTATAGCCTTTCTCAATAAATAGACTATCTAACACAAAAAAAATTCAATTCGAATCAATAAATCCTGAGATTAGCGCGTTCAAACAAACAGACTCTTCAGCTTTATAATATTAGTATAGATTATATCAGACATTACAATGTCTAAAATTAGACTTTGAAATGTGTGAGCATATAATCTGTGAACTTGACATTGGTCTTATTTTATCTGGAAAAACTTTTATTTATAAAATTCTCTGTACGCCGCCTTAATGTAATATGTATATGACAGACATAAATAGAAACGTGGGCCGCATTTAAAATATTTGTTTTAGTGAGCTTGAAAACATATTTTTCTAGGCAACTAGGTTATAATGCGTCCCATAATATATTAAGGAGAATGTAGATAGCTATTACATTTACTGAAATTAAAAAAAAAAATACATAAACATGATTTTTATTATAAAATGTACCTATCACATAATATGCCTTTTTCATTGCATAAGTGAAAATTAATTGTTATCTATTTATAAAGCTGAAGAGTTTGTTTGTTTGCTTGAACGCGATAATCTCAAGAACTACTGGTTCGAATTAAAAAAAATTGTATTGGATACTCCATTTATCAAGGAAGGCTATGTAACATCGTGATAAGACCAATAGTGCCGGAGCATCAATGGAAAATGTTGCGAAAAGTTATTTCTTTGGAGAGATACCTATGCGTAACCGATAGAACTGATAATATTTTTAGAGATTTTTTTTTTCTTTAATTAACGCGGGTGAAACCACAGGGCATAGCTAGTCTGCTTATGCATGTGCTCAATTTTATCTTTTTAAAACAAAATTAAATAGTAATAAATGGCATTATAACATCGGATCATAGCAACATATTATTAATTTTAAAAGAAATCATCATATCGTATATTTTATCAGTTAGTGATAAAAAGATTATAAAAACAGCGCCAGATGTAACAAAGTGCAAATTTGCATATTTATTTTATTATTCTATTATATCTAAGCAGTGATAAGAACGTGTTTTATCCCGGAAAAATTTTAACCGCATCTAGAGTTCTCTCTAAAAGCCACAAAAGCATTACCTATTCTATTGTAGCGTTTAATAACTCACCCCATTCATATTCTACTCGAATTAAAAAATAGTAAACGAACTCTAAAAATTGTACTGTATATTTGAGGCTTTATTGTTTTTAATGCATCAAGAAAGTGCATCAATTGATTCTCCCAACAGTAGTACTAAGATCAGCTAAAACTTACAATGCAAAAATGAATGTACAAACCAACTTACCCAATCAATGAAAGAGAAAATGTAAGATGAATACATACCACAAATTCAGAATTAATAGGTTCCTATGTTGAATAAAACAACATAAAAATTTCATCACATTAAATGTCTTCAGAACTCATAGACCAGTGTTTCTAAACCTTTGGTCCACGAGTACGTTTATCGAGATCCACCATCCTATCTACGAACATTCAAATTAATAAATAAATCCCCCAAAAGGCATTCTCTGCTGTTGTATGTATGCTTTAAATTGGCAACCAAACAATAACATCAGTCCAAATATTACTAATTTATTAATATTTAATGTAACGGATCTTATCACAATAACTAATGGTAGTAATACGTTTTTATTGTTTCGACTAAATTGCATCCGCCGTGGTCACCAGCTGATGATGAATGAGCTGAGCTATAAAGGTATTACTACCATTAGTTATCGCGATAGGACCAGTTATAAAAAATATGAATAGTATAAATCGCAAAAGTTTAAAATATATAATTAGTAATTTAGTTACAAAAAACATTACTAACCTTCACTCAGTATTTTTCATTTTGATGAAAAGGTTTTTTTTTGTCTTTGTCTAAAATAAATTGTCGAAATGTATTTTTATGTTTTTTATTAATGGTATTCATTGTGTAATTAAAATTGTGCTTGATTTTCTAGGGATCCGTAGGTTAAAAGTGGTTAAGAAACGCTGGCATAAAAGACAAACAAAAAAACTTACATACATTAATATTTATTTTTAACATTGATTTTTTATAGAACATCTATAAAGATAACACATTGTGCATTCGAAGTGTAAAATTGATAATTATCTAAAGAACAATAAAAAACTAACACTTTAAATGTCAACTGGATGCCAATTAAAGAATTTATTCATAAAAGGAACAATTTGATTTAATACTTTTGGAACAAATAAATTCTATTACGAACTAAAATCGTACTTTCATTATGAACACTAAAGTTTTATGAATAATTCCAAGTTCGATTCACGAGCCGCGTAGAGTTTTCTGTAAATTCTTGATTGGTGGATTTCTGGAACGTTCTTCATGACTGCAAAATCGGAAACATTGTTTCATTTCTCTAGCTCTATTTTATTTATGAATCTACCTGTACATAAATACATATATACAAACGTACAACGCGTATTAATAGATGCTGTGCGGTGCTGCACTCTGTGTGGGCGTGCACGTAATGTGTTATGCATGATTAAAGCGTTTCCAGAAATTGTATGTCTCACATTTTGTCCAGAATCGTGCTCGTTTAACCCTTAATTGCAATGGGTCAAAACATCTTTGCGTGTATAAAAGTATAATTATGCTGCATTTCGAATTTCTCCGTACTTTCGGAAGTTTCCAACTTGTGTCAAAGTTATCATTTTAGCAATAATTATATTACGGGAGTGTAAGGATACTTCGCTGCTCTGCTCGTGTTTATTTTTATAGATTTTTATTTGTGTGTTATTACGTCAAAGTATACTATCATTATTCTATGTTTTTAATTCTAAAAATATTTCTTAATTTGTTTATGAATCATACCTATACATGTCAATCAACTATGTGTTATAATCTTATATCTGTTATATACTATAGAATCAGTCTTAGACCTAAAACCAAGACTAATCTTTAAAGAAAGATCATAAAATTTTACAAAACAAAGCGCCGAAATAATTCTAAAGAAATGATGGAAGTTGCCTCCATCGAGCTCTATAAGGACACGAAGACGAAATATCCATCAGTAAACGCTGTGCTTTCACCCTTCTAAATAAATACTATTTCATATATTTTTTCTTAATATATTTAACAAATTCTCTAATAATTTTGCAGTTTGGGGTCATATGAGACCACATGTGAGGAACTATGCATTTTTTTTGTCGAAAGACGACTTAAGGGTTAAAGTAATGTAAAATTTTACAAATATTTTTATAGTTTGGCACGACAAAATCTAATCATTACGATAAAATTTTAGCACTAGAACACTTTGTTACATTTAAAAACTGTGATTTTAAATAAATATAAAAACGATTATTAAAAAACATGTTACTTAATTTAAAATCAAATTTAAAAAAATATATTTTTAAATTAAACAAAAGTGAACTGTTTCGTCTAAATCCCTTGATTTCTCGAAGTGTAAAGACCACTAGTCAAACCATCGAAACAGTGGAGTTAGCTTATTCGAGTTACGAAAATTTTGGGAAAATTGCTTCAAACAAGCCTCCATTACTAATATTTCATGGAGTAGTTGGAACGAGAAACGGCTGGGACGGAATGAGCAAAGAAATTAATCAAACCACTGGTAGGAGGGTGATAACCATTGATGCTCGCAACCATGGCGACAGCCCGCACTCTCCTCAGCACACGTACTTACACATGGCGCACGACGCCATCGAACTGCTCAAGAAGCTGGAACTGCCAAAGGTCTCCGTATTAGGGCATAGTATGGGCGGTTACACTGCTATGGTGCTGGCATTAATTCGTGTAAGTTATACAAATTCATATTATAAATTAAAATGGAATCAATCATATTATCGTCATTATGTTTATAATATTCAATTACAATTAATTGCTGATATTTTTTTGAACGCATTAATCTCAGAAACTACTGAAATCGAATTTAAAATTTCTTTTTGTGTTAGATAGTTTGTATTGAGAAAAGCTATAGGCTATATTACATCACGCTACGACTCAAGGGCGAAGCAATAACCATAAACGCGAGTGAAACCGCAAGGAACAGCTAGTTTAAAATATTCGTAACCGATTAACAAACAATAATTAAAAATTCATATTATTAAATTATATACTCAAGCCTTTTAAATCTGAACAATTTATATAAAAATGATAAGGAAAATGTAATTTTAAATCTCGACTCATTATTTGTTATAAAAATATCTCAGATAAAAATCATATGAAATTATTTTTATACATTAACTAAGTATTTCCAGACAAGTATTGGATACAGGACATGAAATTTAAAAAGGCAAGAAAATGCACCGACAGTATTAAACGTATATACAAAATATATACAATATATTACATCAGTATAAATTAAATAATAAAAAAAGAAAAATGCAAGAAAGAAATAGCATAAAGTATAATAGCCAACATATTCGGAATTTTTTATTAATATTTCAAAATAAATTTTAGCCCAACCTTAAAAAAAATTATCACTAGCAAAAAGAAAAAAAGTACTTAAAATGACTAGGCTAATTGTTTCTTAATGGAACTTTTGAAAATCATTAATTACATATTATTTCAGCCTGATTTAATATCAAGTCTGGCCATAGAAGATGTATCACCAGTTAGGACAAGCCCTCAAACGATTTCAATAATAAAACTGTTAGATGCTATGGCCACCATGCGCATTAGTTCAGACGTTCCAATGTGCAAGGCGAGGGCACTCGCCCACGAACACTTGAAGACAGTAACCGCTGATGTCAACATACGAAACTATTTAATCCAAAACTTGGTGAACACCAACACCGGTTTATTGTACACTTGGAAAACAAATCTGTCCCTTTTAAAAGATATTCTCGTGAAAAACGTTATAGATTTTCCAACTAATCTAAAGGATCACCTGTATACCGGTCCAACGCTGTTCATTGCAGGAACTAAATCTGATTTTATAAGGTACATATTTTATATATTTAGGATTTATTAATATTTTTTTAAATTACTTGCAAATGATCAAGTGGGATACCTCATGTTAAGTGATCACCGCTGTCCAAAGACATTTTGGTTTGCAAGAATATCGTAGTAATTCCAAATTCTAACAAATATAACTAATTATGTCAAAAGACCATAAATCTTTGATGTTTTAT
The DNA here is from genome assembly GCA_037950945.1 of Hypolimnas misippus. Classification (NCBI taxonomy): domain Eukaryota; kingdom Metazoa; phylum Arthropoda; class Insecta; order Lepidoptera; family Nymphalidae; genus Hypolimnas; species Hypolimnas misippus. The sequence goes on along the minus strand of JBBEEQ010000031.1, from coordinate 10,751,138 downwards.
TGCGATATTTAAAGAGTTGCGATAATGAATTTTCTTTAAATCAATAAAGTATCACATCGAGGGATCGTTTAAATTTTGCAGCTATGCACCAACACATTAATAAAGAAATTTAAAAACCCCATTCCCTAAAATTCATAATTTTTAGTTGCATCGATATTTTTGAATGTTGAATGGGATGAGAAATTATGTATAGGAGAAGTGGGTTAGGTTTCCGACTCTCTCACTCGGTGTAGCTACTCCAAGATGATCTCCTGTCCCAGTCGAATCAGCCTATATACAAGCTTTAGTCAATAGGCTACAACTAGGATCTACCTCATTTGGTTAATAATAAAAATACGCGATTATGTTCGTACATTAACAAGATTGTTACTATAAGTATTTAATTTTCAGAAAAAGTGATTTTCCAGAAATAAGAAGATACTTTCCGGCAGCAGAACTAACTTTTGTCGAAGGAGGTGGTCACTGGATACACAGTCAGAAACCTGAGAAATTCCTTGAGATTTTGTGTAAATTTCTTATAGAAAAATAATGTTAAATAGCATTACAATAAATATAAATTAAATTTAAAATCTCATATATACCTCGCTTATTAATAAAGTGACTGAAATTAAAAATTCACACTTTTAGGCATTCGGCCCTTTGTCCAGATTTAATGTCTTACCTTTTTCAAAATCATAGATTAATAGGAGGCCGATAAGCATTGGACACTGACTGACTGACAGACACGTCGGCGCAGTGGTCACTGCAACTGACTATAGCGCTAACGGTCGCGGGTTCGATCCCCGCTCACGGCAAATGTCTGTATTGGCCATACGAATATTTGTCGTAGTCTGGGTGTTTGTGTTAGCGTAGTGTATGTTTCCGGACTCCCGACACATTTTTATTTGTACCAATATTTTATTATTCTTTTTACTCTATAAATTTGCTTTTAATTCATTATAGCTTTTATAAAAAATAGAAAAGAAAAGATAAGTACATACAGGCCCGCGCCAAGCCTAATCGGCGCCGTCGTGCAACTGTCTTATATGCGCCTTTTTTGTAGTGGCGATATTAGGAAAAAATGGTTTAGTCCAATTAACAAATCTTTTTCCGCAAGTTTTTAATGCGAAATCTAATGTAAATATTATAAATTTGAAAAATTTAAGTACAGGCCCGGCGCCTTTTTGACTCGACACCGTCGTGCGCCTCACGACTTTGCACGTATGCACGGCGCGGGCCTGAGTATATCCTTCTTCAAATTAATTTCTTAAGAATACTTTTAACATCGTTAGACGCCATTTTTTCAAAATGAAGTCCGTGTAGCTTGACATAGTATTGCTTATCAGAGTCCAATTATGAACTGTGGTTCGCATGTGGTGGTGGTGGAGATATACGAAACTCAGTTTTAATTAACATACTAAATTGGATAACTCGGTTAACTCAGATTTTACATTCGCTCACTTTAATACTAATCCTGGGATTACAGTTCTAGACTATATGAAATAATAATACAAAATATATACGTAATTTTTTTAAAGAAATACATATTAATATTCTATTTTATACAATTTGTTACGACATACTGATTTATAAATAAAAAAATTAAAATTATATTTAATTTAATTGTGTAATTTTAAGTCTAGTTTTTAATGTAAATAATTGTAAAAAATCTAGAATGAAAAATAAAGAGGCTTTTTTATTATTATATACATGAACGAAACGAAAAGTGGTTTTCTTTATTTCATATACTATCATTAAAAACAAAATAAAAAAAGTGAAACTTAATTAGAATGGGGAATCGTTTAAAAAACTGGAAAAACGATAAGTCCTGACTGACTAGTATTGGGGCTCGTTGTAATGATCTCAAAGAATACATTGTCATCTTTTAATTAAATTAAAAAATATTATTATCATTAGATATTCTTATGTTAAATTATTTTGTACATATTAAATATGTGTACAAAAAATATATATATCAAAACATTTAAAAATATATAAAATAAATATACGCACTGATTGTGGAGATGCTCCCAAGCCACCAGCAGCTAGGGCTGCAGGCTGAGGAACCTCCTCACAATGCGTGCCGTCTCAAGCAACAAGGGCTCCAGGGGGGCGGTCATGGTGATCATGACCCCCCCCCCCTCCCCGTACCCCTACATTGGGTCCAAGACCTAGGTAGAGCACTAATTATAATTGTTAAACATGATGATGATTAACATGATTTTTATATTTTTTTGTTACAATATAAATTTTATGTACTTTTAATATTTAATTAATTTACCCATCGAAGTACAAGAAGTGATAACTTTTTACCTGTAGGTGACCCCCCCTCCCCCGCTCTCCTGCAAGCAACACTGTCTTTTATCATACCCTTGATCCAGAACCCCAGCGAGAGTTTCTTAAGATGTTAGTCGAAACTATTCGCAACAATATAATGTAATATGGCCTTTAATCTTCATGAATAAATTACCAATCTCCCGTAAAAACATTTTTCAAAACGTATCTGTAGTTTCATAGATTGTCCCCTACATACAAACTTACAAACAAACCGATTTTAACTCTTTATAATATTAAACGTATATTGTGTGTAGATCAGAATGAAATATATTATGTCAGTTTGTGTGTATGTGAAGATATTTCACAAAGATTCATTACCCGATTGAAAAGAAAGTACCAAGGTTACAGGACTGTAGAGGAGGTTCATCAATCTCGTGTCGGATAAAACACGGTTCGTTGCCCGTATAGATAAATTGTCTTTCTAATGCAAACAAACCAACGAAAATAGAAGATATTCCCTGCCCCTCGCGGTTTAAGCCTATTAGTAGTAGCGTTATGTAATATAACCTATAACCTTCCACAATCAATGCAAATATTTATTTATTGAGGAAATCTATTAAAGGCTCATCTCATTAACTACTGGTTCGAATTGAAAAAAATCTTTTTGTATTAGATAGTTTATTTATTGAGAAAGGCTATAGGCTATATTAAATCACGCTACGACTCATAGGAGCGAAGCAGTAATCATAAACGCGAGTGAAACTGCAAGGGACAGCTAGTTTTTTATTAAAGTAACAACAATTAAAATATATCATTGTTTAAACCGTCAAATAATCTTATCATACAATAAAAGATTAAAGTTTTGATTATTTGTTGTTCCGATTTCACGGGAAATCCGAAATAATAAAAATTAAACACGAAAACTCGATTTCTTAGTAACAGTAATGGAATAATCATCAAAATAAATTATCATCATAATTCCTATGCGAAACGCTTATAATTTTGACAGACTTTACACCAGAAAGACTTTACTGGTAGTATCTATATTTTTAACAGCGCTCCTAGGTAACTGTTACCAACTTGGTAACAAAGTTGATTTATGTCAATAACGAGACTAAAACTGACTAAAGTAATTGTCTGGTTGTTACCAGTTCACTTATAGTCTATTTTTCTTTACATGTCTTATTCAACAGACAAATGTGGCGTATTTCTAGCCACTCATCAGAGTTAGATAGGAAATTATCGATTGAATGATCGAACTTAATCACTTTTTATATTGTAAAATTATACTTGAAAAAAAAAATTGTTCGAAAATGTATACATACGATACATATCGATACCTCCCACGTAAGTTGTTGTAACCCCAAAATTACAATTTTACAGTAGAGCACTTTTAATCCGTTTTAGTTTGAAAGTTACAACAAAATACGCCTTTTTTCAGGCGTATTTTGTTGTAACTTTCCTTGAAAAAAAAAAGATTTTTGGTATTTTTTCACTTTGAATGCATTAAGCAATGCAAATTCGTGTAGTATTCAGTAAAAACGCTAACGGCAATTTTGTGGCTTACAATAACTTACGTGGGAGGTATCGATATATACGACAAAACGCTGCTTCAGAATATTGTAACTAACAGACGCAGATCTAGCCCTCAGTAAAAGTTATGAGCCCACCCGAAAGTCGGCCACATAGAAGTCGGAGTATGAAAACGCTCGTATTAATCACTCAACACGTAAATATGTATCTATATCTATTAAAAAAATCAAGCTGTGTATTACAATATAATTATATCCAGGAAAGACTTTATTGCTAAAACTGAGTCTGAATCACTCGCACACGATATTTATTTCTCCATTATTTTACGAAGGCATGTGTGACATACAAGTCCAGGGTTGTGGGCATGCCTATAAAATCAAAATCAAAAAAAAAATTTATTCAAAATAGGAATTCTCTTTCTCTTTTTGAACGTCGAGAAAATGAATCTACCACGGTTTTTTTTTTTGTTAATTTTTTTACAACGTCAAAATTAGTTATAATACTTAAAATGTATTGAGGCAGCCTGGAAGCGATCACATTATTCCCAAGGTGTGCCATCATCTATGAAATCTTTAATATTATAGTAACCTCTAACACACAAACGTTTCATTACAATCTTTTTGAACTATAGCTTAACATCGTGCCTACAACGGTGGATCCGGCCGTGTCGTGGTGTGGGTCTCGGTGGAGGGGAGATGTCTACGCAGGCCTAACGACAAGCAATTACAGAGTTTTTTAACTACCGCTCGTAAAACTAATGGCGTCATGATTTTTCCTAACTGTAAAGCAAAACTTTCAAGTTGCGATAGTTATCATTTAATGAGGGAAACAGCAATTACTATATAGCGAGGTTCTGATAATATTAAATAATATTTTCCATGTATTTGACTTTATTAAATCCGCGTGGTGTCCGCGGCTTCGTTTGCGAAAAATTAAAATAAACAAAATATCTTAATAAAAGCTACGCCTTATAACATTAGCTATCTGTAAGTGAAAGTTTCGTCAAAATAGTTACAACCGTAAGTTATTAGTTGGAACAAACAGAGGGTTACGGAGAGACAAAAAATGCAATTATGTTTTTGATGTAAGTACCGTGTTTACTTTCAAATGAATTTAGTTAAAAGCTGTTAATTTTAAATTACAAAGAGACACTTAGACATTAAATTGTATCTAGCACAGATACAATTCAATAACGACATCGTAACAATAAATTAACTAATTAAAATAGTATTCAACAAAACATCTTCGTTATAATTCTACTATATGTATATCTTACAGCTACTAGTACTTTTAACCAGTCAAAATCTGCGGGCAAATCTTATTTTTAGGGTTCCGTACCTTAAAAGGAAAAACGGAACCCTTATAAGATCACTTTGTTGTCCGTCTGTCTGTCTGTCTGTCTGTCTGTCTGTTTGTCTGTCTGTCTGTCTGTCTGTCTGTCTGTCTGTCGGGATGTCAACCCTTTTTTCTCAGAAATGCATAGACGTATCATGTTGAAATTAATATCATATACTCAAGTCTACGATGACATGCGGCCGTGAAAATATTAAAGTTCTAAGTCAACGCAATCAAAAGATAATGGAAAATATGTCGTATATTTTGACCATTTTAGCGTTTTCGCAAGGGAATCAAAACCTATAGGGTACTTCCCATTGACCTAGCACGATGAAATTTGGCAAGAAGTAAGATCTTATGGTACAAATAAAGGAAAAAATCCGAAAACTGTAAATTTTTGTATGTATGTTTATCTGTTTGTAAGTTTGTCTTTCAACCTTTTTCTCAGAAACGCGTGAAGGTAACAAATTTTTATCAACGTCAAGTACTCAGAGTTGTAATTACTAAGAGCTGTGAAAAAATCAAACTTCTAAGTTAACGCAATCAAAAGATACGGTCATTTATGTCACATATTTTAAGTATGATAGCGTTTTTAACGTTTTCGCAAGGGAATCAAAACCTATAGGGTACTTCCCATTGACCAAGCATTATGAAATTTGGCCAGGAGCAAGGTCCTTTAGTATACATAAAGGAAAAAATCCGAAAACTGTAAATTTCTGTTCGTGTGTCTGTCAGTCTGTACGTCTGTCTTTCAACCTTTTTCTCAGTAACGCGTAAATGTATCAAGTTGTAAATTGATCAAGCGGAAAATATATTAATCTTAGAATTAAAATTATATGTGCTTGTAACAAATTAACATAGAAGTTGACCATGGTCAAAAAAACAATTTCACAAACACTGAGAAGAAATTTGTATCAATACGAAAACATTAAAAAGCAGCAAACCTTTATAAACAACGCAATGCAATCTATATATCGCAGCTAACAAAATGATAGCGCGATGCAGCGTACAGCTAATGCCATCTATTACAACATTATGACATTAACTGTGATATAATTCTGCTCGATTAATAAAAATTTTTATTTTAATTATTATTTAAACGCGCTAAAAATTATAAAATAAACTTTTCATTTAAAAGTTTTATCGTCGATTTATAACGTCATTACGTAATTAACATTCAATATAAGAGCTTCACGCGATTTGATTTAAGTACTCGTATTGACTTAGTACGAAAATTTTAAAATTAAGTTCAAACAGATCGAGTTATTTAATTTACTTATTTATCTACACATATAAGTCTTCTGGTTATTAGTAATATAATTAGTTATTTATAAATAAACTATTAGTTTTGTTCGAATTAAGGACTAATTATTTTCGTCTTGGCAACACTAATATATATTTCGATATTTTGATTGATAATGTAATCTAAAATGGTCACGTGCGCGAGTCCTACTCGCACTTGACCAGTTATTTTAATAAATAGTAGATAGTTTTTACTTAAGTACCACTTACAAGTGCTGTTGCTAAAACATTAACCTAATTAAATTTATTTTCTCTACCATATTCGTTATTAATAAAACAATACACTAACTTAACCTATTTGCAAGTTTTCCTTATTCGTTATTTATATTAAAACTACTTATATATCTTATAAAGTTCGCAGGCTTTTCTTTAGTGTCACCTGAGAACGAGAACAAACGATCCTCATACATATTCAACGCATTATAAATATTCAACAGCTCACACCTCCGCACGTTTCGAAGAATTATATTTTACGTGAATCGTCTATTTCTTTTACATTTTATATTTTGAAAATAAAACTGCTGGGTATCAAGTCGCGGGTACTTTAATTATGTTAACTACTATTTTAATTAGTTAATATATTATTATGATTTCATTATCGAGTTGTGTCTATGCCAGACACAAGTTCAATGTGCCTAGTGCGTGGTTTTGTAACTTTATATAATGTTTATTATACTTAAATCGGACATTGTTCACTACTTCATTGGTTTCAATTTTGTTTTCGCTTAATCCTCTTTTTACTTATTGATTAAAATATATATATTTTTAATTAAACTAATCTAATTTATATCTATAACATTGGCTATCTTAGATTGAAAGTGCCGTCAAAATCGTTCCAGCCTTTTCGGAGATTAGCCGGAAAACAAACAGATAGACAGGCAAAAAATTAGAAAGAACATTAAGAAGCTAATAAATTATACTATTTAAACTTATATCGAAATTATTTCAATTTTACATAATATGCAGTATATTATCAAACTGTTCTTTCACACATAAAAATCAGATCGAATTGTAGTCATAAATAAGTATGGTTTTTACATATGTATATGGATGCTGATAATAATGTGTCAACCCACAAAAAGTCAAATTCGGAGATATTGATGTATTTTGATACTGCATCCTGCACCTATTTAACATTATTTAAAAAAATGATGTCATATAAACTAAATAAGTACGGAAAAAAGTTTCTTAATTAATTGGTTCGAATTTCAAGTGCGTCCGAATTTTGCAATTTATACAACAACCTCAAATATTTGAAAAACTTTTTATTAGATAATATATTAAAAATATTATTCTGATTTTAATTCATTGTACCTTTTATCTATACTAATAATAAAATTCTAGCGGGTCGCTGTCTGTACGTGGAAGATATATGAAAAAAAATATTATAGGGGGCCTATACCAACGCAATAGAACCCAAAACAATGATTTTTAGAATTCTTATCTGTTTGTCTGTTTATCTGTGCGTTTGTGCACGCTAATCTCAGAAACGGCTTATCCGATTTAGATGCGGTTTTCACTAATATATTGTAGTAAGCTTCACTTAACATTTAGGGTTTGTTTTATGTCAATCGGTCCATAACTAAAAAAGTTATGTCAATTTAAGGAATCACGTTGAACATTTTTTTTGTGTTTATAACTAAATACATGAAAGTATATAAAGTACTTACATAAAAAGATACATTTATCAAAATTTTGTCTGTCAGTCTGTCTATCTGTTTGTTCCGACTAATCTCTGAAACGACTTAACCGGTTCTGATGGTACTTTTTGCAGTTAGCAAATGTTATAAGGAGTGACTTGGGGTTACTTCTATTTTAGATATTTTTAAATCTATATATATGAAAAAAATTCAAACGGGTCGCTGTCTGTACATGTAAGATATATGAAAAAAAATATTGGAGGCCTTTACCTTCGCAATAGAACCCAAAACAAAATCTGTTAGAATTTTTGTCTGTTTGTCTGTTTATCTGTGCGTTTGTGCCCGCTAAAAAAAATATGTCAACTTATGGGGTCACGTCGAACATTATTTTGTGATTTTCACTAAATGCATGAAAGTACTTACATCAAGTACTGTCAGTCTGTTTCTTACGACTAATCTCTGAAACAGCTGAATCAAATTTGATGGGACTTTCACTCGCAGTTAGAGGATGTCCATTAATCACGTGAGGCCCAGAGGAGGGAGTGGGAATGGAAGAAAACAATCACAATTTGTGATAACAAAGTCTAAAAAGTTCTTAAAAACATTACAGCCAGCCCCTATAGCTAATATTATAAGGATTAAATTAGGCTACTTATATTATAAATATATATATATATTTATTTTAATCGATAAGTAAAAAAGAGAATTATACGATAACAAAATATTGGAGAAACCAATAAAATAGTGAACATTATCCGATTTAAGAAGGGAAGGTTATACAAATAAATAAAATTGATGTGTCTGTTTGTAATTTTAAATAAATGCATATGAAAGTATACACGGTACTTACAACAAAATTACCAATTTTAAAATTTTTGTCGGTCTATCTGTCACTCAGTTTGTTTCGGCTAATATCTGAAACAGTTGGACCGATTTTGATGAAACTTTCACTAGCAGAAAGCCAATTTTATAAGGAACAAAATTGAAACCAATGAAATAGTAAATAATATCTGATTCAAATAGGGAAGATATATATTACATTAATATAATCATTTTAAAAAATAATATATTTACTGGGTAATTTTTTACTGGATATGATAGAACAAAACCGAAACTATAAGCAAAAGCGAAAAATAATTTAAGTCACAGAACCGATTTTGATTAAAACTAAAACTGCATCATTAGTTTTTTGAAAATTAAGTTTTCCTAGCCAGAAACGAAAACGTTGATTTTGCAAAAAAATAACATTCTGTAGTATAGCACCATCTGATACCTTCAAACATTATAAAGGTAATACTATACAGTAAACTGCAACAAAAAGAAAAGGCTATTTTTTTACAAAATTCTATTAAATTCTTACATTAATTAAATTTTTAGTAACGGGATATTGTAACGCTAATAGCGGGTGAGTACAATAGCCGAGTCCAGTGAAATGTAGATTTTCAACAAATTGATTCATCTGTTTAAGAATTATCTAAAGCTACCTAGGTAACTGAGTAGATGACGGGGACTAAATCAAACGTGACATTCTATCAACTTTGTATAACTCACATAGAAAAAAAAGACAAACATAAAAGAAGTTACTGTGAGTAATACATTTTATATATTTTCGATTGTATTGTTCAAACTCTTCCTCACTTTAGTAGGTGACTAGCATTTTGATGCAATTTATAAACAAATCGTTCGAAGTAACGCACATTTTTTTTCTAAACTTACCGGAACCCATGATTTAACCCACATATCTGATTATGTCTATGTAGAATCGAATACTTAACTTAATTTATGTATAGATTTAATGTTATTTTGTTAAAAAAAAACCTTTTCCTTTAATTTGCCGCTTACTATTACTTTTCAAAAGTTGATCTTTACAAGTGACACTATTAGGTGGTGCAATAATACAGAATGTATTTTTTTAATTAGTGAGTTCAATTTCTGGCCAGGAAAATCATGAAATAAAAAAAAATTATGATGCAGTTTTAGATTTTCAAAATCGGACACGAGACTCCATTAAGTATCTTTCGCGATTCCTTATACTTCCGGATTTGGCCTATTTAGCCCAGTAGAAAAAGTCACCCGATATATAATACAAGGAGAACCTAGGTGGGAACTTACTGTTTTGCAGTCGAAATTTAAAGACTATCACTAAACAACTTTTCTTCAACATTTATAGTGAAAACCGTGGAGGAATACCATATCTGAGATAGTGTCTGCTTATAAATACAACCAGAAAGTTCCCAGATTCAAAGTAAAAAGCTCCTTTCTTGAGCAGCACTGCAGACTATTATAACCTTGCTTTGCAGGAGACATGCCAAGCATTCTGTAATCCACGCGAACGAAGTCGCGGGCACAGCTAGTCAATAAATAAAAGAAGAGATATACTTCTTCAAACAAATTTGTTAAAAATGGGTCTGACATCTTTAGACGCCATTTTCTCAAAGTGAAGTCCGTGTGGCTTGACGCAGTATTGCTTATCAGCGCCCATATATGAAAAGATGAAAACGCAATTACGGACTTTTGAAGTAAAAGAATAATAGATTTATAAAACCTTTTTCTCAACCCTCATTCATATACACGCACCAATTGTACTTGAAATAACCTAACTATATTTTTGTTGCAGGCGCCATGGTCGGAGCACGTTCACCTTGTGTTTTGTTCTACGCTCTTCTAATGATCCTTGCGAATGTGAGAGGTCAAACTGGTGAGTTAAAAAATTGGATTTTGTACACCACGCTATTAAATAAGTCACAGTAAACAGGGGGGTTTCAAATTCAAGGAGATACGTCAATCCTAAGATTAGATGTAATTAAATCCTTTTTATACCAAAATAGAGATAACCTTTATTTGGATTCAAATCACAAGCTTACAAAAAAAAAGAAGAAAAAACTGATAACGACATCGAAAATACAAAGAAAACAAAACTTTTATAAGTTATATAAAAACAAAAAAATAATATACTCAATTAACTTACACAATTTTTTTACATGTTTATAACTATATAAAATATAGAGATATAGGAATGTAAACATTTAATATAAAGATTTATATTTATAGAACTATATAAGTTTATAAAGTGGTATGACATCCAATATATAAAAACACTCAAAGAGCAGGCAAATGAGCCGGCGAATCACGTAATGTTAAATGATCATCGCCACATATGATAAGCATTAGCAAGCCTCGAAATACGTTACCAACTTGTATTGGAAGGGAGATGAAAATGAGGAGGTAAGAGAAGAAATAGAGGAGGTTGAGGCTTGGAATTATCTTACACACCGTACGAAATGCACCCATATTAGCTTTACGCTGATTTCTTCTCACAGTGTATTACTGCTCCAGTCGAGCCAACCTAAGCTAGGCTCTACCATAATTCGACGGTCGACGCCCTGTCCCGTCTGAGAGGGCAGGTGAGAGAGGCGATGGAGGCGGGGGACGGGCTTTTGGCTGTGTCTTTTGACATAGCCAACACTTTCAACTCTGTCCCCCACCCCACTATCCTGGAGGCCCTCCGTTTCCACGGAGTGCCCCCACTCGGCCTCGGCGCTCGGCCGGTGCCCCGACGGGGCAAAGCGGGAGGCCGTTCGTCAGGAGGCGAGGGTCGCGGTCGTCCAGCATTGGACGGCGGACCTCGCCTCCGCCACGTTCGGCCGAAGGACCCTGGACGCGATCGGGCCCGTGCTCAGAGATTGGCTCGATCGGTCGCACGGCTCCCTCTCCTTCCGTCTGGTCCAGGTGCTGTCCGGGCACGGCTGCTTCGGGTCGTACCTGCATCGGATCGGGAGGGAGGAGACCCCGTCGTGCCATCAGTGTGGGGCCGCGGTGGACTCGGCAGAGCACACCCTGGAGGTGTGTCCATCGTGGGCCGAGCGCCGCCGTGAGCTGGTGGCTGTCAGCGGAAGCGACCTCTCGCTCCCCGGTGTGATCGTTGCCATGTTGGGGAGCGAGGAGTCGTGGGCTGCCGTCGCCTCCTTTTGTGAAGACGTAATGTCACAGAAGGAGGCGGCGGAGCGTGAGCGCGAGAACGATCCCCTCGCGTCACAGCTCCGCAGAAGGGTAAGGGGCGGAAGGCGGCGCACACGGCGTCCACCTTCGCCCGCCCCTGGGGGTGTGTGCGTCACAACGCACACCTGCCACGACTGGTGATGGTCGTGCGCTCCGGCCATCACAGTGTCCGCCCCCGTTCGGGGGGGTGTGAGGGGTCTGCCATAGGGCGGGCGGTCGCCGACGGGGGGCTGGATGCAAACCGGATTCCCAGCCTCCTGTCAGTCAGGCGAAGACGGAGCGCCGGTGGGGTTTAGTGGGTAGGGGCCTTTTGCCGAGTCCCACATAACCCGCGGAGTCCCCCCGGACTCGCGGGTATGCGTAAAAGCATTCCCCATCGGAAACAAAAAAAAAACAAAAAAAAAAAAAGGCTCTACCATAATAAAATCTGAACGCATTTCTAATTATCTCACAATGTCTGCTGTTTGGGGGAGTATTTTTTCAGTCCCAATGTCTCTCGGTTGCGCGATGCAGTTACGAGTAATCTATACTAATATTATAAATCTATATATAAAGAGTTTGTTTGTTTGTTTGAACGCGCTAATCTCAGGAACTACTAATTCGAATTGAAAAACAGGAATTCAGGAAGGCTATAGGCTATATTACATCACGATACGACTGATAGAAGCGACACAATAACCATATACGCGATTGAAACCGAAAGGCGCAGCTAGTAGCTAATATTGGTATGTTTCATATGGGGAGTGAAAAAGCCGAAAGCTTAACCCCTTCTTTTCTCCTTTCCTTACTATTATTTATTTATATTATGGATGCTGATAAGCAATAATGTGTCAACCCACAGAAAGTGAATTTTGGAGATATTCATTTATTTTGATACTACGTCACCTATTTAACATTATTCAAAAAAAAATCAAGTAATCTAAACTAAATAAGTATGAAACAAAGTTTCTTAACTCAATGATTCGAATTTCAGGTGCGTTCCGTATTTTGCAATTTATAAAATAATTTCAAACATTTAAAAACTTATGACTAGATAACATATTTAATAAATCTATCTGCTTTTGATTCATTATCCATTTTAGCAAAATAGAAAAGGAAAGGTGAATATATACGTCATCAAACAAATTTATTAAGAATCGGTTTGACATCTTTAGACGCCATTTTCTCAAAACGAAGTGCGTGTGGCTTGACACAGTATTGCTTATCAGCGTCCATTTATATTTAGGAACTTTTACATTTTATCTCTATTCCCTTTGTAAGCTGACAACGTATTTGTGACTTTTCTTGTAGATGCGTTTATTTTTTTTAATTTAATTAAAAAAAAAATAATACAAAATATGTAAAAGAGGATATATCCCTATTAACAGACAGACAAACTAAAAAGTTATTACACTTACGTGTCTCATGTCATAAAATATAAATTCAAAAATACGCAGAGGATGTACCCTGTCTGCGCATACTGTCTTATAACGCATGCTTAAGGATAAATAATTAATGAATTTGAAATTCGTACGTTAAGTTTAACAGCTGTTGAGATAAACATAAACCTCTTCTTAATCGCGATACTCGAGGATGCGGGGTCGACATCTTATTTTACAAGTTTTAATGGTCTTTAAATTTTTAATATATAACATTAACTTTTGACAATAATGAATTATAAAAATTATAATGTTTTAATAATCAAACATATTAGTTAGAGTCATATAGGTATTTATAATAAAATTATGTAGGTAATTTAGTACCTATATTTTAAGCCTTCGCGATGTACTATAAAATATGTATGGTATTTGTATTATATGCGTTACCAAACCCGCTTCACGAGATCCCATTTCCCTAGATTACATTAAGTTTTAAACGGTAATTTAGTTTAGGAGTATATTTCTCTGTATTTAACTTTGAATTTCAGTAAAAAAGCAGAAGTAATTCTCAGTGTAGTCACGATTTTTACAGAAACTGAAGCACCTACCACCTCGAGTACGAAGCCACCGCCGACGACGGTGGCCTCTACAACCGCCACCTGGGAGACGGAGACGCTAAATGAAGGCCAGGCGATACAGAAGGCGTTGCAGTACCTGCTGCAACATAGGCAGCCTGATTGGGGATGGGGCAACGACACCCATCATGTCATGCTTACTTTACAAGTAACATCTAAAAACGATTAAATATTTGGACGCTGATATGCAATACTATGTCAAGCCACACGGACTTCATTTTGAGAAAATGGCGTCTAAAGATGTCAAACCTATTCTTAATAAATATGTTTGAAGAAGTATATATCCACCTTTTCTTTTATTTTTTGATAAAAGGTATAATTAATTAAAATTACATTGATATTATTCATTTAATATCTAATAAGAAGTTTTTCAAACATTTGAGATTATTGTATAAATTGCAAAATATGGAACGCACTTGAAATTCGAAATAATTGAATTAGTAAACTATTTTCCGTACTTTCTTAGTAAATATGACCTTAATTTTTTTGATTAATGTTTAATAGGTGATGCAGTATCAAAATACATCAATATCTCAAAATTTGACTTTTTGTGGGTTGACACATTATTGGTTATCAGCATCCATTTATGCCTATGTAGTTCACCGCTTTAGATGACAATGTCGAGGCTTCTAAGCAAAAGATTTATTGTAAAAATATGCGAGTATATATACAAAAACTCTGAAAGTAAACGACCAGTAAAAAAATAGCAAATAAAATATGTACAAGAAATTAATAAGAAGCCTCGACATCTCCTCTAGACCTAATTTACTAGTTAAATACAAAACCAATTAATTACTTATTAATGTTAATTGTATTATCGTGTTCCATGTGTTCCATGGTGATTCTTCAATTTTTCATCTACCAACTTATGACTAAAATCCATACAAACTTTTATCCTCTTATTAACCGTTTTAGAACATAAATTATTGAAACGTGTTTCTATATGTGGATAAAGTATACTTTCTTATTTTCTAGGACCAACGACTATGCTGGGTATTATTAGCCAGTAATTAGAGTTTTATTAAATAAAGTAATTTGCCCATCGGAAATTTCGCCAAACATCGTATCCTATTAACCAAGAAAATTATCGTTATTATTGTATATTGTTTTTATTACTATTTCAGTTAGCCAATAACACTGGCAAAGAGATCGAACAACAAGGACTAGAGATGCAACTATCAGCGAAACAAATGGAAATTGAGATACTGCTCATGATGTCAAAGTAAGTTTGCTTATTATTTAGCTAACAAAATCGTAAACTTATTTTTATGTAGATCTTAAGGCGAGAATTACATTTGTAAGTTTTAGTCTCGTGATGGATATAAAACAACTCTTTAAACTGGTAGCCTTAGATAAGCGGATACTCTAAAAAATAGTAATTGACAGTAAATAAATTTAAGTGTAAAGCAATGACAAAAAACTCGTGTAAATGTTTATGAAAGTCTGAGAGCAGCTTAAAAGTGTAATTCTCGCCAAAAGATTACCCAAAAAATGGTATTAACTATATCAGTTTAACAGACAATCGAGACTATAAACTTTTTTGCGACCGATAGTCAGGTCCCTAATCAGTATAAAGATCATGTATTGTTAAAAAAATTACAGAGATTCCGTATCAAATATACTTCATATTAATTAAGAATCTAACCATCGCCCAAAAGTCTACATACTTTAAAAATGGCTTTTTCCAAATAAAACTAGATTTAACTAAAAATGATTTAGAAGATCAAATCTCTTCTATATTTGTCTATCCAAGGCACCACGAGTCGCCACCGCCGCTTAGCCGCCTCGCAGCATACACCCTAGCCCTGGGAGCTCTATGCAAAGACCCTCGCTCCTTCCACGGCCGGGACCTGGTCACGGCGCTACTTCACCGCGAACCACCACACGATCTGGAGTTCGCATACGCTACGCTCGCTGCCTGTTCGTCTGCTGCTCACGTTCGACGTCGTCATATTCGACGGTTACTGGATATCGCTAACGCCGCTGCTGATCATAGCCTAGGTAATATGTAACTCTAATCTTCGTCTACTTCAACCAAATTTATTAATAATAGTTTCTTAATAAATTTGGTTAATAAACCTTTAGACGCCATTTTCTCAAAATTAAGTCCGTGTTGGTGCAAATTATTATTTATCAGCGTCCATATATGGTTTTTGGTATTATATTACTCTACCAATCTTTCTTAGTTGATGTTATGGTTTTTAGTGTACAATAAAATTTCTTTATCATATCTATTTACATAAAGAAAAACAAATATTGTAAAAAAAATGATACACGTGTCACCAAACCTCCGAAACTTTTAGACCTACAAATTTGAAAGGGTTTGAAACGTTTCATTGTATCTTCGTTTTGTCTATAGCGTAATAGTCTAATGTAAACGAGTAATTCCTATTTGAACCTTTGTATTTGATCTAATATTAGAAGAATCTGGTTACTGTTTCCTTCAATATTTTTTGAAATTAATAATGTAAAGTAACAGCCTGTAAATATCCCACAGCTGGGCAAAGGCCTCCTCTTCTATTAAGGAGAAGGTTTTAGAACTTAATCCACCACGCTGCTTCACTGCGGGTTGGCGGATATACGTGTGTCAGAATTTCTCCCGGCACATGCAGGTTTCCTCACGATGTTTTCCTTTACCGCCGAGCTCGAGATGAATTTAAACGGTGCTAGTCAGGGTTTGAACCCACGATCATCGGTTGAAATCGACGTATTCTAACCACTAGACCATCTCGGCTCATTTTTTAAAATAAACATTAATATTTCTTTTAGACTATGATTTCCAATTCCACCTTCACAGATACCATTTCAATGGTTATCTTGGCGCTGCGCTGTGTAGTTCAAGACCACCGTCACCGAAGTCTGATACACTTCGTGAGACGACCGATGGCCGGTCTGGCGCGACAGCAACATCCTGACGGCAGCTTCGGTTCTTTGACTACAACAGCTTTAGCTATACAAGTATTTACTAAACACTTCCTAGTGATCAGAACACACAATCATGTGGCAACGTCGTGTCGTAATATTTCGTAACGTCGTAGTGTGCAACTATGCGACGCCGCATCATGTGTGTGTTTTGGCCCTTACTGATATTTTACATGTGATGCCTGTTTGTTATATTTTCCCGCCAAGTAGAAATGAAATAAGTATAATTTATGATACTCAAGATGTCTGAAACTGAACGAAACTTTGAGATTTAAAGGTTGACCTAAAAGCTTATGTTGATAAAAACAATTAATCAACACATTAAATTTCCCTAACTCACATGCTTTGAATATAAACCATATCTAAAATACATGCACAATATTTCATGCCCCTTGAAGATTCAGACCACGGTTCCAAGTGACCACTCTAGGATTTCGATTTGAGGGGTAAAGGCAAGCCCCGGGTCAAATTTTGGTTGAGAATTATCAAGGGTGGGCCCAGATTCATTTGATAGAGCTTGAGCTATATCCTCCGCTATATTATAAGATACACAATATTCTAAGGCTCTCGAAGACTCAGACAACGGTCCCGGTGCTCATCAACATTGGAGTCTCCCTTCAGCGCGGAAGTGGCTGCTCGACCGACAGGAACCTGATGGCGGTTGGGGCGACGTCGCTAAAACTGCTGCAGCAGTTGCAGCACTGACTCCTGCTTCTCTAGCTGCTGTACGACCTCCGCATTGCAGCGACAAACTGCTTGATAGTCGGCATGAACCATTAGGTATGGACTTAGGTGTTACGTTTACTTTGTTATTTTTTATTTTAAAAAAAGTTTTAAGTATAATTTGTATGAACAAGAATGTGCAGATACTCGCGTAATATCTATATAGAGGGTCAATTTGGCATGTGTTGGATGTTTAACCAGTTTTACCAGAATCGATATTTAAAGGTAAAGAAAATGAACTAAAATTTTTCACAAATGATGCCTATATGTATGTATATACATATACAGATCCAACGCGTAATTTTTATTTATTTTATTTTTTTGTTAAAAAAATTCAAGTGGCAAGTATGGTATGACAATTATACTAAGTCTCAGCATATGCTAATCTTTATTGTAAAATACTTTGAGTCTTTAACTTGTATGTACAATTATACAGACATTACGATAAAACTCGAACGAATAAAAAGCTTTAAAATAGCTTACACAGCTATATCAAACATTGGATTTTTATTTCGGGAAATGAAAACGTTCCTGGAGGAAATAAAAAAGTTTGAAACATTACGTACCAAAGTTACATGAACGAATTCGCAAACAGTAGGTACATACATAAAAGCCAAAACACAAACACAACGTTACTAGTATACGATGCCGGAAAGTGGTTTATATGTGCATTTGTCGCTATCTCTAAATTTAAATTTAAGTTGCATATTTCAATTAATTTTCAGATAATAACGGCGGTGACGGCAGCTTGAAGTTGGCGTACCAGTCTGGTCATTCAAGCAATGATTCTGATGCCCGAAACGTTTCCTTCACATACACGCTCTGGCTTGGAACTAATGTCACCGAAAATTACACTCTGTACATGATTGCTCCGAGGTAGAATAGTATACTCTATATTGTTCAACTTTAAAATATTTATTGAAAAAATAGTACAAGACGATCTCCAGCTATCTCTTTCAGTCATCCTTAGGTAGAGGAAAGAAATAGGATGTTAGGAGTATACAAAATTTATGTATCAGATAAATTGTATAAGTGTGATTGGGATTCATGAAGATAAGTCAATTGGGAGAAATTTAAAATTATGAAAGAGACATTTGTTTAAAGGAAATGATTCATTGGACGTAAATGACGTCAGTGTCGTTTTTTGCCAATCTTTTGCATTCTTAACTTTAAAATCGGTGAAATGGTTCCTTTAAATAATTTTCTCTAGCTGTCATAATATTAGGTTTCTCCCATAAAGAACCATCTTTATAAATCTCACTGCATAAAAATATAAGATAAATAAGATCCATTTACTATATTTATTTCGTTCAACTTTCGCTAAGTGTTTTACTTGGATCACTTTATTTATAATTAATTAAATAATAGCTAAAGAAAGTAAATTACACAAAGGAAAATTAAAAAAAAATTAAATTTTTCAAAGGAAAGTTTTAATCTATTCCCTTTTTAAAGAAGGTAAAAGTAATATCTAAAATCCAAATTTATTTTCTTCTCACAATGAACCTTTCATGTCGATATAATTAAGAAATAAATAATTAAAAAGTCGCTTAAGAGTTTTTAATAAAGTACTTTAGATGTTCTTCAGCGACTTATAAAATAATATAGATACTTTTTACTGAACATAATAACACAACAACATCAATATGTTCTCCTCCAAATTTAATATAAGATTTTTTGTGATCCTCGCTAATTTACCCCCAAAATATGCAGAATTTACCATTTACACATTTTATTAAAAATAATTAATTATTTTCAGGAACATATCCTTCTATCACGTTATGCAAATGGCCGCGGAACAGGATCCGAAATTCAAGTTTGAAGCTAGTGAATGGCCAAATGGCCACTACGTGCACACCCTGGCTGGTCACAAGGAGGAACCAATGGGCTACCACTACTGGTTGCTCTACCGCCTGCCTGAGATACCTGACCCTGTCAGCCCCCCTGGCAACCAGTTGGTAGCGCCTGTTGGTAAGTAACTATTAACTGACCAAATTCAGCAGTAAATGTATATCGCCTATGGACCAAGGCCTCTTTGGGAAAAGAACTACCAGTTATTCTTAAATAATTAACTATGGTTTGACGGATATTCTACAATTCCTTGAAATTTTATGCGAAATAAGTATGTATGTAAAATAAACTGCAGAACCAATTTTGATGAAAATTCTATAGGAACTATGGAAGATATACTTTCGAACAAAGAAGACAACCAAAAAAAAATCCAACAAATTAAGAACCTCCTGATTTTTTGGAAATCGGTTAAAATACTTAAAAATGACGACGCTTTTGTATAAACCTTTTAACATAAAAATGAAAATAAATATCACTGATTGTTTGCATTAAAATAAACATTTATGGTATTTTTTCAGGTGTCGACGATCTGCTCGTTGAAGACGGAGAACATTACCTATTCTGGTATAAGAAGCTGTAATTCTTTAATCTAGTGTTCTTTGTCGAATTGTGATTTAAGATTTAAGAGGAAATAAAACAATTATTTTCAATTAAATTGTTCAAGGTATAGTGTACCTATAGTTGAGAATACATCTAGATCTACATTAGCCATTACATACACTTCTTAAAATCTCTCATATAGTTAAGAGTTAAAACCTTCAAAATATCAATAGTTTTTATAGTAACGCATGAAATATTGCAGATTGTTTGACATAGGAATTAGATATAAGGCAATGAGATTTTATAACTATAGATTATGTTCATTCTATTTGACATTAAAAAATTCCAAATACGAATTTAACTGGTAACTAGGCAACGACTAATTTGCGCGGTTTTCCAATAATGGAGGACATTATGGCTGCCAAAATTAATGCTCTAAATATATCTACAGTTATAAAATGTAATTGTATACACCTACAATCAAAAAAACCACGAAACTATATGTAGTGTTGCTATACTTTTTCACTTCTATTAAAGTATAGTGCACGAAGTTAAGGACTAGTCGGTAAAAAATGCTTTGATATATGCGTGTAATTATAATTTATAATAGCACAACGCAAGTATTTATTTATACATGCTTCACTAATTTTTATGAAGAAATAACGCATTTCTTAAGTAATAGTGACGTAATTTTTGTAATTTTTTTACTTTGTATAATCTTAAAAATTTTGCTATCAATTTTAACTTTGTATAATTATATTCTTTGTATGGGATATGAATCAGTTTCTTAAAATAATAAAAACTTCATTCCTTTCAGTATTTCCTATTCTAAAATAAAACAATTTCAGTGTTGTCATATGACTAACTCGAATACCATGTCTGTATTTTTAACTGTCCATTAAAAAGTTTAACTTAAGTGCCACCACCACGAAAGAGTGTATCGCAATAATTCTGCATTAATACCGTTGAGTAAACTCCACAAAACTTCAGTAATCTTTAAAAGATTATTTCGCCATCATATTGTCGCCACGTGACTGGTATATCTCGATTCACGTAAGTGCGTTGGTCTGAATACGAGGCAGGTTCGAACTCGCGCATGGTACAGTCGAGTGAACAAGACTTAAAACATTGAAAACATATGATATTGAATATTCTCAACCTTAATAAGACATTTATCATCTATTAATCATTACTTGACTTATTCAGCATATAAACACATTCCGGAAGGGAAATCACGATATTTTAAACTATTACATTGCACAGTCCTTATAAATAATTTCAGATTCAGATTGCACAAAAGTGCAATAAATAAATGAAAATAAAAACATTAATATGACCAACTTTATAAGAAGTATTGATTAATTCAAGAAATGGTAACGACTGTCCTAGTGACTAATTGGATGCTGATAAGCAATAATGTGTTAACCCACAAAAAGTCAACTTCAGAGATATTGTATGTATTTCGATAATGCGTCACCTATATGAAGAATAATTTAAAGTTATCTAAACTAAATAAGTACGGAAAAAAGTTTTTTGATTCAACGTCTCCAATTTCAGGTGCGTTCCATATTTGCAATTTATACAATAATCTGAAAAATTTTAAAAACTTATTTTTAGATAACAGATAAAATATATCAAACTGCTTTTCATTCATTTTAACTTTTATCAAAAGTGAAAAGAAAAAAATTATATAGATATATATGTAGGTATTCAAATAAATAGATTAAGAAAAGGTTTGACATCTTTAGACGTCATTTTCTCGAAATGATTTCCGTGTGGCTTGACACACTATTGCTTATCAGCGTCCAATTTAGTTCTGCGCAGCGTAACGTGCATAGTTCAGGCCATCTTACGAGAATCGAGGTATACGATATATCGCGAGTCGTGACGGGTTGTCTGCATCGAATTATTTTTTAGCTCAATTTGGTTATGTTTCACAGCGAGTATTAAGTCGATGTCATGTTACTTGTTAAAGACCATCGTCGTCTGAATAATATCGCCGTTTGGAGACACGTTAATAGTTAAACGCTGACAAGCAATACTATGTCAAGCCACACGAACTTCCTTTTGAGAAAATAAAGACGGCGAGCCTATTCTTAATAAATTTGTTTGAAAAGTATATATCCATCTTTTCTTTTCTATTTTGGTAAAATGTATAATTTATTAAAAGTGAGCAATAATAAGTTTTTCAAATATATGAGATTATTGCATAAATTACAAAATATGAATCGCAATTCAAATTCGAAACATTAAATTAATAAATTTTTTACCGTACTTATTTAGTTCAGATGACATTATCAGCATCAACATCGCCAAATTTGACTTTTTGTGGGTTGACACATTATTGCTTATCAGCATCCAGTTTAATTAAATGATTCATACTTTTTAATATCATACAACAATAATATCATTGCAATACACTCAATCGTTGAGGTGTTGAGGCGGCACTTAGTAACCCACATTAAAAAACTATATAGATGAAAAATAAATAATAATCTATGGCCAAAAGGAATTTTATCAGGATGTGAATTGCTTTAGTTTTTATCGTTCTATTAATATGAAAGCGCACCTATAAAACGTACGTAGTATTTAATTGCACTTAATCACCTTTAATTAATATCATGTATACGTAAATTTAAAACTATTAACGTTATAAAATAAATAGGTATTGCCATAATTAGACATAATTTTCCCTATCTATAAAAAACCGAATTTTTCTTAAAATCTTTTAAAAAAAAAATATCTCATCTTTCATATAGTTCTTACTAGATACTAACGTTTAATGTTTTAGCGATGTAAAAATAGCTTAATATTTAAGATATACTTATGTATGACATAGATTATCTCTTTTTATGTAATCATGTTAGGAGACTGAGCGACGATCGTCACGTGTACTTTAGCGTAACATTTTTATTATAACTACTAAATGGTTCTTAATAAATATTGAAATTACTTTAAATTGTTTTTACTTTTTATCCTCGATCTTGACTCATACTTATCCAGGCATGTTCAAAATCATCCAATTTACCTTTATATAAGTCAAGTAACATTACCAACGATCTTACTAAAAAAGGAATTTTATTTCTATTTTTAAAATCGAATCGAAAAGCAATCGTTTAAATGCTACCCAAACTATGTACTTAATATATCTGGGGTTAATCTTAAATAAAAAAGAATTTTCAAAATCGGTTACGAAATGACGGTGTTCAGAATTAACAAAAAATTAAAAAAAAAAAACTACGAATGCTGATCCTCCAAAAATAAAAAATATTTTCAAAATCGAAAAAAAAAAAAAACAAAAATTTAAAATTAAGCTAAGTCACAGATAAAAAAATAACAAAAAAGGATATTACATTTCAAATAAAAGATACAAATTAAAATCCAACATTTATTAAATTTTGTACAATTCACATTAACACCAATTCACTAAATACATTTACAATACATAGACGGTGCAATGAAAAGCGAATGGAAAAATTCTTATATATTGCGTCCAAAATTGAGTGTTACAATAAATGTCATAAAATATTTCAATAACAATTCGTCATTATATCATTTATATTAAAAAACAATGTGCTTATATTTTACGAAAAAACTAATTAATACAACCATGTTTGGTAAATGTTTTGTTAATGTTCAATCGTTCTTAACTTCTTATTTCTCGAAAGAAAATATATAATCAAAAAATTAACAATAGTAGGAAATTCAAGTATTACCAATACTACCCGCACATATTGACATATTATTCATTCGAATAACGCAGTCTACATAACACTGCGTTCCATGCATTAGAAACTAAAATATGTAAATTTTTCTATCTCTTTCCCTCGCAAGGTGATGTCAAAAGAGTGACAGAGAGAAAGTATTAAAAGAAATTAATCCTTACGATTTTAATAATAACAGCCAATTTCTATCGACAATCATTAAAAATAAAATATTTATTTAAAGTAATATTAGTATGATTTTGTTCTAAATAATATTACGTTCAACATTCATAACTTCGTTTTACAATAACAGATCTTTTGATTGGTTGATTATTTGTTGTGCATCTCGTTCTTTCGTTTAATTTATATGCTTTGTCCTTTTCGCACTTAAAGTCAGTGTACAAGGTAAATAATAATATGAATAAAAGTGAATTCATAAACAACTAACCATTATATGGACAAGAAATATTTTCTACTGTTTTTTCGTTAAATTAATATTGTTAGATGCTTTTATTATGCATATACAATATTGCGAGCTTATATCCTGGTTTTGTCAGTCATAAAATAAGTCATTAGTTTATATTTAACTCTTAATGTGTAGGGGTTGTAAAGTTATCGAACGCCACGTAATTTTATGCGTACTTAATATATTTATTAAATGAACGCTGATAAGCAATACTGTGTCAAGCCACACGAACTTCATTTTGAGAAAATGGCGTCTAAAGATGTCAAACTTATTCTTAATAAGTTTGTTTGAATAAGTATTTATCCATATTTTCTTTCCTTTTTTAATAAGAGGTATAATAAATTTAAATCAGACTGATATATTGAATATAATTATCTAATAAAAAGTTTTCCAAATGTTTGAGATTATTGTATAAATTGCAAAATATGTAACGCACTTGAATGTCGAACCAATCAATTAAGAAACTTTTTTCCGCACTTATTTAGTTTATATGACTTCAATTTCTTTTTAATAATGTTAAATAGGTGATGCAGTATCAAAATACACCAATATCTCTAAATTTGACTTTTTGCGGGTTGACACATTATTGCTTATCAGCATCCAAATATAATAACGTACAAGAAAACAATAATATTCACCATTTAAATATTGTATTCGACAATAGATCTGTATATAAAATTACAAAAATGTAATGCGTTTACGAGGATAAAGCTAAAATTATTAATAATTCAAATATTAATTAATATAATTGTGTTACTATAAAGTACTTTTATTTCATATCAATTAAGTTTATAATATTCACGAATTTAAAAATAAAACATTAGGCGAGAAATACAATTGTAAGTTTTACTCTCGTAACTGATAAAAAAACATCTGTGACTGTCCAAAACAAATTGACAGTAAATTCTTTCATATTAAAATTATAATACACAATTTATGTAAATCTTTACGAAAGTCTATGAGCAAAACTTACAAATGTAATCCTCGCGTTATACACACGAAGACACAACCGTAGCTGAAAGTAAACGTTTTTAGGAATTGTATTATATTGTAAAATTAGAAAATAAAATACTTAGGAGTATGTTAAATTATTATAGGCTACGTCTCACTGTCGATTCAGGCACCGTATTGGTATATTTCTGGCCGGCGGCGCAAGAACGGGTTAAGTAACATTTTTTAACCGACTTCGAAAAGGGAAGGTTCTATGTTCGGCTGTACGTATTTATAACAGTACCTAGCTAATTATATAGCCAAAAAATATTTAAGTGACACGCGGATTATTATTGCTTCCTATTATTGACTCGTTATGCTATTTATTGACTCTACGCATTCAAATCGATTCTGTAGTTTAGACGTTACGACGAAACATACAAACATACATATATAGTCTATGCAAGTGCTAAAATCCGTACCCTTTTGAATTTGCTGTAGTCGGATAAAAAATAGTCAGTGTCATATTTTCATACATACTAATATTATAAATATGAAAGTAACTCTGTCCGTCTGTTTGTTACGTACGAGATGGGAGTTGTAACGTATAGAAATATATTGGACCTAGAAGGACTTGGGCTACATTTTAACACATTGTATAGTAAAGGGTATGAAATAAGGGATGACAATTTCTATGCAAACGGTATCGTATGTACCAGTGTGTATGCGTGTGTTAAATTTATTTTCTTAAAATTCAAAAAGAACTAAGTATCAATTTTCCATCTGCATTTAATTGCAGATAAATGTTTATGTAAATATATTTAGAACAGAATTGTTAATATTATTACCATAAAGAATTCAATTAAAAAATAACTAAGACCATTAAATTCTTTATGTAAAAAAAAATGTCACATAGGACGTTCTTGCGCTCGCGGCATCACAGTATCTCGAATATCATAATATCATGAGAAATTCATCGATTCGAAGATTAATCGTTATTGATTTTTAATCGTTATTATATCGGAATGTTACATCTTTTTATTGTGTTAAATCATTCGTCAGTACCTTCAAATCGATTCACACGTTTACGTAATACTGGGATATTATTTTACTGTGAGTTTAAAAACATTAAAACCATTCTCTATACAATTATTCGGCGATACAAAAAGTTTCACTTGAAAATAATAAGTTGGAGTACAAATTACAAAATTTTGTAATCGCTACAAATATTTTTATTGCTTTTAAAATCGTCCATAGCTACCTACTATAATATATAATGTATTTTTATACGCCATAAATTAAATCATCTCTCTATAGGCACAGATAAAATTTATTATTCTTAATACTTAGCGTACAACAAGAAAATTGTATATAAAATTTTTAACTACAATAAAAAAAAATATACACGTTACATTAACCGCCAAAATAGCTGTGCGCGTCATAAAAACCAAGATGGCCGTCAGAAAAAAGTGTATCAAATTTCGTTGAAATAAAAAAAATTTAACCGGAGATTTGGTTGATTGTTACGAAAATGAGAGAATCGTAATGGGCTTATATAAAATTTCAAGTAGCAAAATATCGTGTGAATGTTGTATATAAAATTAGTATATAAACGTCTTACGCTACGCGGCCTCTGCTGCGATCCTGTTCATGACCGTCGTGTAGGCGAGTCCGAGAGCCCACGACACTTCATGACCGTTTACTTTCTTGAACAACTGAGAAGAAAAGAATAATTATTAACATATTTATTAACCGACTTCCAAAAATAAGGAGGTTCTTAATTCGTCGGGTATTTTTTTAGAGACTTCTAAAAAGGAAGAGATTATATGTTCGGCTGTATGTATTTTTTTTATTTTTGTTCAACGATTACTCGGCCGATTGTGGACCGATTTTGAATTTTTTTTCTTTTTTTAATCTCCAATTTGACTATATTGTTATCAGGTCAGGATCTGATGATGAAATCCTGGAGAAATCGAGGGGACACTTATATATTGTAGGCACACCCATATCGATTTCGATATTTTTGATAGTCATGCATTTATTCTCGGAAAGTAGGTATGGTAAAGTGGAAGTATGAAGACCACAGATGGCAACCGGAACTACTCAATAAGAAGTATTTTGCGAGTTTCCATTCGATTATTTCAATATGATTACTAAATAATTTATGCTCGTCACAATAAAAATGGTAAAGTGGAGCTGCAACAATAAGAGAACTCCTCAATAAATAACAGTCCTGCATCGGGACTAGCAATAGTTTGTAAACGGTGATAAGCAGTTGGCATTAAGATATTGTAACTTAGGTTAATTGTTTCGCCTTACTAACAAAAAAAATCACCAAAAAAGAAAAAAATCATTCATAAACGAATGAATATCAACAATAAAATAAAAGGAGAAAAAAAAATATTTCCCACAACATTTTGAAGTCAGTGCCAGTAAATAACAAGTAAAGGTCTAAACACAAAGATCTAAGTAAAAAATCTTGGCGCCGAATTCGAATGTTTTTTTCAAAACGAAGTCCCTAGTGTGACAACAGCGTACTCACGGATTTGGACTCATTGTCGCGTATCTTGTACGCGTCCTTTTATCAATTTCTCTAAACAAGGTCTATGTGATTTGACACACAATATTGCTTCTCAGCGAAGATATGGACGCTGTTAAGCAATAATGTGTCAACCCACAGAAGGTCAAATCAAAGACATTTATTAAACTAAAAGAGTACGGAAAGAGTCTTAGTTTAATGTTTTGAATATTAGAATGCTTAATATTTTACATTATACAATAATGTAATAGATTTGAAAAACTCATTATCACATAAAACTTTTCATTATACAAATGTGTTTTTAATTCATAATGCCTTTCATCAAAATTGGACCCTATTTCCTCAAAACGAAGTCCGTGTGGCTTGACACAGTGTCGCCTATCAGCGCACGCGCACGCTCGCGCCGCAGAGCGCAGTACTCACGGAGATGGGCTCGGCGTCGCGGATCTTGTAGGCGTCCTGCAGCAGCGTGAGCACGTACACGAGGTCGACGCACGCCCACGGCTGCTCCACGTTGGACGCGGAGCACGCGCGCAGCGCGCTCGCGCGGTACTGCGACACCGACACCGTGCCGCCGCGCATCACGTCTGCGACGCGTTATAACGTTAAACATTCGTTTATTTATTATTTTCTGACCCGGTGAACCCCGTACCGTCTAACAGTCGATTCTTTATTTTTATTTTTTGATACTTATTCTATTCGGGACCCCGGATCAGCTAGTCAGATAAGAAAATAAAAGATCAAGTTTATAAGTCAACAAAAAAAAAATTAAAATAGGTTTCTTCATATTAAAAATTTCAACAACAATAAAAAATATATAATACATAAAACTTAAACCAAACAGAAAAAACATGATACAAAAATAAACGAGGTATGAAAAGAGAGAACGATGATGAATGAGTTTATTCTTAAAAATATTAAAAGAATCATTAAAAATGCCAGGAAATTTATTTCTAGGATATTTGCGTGAAACTGAGAGAGATCGCTCAACCAGGTTAATGCACGTAACATTGTTGTATAGAATTTTAGTTAGAGGATATATGTATACTAACAATGCAAAGTCCGTGGTGACTCGTGACATACTAAAGATTAATAAAAAAAAAAGCGCTCCTTGACGTTCTCACTAATAGATACAATATACTAGTCTAGATGCGCGGATGCGATGGACGTGTATTATGGATGTTAGAATTACTATTCTCGTTGCTTTGTTTATTTGCGGTTTAAATTATTTTTAAGCTTTTTTCGACTAAAAAAATAAATAAGCTTTTAGTCATTAATATTAGTATGTATGCTTACAAATACACAACGCAACTTTTACACTGAGTTTTTTGAGAGAGTGAATACAACGGCGCTCTCACTCACCGATGATGCCCGCGTCCGCGGCCACGTCGTAGAAGTAGCTCATGGCGGCCACGGAGCCGCGCGGCGCCACGGCCGGCTCCCAGTCGAGCGTGCGCAGCGTGTAGCGCCGCACGGCCTCGTGGCAGCGCGCGTACACCGCCTCGCGCTTGAGGCCCTCCGCGCGCGGCGCGCCGCTACATTAACACACATAGAGCCTAGAGATATACCCCGTGTCACGTGAGCGTGTCAGTCTGAACGCGGTGAGTTCACAATAATTTTGTATGTATATGATATATAAAGTTATTGAATATTCTCAGCATTGAAAAGACATTTATAATCTATTACATATAGTAAATAAACGCATCACGGAACGAAAAATAACGAATTTTCGAATAATAAAACTGTTTTCAAATATTTGAGTAACACATCCCATATAAATTGCATTAAAACACATTAAATTGATATATATGATTATATAAGAAGTATTTTATAATTAACATTAAAGAATGTCTAAACGACTGTACTGATACCTAATTAGTGTTTAACGCATCGTAATGCGCACAGTTCAGACCGATACACTTACGTGAATCGAGATATAGCTAAGTAGACTACAGCTCGTATACAGACTTGTTTGTTTCTTTTCGAGAGCCGAAAGCATAAGTCCCATGCCCAATCCTTCACTTACGTCCTATTCCCTTTGAACCCTCATTCATTTTTAAGCTGTCAACGCAATTTTGGAATACTCTGTAGTTGCCAAAACTCATGGGCGGCAATGACCACTTAATATAATGAGAACCGCCTGCTCTTTTACCCATTATTTTTATTATTACCGAAAAAAATTCTTCAAATATATTATAACACTTTTACTACGAGCTGTCGTGACTGTTAAGTTAAAGCACATTGACATGATACATAAAATGTATTAAGTAAATAAGGAATGTTTAAATTGTTAGTCGGATTCCATCCGGCTCGAAGGACTAACAACATTTCCATTTAATTTACTCTTAAGTATAATACAAGAAACATTACTTATTTTTGACATAAAACTTAAATAATTTACTTATAACATAACACGAGAATAACACTTATAACTTTTTCGTAGTTGAAATGAAACAACTCTGGTAACAGTTACCTAGATAACCTTAAGTCAATAACATCTCACATTATTACTGCTTTACACGTGTGAAGCAATAATAATGTGCGATGTAACTTATGTAAATCTTTATTGAAAGTCGTGCGAGCAAAATTTACAAATAGATAAGCTGATAAGCAATATTGTGTCAATCCACAAAAATGCAAATTTGGAGATATTGGAGTATTTTGATAATGCGTCAGCTATTTAACATTATATTAAAACTTTTTAAGTAATCTGAACTAAATATATACGGAAAAAAGTTTTTTAACTTAATGTTTCAAATTTTAAGTATGTTTCAAATCTTGAAATTTTTACAATAATCTCATAAAAAAAATATTATTAGATAAAACTTTTTATTATACGAATATGTGAATAGAAAAGAAAAGATGCATATATACTTCTTCAAACAGATTTAAAAAGAATACGTTTGACATGTTTAGACGCCATTTTCTAAAAATGATGTCCCTGTGACTTGACATAGTATTGCTTATCAGCGTCCAAATGTAATTCTCGCCTACTACGTAAAATCATTCTTACCTAATAATATATTGCTTGTTGGCATACGTCCACTTCTCTTTCTGTACAATAGGATCAACGCACACCGAGACGAACTCATTCGTGTTATTGTCGTTAGCTTCCAACCGGAATATCCCGTATCTAGCCGCTAACAATCCCAATTTTAAATAACTGAAACGATGAATACAAAATTATAGGTTTTTGAATCTTCTTATCTTATATATAGGATGTTTTGCAACTGGTTTGCTGCGCAAAAAAAATCAATTTGGAAGTTTCGGAGCCTATTCAATACAAACAAACAAACTTTGAATTATTTCCTCTTTATAATTAGTATAAACAAACCTATTTAATTTAACAAAAAAATTCATAAGTTTTCTTTCCCGTACTACTTATATAGAAATGGAAAAATTCATTTACATTAAGAGCTGAAATATTTACAAGATCTTTATTTTGGTACTCAATGACAAAATTAGACGACGATTTGAAAAAAAGATTAAGTAGATTTTTTTAACATACAGTCATATACAGGATGATGTTGTACACTGCGGTGTGACCGGGAATAGTTTTAGTTAACCCACAATCATACATATATTTATACAGACTGTTGATATTCCCACAAACAGATACAATATACCCTACCCGAAAAGTATACCCCTAAAATCTTACCTAGGTGTCTACAGGTGTTGACGTTCTCACTAGTAGATACAATATACTATACTGCAGCAGGGAAGAATTTTTATTTACCCAAAATCTTACCTATATATATAGAATGATGTTATTCCCAATAGCATATAGCCAGGAAAAGGTTTAAGATTATTCTCAAACTTACCTATGTGTATACAGGGTGATGTTGTTCCCGCCAGCGGGAACAATGTACTGATCTGCGGCCGGGAACAGCTTCTTGTCCTGATCGTTCAGTTGATACGTTATCTGTGTCGAACCACCTCCTAAATCTAATGCAGCCATTGTTTCACCGTCGATCAAATCTGTGTAAATAAAAAAAGAAATATTAATTCATGTTTATACATTTTTCTGTGATCTAATAATGTTGAACGATTTAATTTATACCTATGATATAAAATTATGCAAAGTATCATTTCGTGCATAGCAGTGAAAGAAAACAATGTTGGGAAACCTGCATACAGCGTAACACACTGAGACATGTATAGCCTATTTTTCTTTACTTGGCTTATTTAGCAGACAAATGTAGAGTTTTTCTAACCACACATGGATGCTGATAAGCAATAATGTGTCAACCAACAAAAATTCGAATTCTGAGATATTGATGTATTTTGATACTGCATTACCTATTTAACATTATTCAATAAAAAAATGTAAGGTCATATAAACTAAAAAAGTACGGAAAAAGTTACCTAATGAATTGTTTCGAAATTCAAGTGCGCTCCATATTTTGCAATTTATACAATAATCTTTTATATTTGAAAAACTTTTTATTAGATAATATATTAAATATATCAATCTGCTTTTAATTCATCGTAAATTTTATCAAAAAATAAAAGAAAAGGTGGATATTTACTTCTTCAAAGATAATTGTTGAGAATAGGTTTGACATCTTTAGACGCCATTTTCTCAAAATGAAGTCTGTGTGGCTTGACACAGTATTGCATATCAGCGTCCACATAAGAGTTAGAGATGAGAAATTATCGACCGAACGATTGAACTGAATCGTGAATATCTAATACATATCATTACCAAATAAGACAAGAAAAATGGACCGTTATATATATACACCAATTTAAAGTTGATCAGCGTGATAGATTAAGCATGAATTCTCTCCTCTAAATATATTATAGCCAGCAGGAATATACAGGATATTAATTTATTTACAACCGACTTCAATAAAGGAGGAGATTCTCAATTCGTGGTATTTTTTTTTAGTTTTTTTTTTTCTTTAAATTTCCTTGTCTCGTTAACCGATTTGGATGAATCAAAATAACTGCAATAAGTATACCATGCTAGTAAATGAAATTACGCCATTTGCTTCTTGAAATTTATTTCTATTTTTATCAAATTTTTAAACATCACACAAAACAATGACTATCAGTTCTAATTTTAGACATTTATTAGATAACTTTTGAGGTTTATACCAAGAGAAATACTTATATAAATCATAATCAATACTTACTATGCAATAAGTTGACCGTGTACCAAATAAATATTCTATTTCTATTTTTTTTCAAAATTTTTAAACATCACACAAAACAATGGCTATCAGTTCTTATTTTAAATATTTATTTGATAACTTTAGATGTTTATATCAAAACAAATGCTTATATAAATCATAATCAATACTTACTGTGCAATAAGTTGACCGTGTACCAAATAAATATTCCCTCGTCAGACCCATCCATTATTTCTACACTATTCGTACCAATATTGTACCCCAATCTGAAAACAAAGTTTAGAAAATGAAAAATTGCCACTAGGGGCTGTCCATTAATCACGTGATGTTTTTAACAACTTTTCAGAACAAAAATATTATAAAACTTAACAAAAATAAAAAAAAGTTAATAAAAAAATGTTTACGTGTGATTATTAATTTCATAAGTTATAGCACGTCATAACTATGTTAATCCATGTAAACATTTTGTACCAATTTCGAATGTTATCAAGAATTTTCTTTTATTTTGTATTAGATTTATTTTTTGACGTCCAATAAAAAGTAAATCCCTAATTTTAAAAGAAATATTTTATTTATTTTTAAATTATAAAGAAAAAAATTCAGTTTTGAGCTAGCTCTTATTGATAGAATAGACATAACGAATCGGTTGCAATGCTTGACGATTGAAAAATTGAACATTTTATACTTTAGCGATTTATTTTCTCCATATTGATATATTTAACGGTTTTATCTCGATTTGTTTTATTTTTTTTAAACATTGCACAAAAATAAATAGTAATAAAAACTGAACTTGCACATAAAGATTTAAAAATTCTGGTACAATTTTATTTGAATAAATCATAATTATATTATAACCTGGTTATATATACCTAGTTTCACTGTAATATTAATAATATGTTTAATTAAAAGATTGTATTAGAGTAAAAGAATTTTTTTTCAGACATTGTAATATTTTGAATTTTGAAAAAATATTGTTTGATTGGTAGATGGATATCGCCAGGGCCGAATTTAGGGTCGGGCATATTATTTTATGGTGCTTCACTTTTTTAAATAATTGGTTAAAAAAAAATATTTATGAGCCTCCTCTCCCATATTTGGTAACTATGTAGGCTTTTTTCGTCTTTTGCTCAAAAATTGCTAAAAAGGTTTTATATATTTTAATTTTAAAGTAATATAGTTTAATGGCGACCCGCCCCGGCTTTTCACGGGTGTAATAAAGTCTTCAACAACACCACTTTACAAATTTTTGAAACTCTCGGTTTTTCTTTACTACAACATGCATGCAATCCTTTTAAATTATTGTATTTATTGATTAAAACCTCACTAAATTACGTAGTTCAAAAGATATAGCAGCGTATAAACAGCTAAAAACTTTATTTACACTACAGATAAAGCTACATCGAAATAACTCATAGACTATTATTACCAAAGTACACTAAAACATACTAAACCAAATCAACTCACTTCGCTATAGCTTTGGCAACTTCATCTATCAACTGCTGCGCCTTCTCCTTAGACAATAGCCGAAGTCCAGCGGTCGCGCGCACTATGAGAGACGTGAACTTTCTCTTCTCTGGTGGAATCAAATGTTCCGACTTCTTCACTAATTGTACGATTGTATCCGCGCCCTGTAACATTTATTATAATCTAATACCTTTAAACGAGAAATCCCTGGGTATAGAGGATGTGAACTGTACATGTGTTAGACGATTTACCAGCAAAGAAAACCTTTTTTTAATTGAAACGTTGGATCTTGTAGTCTCGTACAGTTTAGCATCAGTTATGAAACATAATTTAAAAAAAAAACTTAATTATTTTTTTTACTTTTGAATGTCGATTTTAGGAACACTGTTAAAATGACCAAAACATGTCCAGTTGACATTGTATATATAGAGTGAAGTTTTTATCTGGGCTTGTTAGTCCAAATCAGAAAACATAAGAAATAGCGAAAAATACTCAAAGGGACTGATTTTGATGGAAAGTAATAATCATCATAGGCTAGGAAAATTATTTTTCAAAAACCTAATAAGCATCATTAAGAATTCCGTCGACTTTGGAAAGAAAAAATCCTTATTTTATTATTGCACCATCAAATGTCATACCTTCTCAGGGTCATCTACGTATGAAGACAACCCCGGTTTCGACTCTTCAAAATATTCATCGACTAAGTCCAAATTGGGTTGTCCGAATACTGAAAGGAAGAAAAAAAAATCGATTAAATCCGGACACGGAATCATGAGATCTTAATCGAGGCCATTGATTGTGAAACGTAATGTAAGAGGATCTTAGAACACGTCGTTCTAAACCGAAACGCGAGTTCATACCCCGGTTGGCACGACCAAGTTTCAAGTCAAGTGGTAAATTTGTGTTTAAAGTCATTTCGTGAACCTGCATGCGCAATTCACGCGGGAGAAATTCTGACACGTGCATATCCGCCAACCCGCAGTGGAGCAGCGTGTGGAATTAAACTCTTATTGCCTTACTACAAAAGATTTAAACAGACGTTAAACGCGCGTCTAAGACAGTTTTGAGTTAAACATGCTTTAGACATAGATTAATATTAGATTAATATACGTTTAAGTGAGTTTAATAGATATTTAAAACCTATTTTTGCTGTCAAATGTAACGTATAACATTTTATCAATAAGTATTTTTTATGAGTTTATTCGCTGTTAAGCAATTTAGATTTTAAGCAATGTTTCAATCTTAAACATGGTTTTAATGAGTCTTTTGTAGTATGACAGTTAGCCTTTTCCTTAATAGAAGGCTTTTGCCCAGCAGTGGGACATTTACCGGCTATTTCATTACTTTTTTAGTTTTATATATATATATATATATATGTGTGTATGTAACCCCCCCCCCCCTTTCCTCCTCGTGTCAATGCGTGCAGTCCACGTCCGCCCCCCCCTCCGCTATCTTATAACATGGCAAACATGCAGTAATAAATTCTGATTGATATGTGATAAATGATAAATCATAATTAAATAACGTTGTTTAATAAAACGGAAATGTATTTACTTAGTCTACATGATAACTGTATCAGCTACATTATCTTTCATGGAGTACTTTCTGATCTCTACTAATATTATAAATGTGAATGTTACTCTGTTTGTTAGCTACCTTTTAACGCCTAAGGGGCTGTCCATAAAGCACGTGAGGCACAAAGGGGAGTGGGGGGTGAGGAAAATCACCAAATATAACAGGAAAAACAGAAGATATTCAGAATTCCATGCAATTATACCTGTTAATTTAAGCATTTTTTTAAATATTCCTACTTAGGTAGTAGGTGCTTAAAAATACATGTGATCTTAGATGGGGGGGGGGAGGGATAGTACAAAACCGCACCACGTATCACTATGGGGGAGGGGAGGTCTAAAAGTTAAGCTAAGTTAAGAAAACATCACGGGCCCTAAACGAATTTTCATAAATTTTGCTGTAAAAATAAATTGGATTTTGGAGAACTTACGCTACATTTTCACGGAAACATGAGTTGCTAGT
Source organism: Hypolimnas misippus (assembly GCA_037950945.1). Lineage (NCBI taxonomy): Eukaryota > Metazoa > Arthropoda > Insecta > Lepidoptera > Nymphalidae > Hypolimnas > Hypolimnas misippus. The sequence continues at coordinate 10,714,775 of JBBEEQ010000031.1, read as the reverse complement.
AAAAGAAAGTTTGTACAGACAACTAGTCAATATCAATGAAAAAGGCTATTCGAAATAATTATTCTATACCGACGAAGACGCTGGATCCAATACTACGATTATCTTCATATACTAATATATAAAGCTGTAGACTTTATTTATTTATTTCAAAGCGGTTATATCAGGGCATAGAGTATCAAACTGATTTGAGACCGCTTGAGAAAGAATATGGAGTAAAAGACATTACGCCACAATTCGGGAACAAATCAGAGACCATAAGTGCACGTAAAACCGCAAGAGACAGCCAATCTATACATATAAAATCACTTGTCCTGACTGACTGATTCAACAACGCAGAGCCTAAACCGCTGAAGTTATAAACTGGAAATTTCGACAGTAGATACCTTTAATGTTGTAAGATCTAAGAAAGGACTTTTGAAAATTTTAAGGGGATAAAATAAAGGACGGGCAGTTGTAATGAAGTCCGTCATTTTCTAAGTAAGAAACGCGAAAAATATTGTATATACTTCTGGTTAGATATAAATACATATCCATCGGTGTTTTTCAATATATTATTACTAAGAGCATGAGTGAAGGGTTGTAAGTCTATATGTAACTCTAGAAAAGCCGCTGCGAGCCGCTAGTATTCTATATTGGTTGCTAGTTGGTCCGTGGACTTTGACTGAGTTATTACGCCACTTCGTGGGCGTAAAATGTTTTATCCCCTATTGCACCCCTTTCACGTTTTATTTTGCAACAAAAAGTAGCCTATACCTTTCATCAAAGTCCAATCTATATCCAAAGTAAAATTCATCAAAATTTATTCAACAGTTTAGGCGTAAAAACGTTACAAACAGACAGAGTTACTTTCATATAAATTACATTCGCAGGGCCGGATTTAGAGATGGGGAGGAAGTGGAAGGTCCTAATTATTTTTCGAATTAAATGAACATTTTTTATTAATATAGAAACATCTAATCAGGGCCTTTGGATATATCGTACACGTATTGTAGGTAAAAATGTAATGAAAGACGAAATATGTTGTTCTTCTAAAGTCTAATGTGGGGGTCCCTCTCCTGTTTAGTCCTTTAACCCCATCAATATTAAATTTAACCCTGGATATTAATATTGATTCCACAGATGGCACTACCGTTACGTACAATACAGTATTTATCGTATATACAATATAATATTTATAGTAGACTTTATGCTTTACGAGATGTTCACGGTAACGATATTCAATTTTCGCTCGGTTGGCAACTATTTATATGTATCTTTAAAAAAATGTAACACAAAACCAATCCTCACCTGTGAACGGTACTCTAAATTTATAAGCCAGTACCCTGGAACCCGAAGAGCCCGCATCAATGATCACAGCGTGGTGGTACACACTCTCGTAGCCGAGACTCTTCGCCAGCCCGTCGAACCACTGCGCTTGCCCCGCGAACAAACCTAAGACGAACAGCCTTAGATTAATATAAACTTTGTACGCGAAATTGATCCACATCTTAACTATTTCAATGCTTATTTCAGAATGGAAATCTGGAAACCCTTTCTTTGAATATAATGACGTTTTATTTTTTGGAAGCAGCGAAAAGAGCGAAGTACGTCTACTTTTGAGATGAAATGTGTAACGACTATTTACTCATCTTATGTCAGAACAAACTCAGTCATATCGTTTGTTTAATGAGGTCATATATTATTACATAAATATATAACTATATCAATTATATAAAACAGTTGACTAATATAACGGTATAGTAAACTATAAAAGTCGTTTCAACACCCCGAAGGGTTATAAACGCCTTGATCTACCTCTAGTTGTGGCATAGAACTCATAATTATTTAGTCCCGAATGGTCTAATACTAATTAGTCCATGGAAATGTTACGTTTTTAAGCCTTAGCAATGAAAATTATACGGCAAAAATATGAGAATTAATCTTACGTAATAAATACTAAAAATAATAATTTATGCTGATTTATATTCAGGACGTTTAGAATATTGAAGTATTGTTCAGTTAACGTGCTATGAAGCATTGGCAACAACATAAATTATAATTAATTCTAATCTGTACTTATATTATATCTATATATATGTACAATTCTGTATACTAATATTATAAAGCTGAAGAGTTCGTTTGTTTGTTCGAACGCGCTAATCTTGGGAACAACTGGTTAAAATTGTTTTTTTTTTTTTTTTGTATAGTCATAGAGGTGAAGACGTTCTCAAAGTGATCTCTAATTCACCGAAAAAAACCTTGCCAAAACAACAGAAACTATACTGTTAACAATTAACAAATAAATACCAACAATTATTTTAGTAAAATTTTTAAATTACTGTCTTTGGCGGTCATAAGTTTTTGTACAAACAGATACAATGAAATAGGAATACAATAGACATTGAAATGTTAATCATTAGTACGGAGTCATTGTAACAATTATTTAATTAAAATTTCATCATTTACATTAAATCCAAAAACCTTCATTACAAAAAAATAAACTTAAAAAAACGTAAATATTCTCGATTAACTTCCGTCATTATGGATTTCGGTGAGACTCGGACTTTTCTAGAACGATTTTCTAATTTTTTTTTTTTATAATATTTTATGTAAAATAGAAAATTAATGTAACACAGACCTTTAAACACTGCCTCCTTACTTATTCTACTTAATTGACTTTTTTCTTAACAACAGCAACAACAATTTTTCAAACATTACAGTACCGAATTTAACTATTACAATGTTTAGATGATTGTACATAATTCGTTCATAATAAGTTTAACGCATAATAATAAAAATAATACAAAAAAATAGGATTTTTATACAAATATAATTAACCTTTAAAGTGTAAGTAGATTTTAATACCTGAAATCAAAATCGGTAACGTGGTACGCACTAGTGTTCCATTTGACATTTTGAATGGCGGGAAAGTTATATGTCAGTTGGTTATCTGTAAGGCGAGAATCACACTTGTAGGTTTTACTCTCGTAATTAAAAAATCAACTTTGTAACGTAGTAACAGTTACCAAAATTACGTTACGAATGTTGTAAGTGTCAAAATGGCACTGATAGTAATTTATAAATGTAAATCTTATGAAAATCTGCGATTTAAACTTACGAGTGTAATTCACGGCTACCAATATCACAAGTCCACAACTGAATTACTGAACTGAACAGTCATTCAATGTCCGTCAGTCATTTTGTATCCTCGAGTCTATACTACGGTTTCCGCGTTAGGTTTTTATAGTTTAAAATAGAAAGAGACAGCTTAGACAAAGAACAATAAACTAATTATTTTTTATAGATTTCTAAACTAACTATTGATAAAGTTACACATTCCATGCACATTACACTTTATTCATTATAGTTTACGACCGAATAAGAGTACTTTAAACGTCAATATGTATTACAAAAAATCACTTTCTTGTCTCTCTTTTCTTGAAACCTCGATACAAAACAGACAGACCGTGGTATTTATTAAAGTAACAAGCTATCATAGACCTTATATCTTCCACCAAATGCTGAATATGATTGTAAATTGCTTATTTATATTGAATCACGTCTGCCCGCTTGAAATGTTTGTAAAGGCACGTACACTAAACAAAGACGAAATATTCTATTAAAATAAATGAACTCATTACGAGTACCTACGTTAGAAACGTTTACTGCGTTACTTTATTAAATTTATCTGTCGAAAATATGTAGGAATATTTTTTTAACGAACACAGGCAGTAGTCGGGTCACTTGATGTTAAGTGATCACCGCCCAGTCACAAATGTGTTGCCAGCTTTAAAAAATATAAGACAAGATGGGGGGAGGCGTAATCAGTTGGCTTCAGCTAGATTTTATCACAATAAAAGGACATGAAATGAAAGTTTTAAAAGCAAGGACATTTTTCTATCGAAATTAATAATTATTGTGGACATTTCAGTGGTTGAAACATGCTGGATGCTGTTTAAAGCAAGCAAGGCAGAAATGCAAATTGCAAAACGAACATAAACAGCATAAAAGAACCATCATAATCTTATTTCATAACGTCTATCTTCATGTGTCTGAAGGTTTTATCACAGTTCTTTTATTTAAATGAAATTCAAATTAAATGAGTTGTCTGAGTAATTACAATATTATCTTTTGTTCGAAAAATTTAATCATTCATTACGTCCGACATGTTCAGTGAAGCGCTGTCAAGACACAATTCAAAACAGCAGTATTAAGTACCAATCGCTCTTTTATTAACACATGGTTAATTGCACCCTAAAATACTTGTATTTACAAATATAACATACACATTTAGCGCTAATATTCAACTTTCATGAGTATATTGAATGTAATATATTTTTACATAAATGTTACCAAAATTTATTTCAGAAAAATAGAGTTTAAATTAAAATATATAGTTATTAATATTCATAAAGTGAAGTACAGCTTCATCATAATAATTAATTATGGTCATCAGTCATCACCAATCTCTTTTTATGTTAAAACCAAGTAGTTTGTTTTCTAGAAAAAACATTCAAAACAATATTTAATAAATAATAGATTAAATAAGATAAAAAATGAGACTTTTATAAATGCGAATTTACAATTGAATCCTTAAACTATATATTTTAATTTAAAAGGCCCAAAATTTCAGGTTTTTATATAATAAAAATAAACAATTTTTACATAAAAATTATTCGTTCAACCGAAGCCTAAATCTATAAAATGGCTATCGAAAAAGCGATATCACTGAAATATAAATTTTATAGCCCCTAAACATGGAGATATTATTATTTATGTCAGGTGTTTTTTTTTTGTTGCCATTCTGAACTCTACATATTTCGTAAGTATTCAATTACTAGTTTTGTTTAATGTTATTTTAAAAACTTAAATATTTATTGAATGGTGAACTTGTTAACAGACAAACCATATTCAAACTTAAATTCAAGAGTTTTCCTTAAATAAAACTATAGTAAACACAATTACATGTAATTATATATTGTAAACTTTCGCGATTTATACTATTCACATTTTATATAGCGCGTCTTATCGCGATAACTAATGGTAGTAATACCTGTAGTCGTAGTTATGAATTGTTAGCTCGTGACTACGACGGATGCAACTTCGTCGAAACGTCGGGCAATAAAAAGGTATTACTACCATTAAGTTATCGCGATAAGACCCGTTATATTTAATATACATGTACATACTTTAATATAATAACAAAATTACTAATTTAAAGACAATAGTCTAACCTTAATTTCATTTTGTAAAAAACATGTTTATTTTAAAGATTAAACACATTTGAGACTGCAATTAGTTAATATACGAATAATGGCAGATTCTTATAGCATATTATTTTTTATTCCTTTCATAACAAAATAATGTTTGTATAGAGCATATTATTTAAAACCAAAAGGGACGATGCACTGTGGACGCCCTCTGCCACATTAAGGCTAAACTATCATAAGTCAAGTCGTATTATCTTTACTAATATTACAAGACATAAAAATCTGAATTAAAAAATAAAAAAGATTTTACTTGGATTGATTTGGAAAAAAAATATTTACAGTTATTTTTAAAACTAAACTACTTAACTAATTGTGATGAAAATTTTACAAGAACTAACTAAATTCCGTTTCAAACGAAAATATATTTAACAAAAAGGGTCAAGCCAAATCAAAATAATCGAGGAACAACAATAAAAGGCACTAAGTGAATTGAAAGCCTTCTTCTTTTTTTGGATTAGGTTAACAATGAAGTTAAATTTGTTTATTTCTATTTAGGGGTAATCTCTGAAACTATTGATCCAATTTGTAAAATTTCTGTATTAGATAGCCCTTATATTAAGCAAAGTTATAGTCTACATTACATCATGCTACGACTCATAGGAACTAAGAATCCTACTAATATTATAAATGTGAAAGTTTATATGTGTGGGATGGATGGATGGATGTTTGTTACTCTTTCATGCAAAAACTACTGAACCGATTTGGCTGAAACTTGAAATGAAGATGGCTTATATATTGGATTACCACATGGGCTACATTTTATTCCTAAAAAATTTGAAATCCCACAGGAATAATTTAAACAATACTTTTTACTTCTTTACACAAAATCTACTGAACCAATTCGATTGTTTGAAATGAAGATGGCTTATATCTTGGATTTACATTTTATCCTGAAAAAATTTGAAGTTCCCACAGAAATACCTCACAAAGAATGTAGTGAACCGATTTGACAGAAATTTGAAATGAAGATGGCTTATATCTTGGATTTATTTTTACTATTCCACGTGGACGAAGTCGCGAGTGAAAGCTAGTTAACCATAAACAGTGAAACTGTGAGGGTAAATAGTATATTTTATAAGGGACATGTTAATTTGTATTTATAATGTATGTTTCTGGAACCCAAAAGAAGGTACAATAAAAGATAACGTAAAAATAATTTCTGTGTATTAACATACATGTTAATGATACATACATAAATATATATCGTATCATACATGCTTTTATTCTTTAGTCATTAGCTTTTTGCTTTTGTGTCATGTTAAGTAATAATAGTATCAACTAGTGATAGTGTTAAACTAGTGATGGTATCAACTGATATGAATTTTGGATTTTATTATGTGAATGTTGACTTTAAATTCAATTCATATTTTTTGTTTTAATAGCTTTTAATTGTGCCATATGAGCACTTTATTAATTTCACCAATGTCACATAGAATGGTAAAAACATTAGCTTTCTTTCAGATGTGTCCCATACAATTTTCATTAAAATTGTTGATTTAGTTGTTTGGTTTTTAAATCATTATTGAAACTGGAATAAGTATATCATAACCAAGTAAATGAAATTACATATTTTATGTGCATAAGTAAAAATAATAACTATAAGAAGTAGACGTATCATTTAAAATGGAATTTTATTGATTTTATTTTTTATTTATTTTTATTAGTTTAGGTTAGCCAACAATTGTTTACACAACACCTGTAATGAAGAATCTTATCAGCTATTTACAATTTCAGGTGTAACAATTACTTAAAGGCTAACACAGCATGCACAATACTAAACGGTTATAATACTAAAAGAAATCAATTAAAGATATCAATTAAATCAGAATTAACTAAATCCCAATAAAATTAAAATTAACAATACAATTCAATAGTAAATAAATTAAAAATCATCAACATTTCCTAAAATTAACAGCTCAATTTTACAATAAGAAGGCTAAATTTGTTTTATTACTTATCAGATACAAAAAGGTGTATAAATAGCCGCCGATTGTATTCTGATTTGATTTTCTTATATCTGGTGTACACTAAAGTATATTTCATTATTAATTCATTCAATTCACTGACAATATTTTGCTTTTAAAGTTTAAGTTATTGCTCCAACAAAAATGTTAGAAAAAAAATTAATTAAACATTAAACTTACCCAAAAAATATGTAACACATAGTGCTAATAGTAGAAGAAAAATAAATATTTTTTTCAACCGCCTTGGTTGCTTGAGGGTTCTACTCCTTACGTTGATATGTGACGCTGAGGTATCATCTTTTAACTGAAAAAAAAAACAATCATGACTATATTTAACAATGTCATTATAATCTATATTCTATACCAAAACAAAATAAAAACAAACTTTGTATGATTGTAAATTCTGAAACCATTGTATCTATTGTTAAAAAAAAAAGGTATCATTTGAAACATACATAATACTAGATGGTCATAAGCTATATATTATGTGTTACGCATTTCATTTTTAAACACAATGTAAAAGGATTAAGTCAACATTAATGCAAGCCATGCTGCGAGGTAAAGCTAGTAATGTGTCAATCTTTAGAGCTTGTGTTGACACTCAAATCCATTTTGAACATTATTTTTCCTTGATGATCTCCATCTAGCTTCCTTTCATTATCAACTTTCAAATTAATTTCAAGATGATGTGTCTTTTGTGAAAAATTAAAAAAAAATTTAAAATTATTAAATAAACACTTGAAGGTTATAACAAATATGACTAAAATATTTCATGTCCCATTAAGTATTTAAGGAAAATCATTAAATTACATAAGTCTGAATTTATGGTGTATAACTTACGATGTAATATCATTCTTTTTGTAAAGTATCTTTACCTTAAAACACTTCTATCACTAACATATATATTAATATGCCTGCAATACTTAATATAATGTTATAAATGTTATAAATGCTGTATCTACCGAATTATTTTTCTTTTTTTTTATTATTTAACAAAAGAGGCCTGTATAAAATATATTTTCTATTTATACAAAAAAATATTGAATTCTAAATCGTACCTCTAAATACCTGTAAGAATTGAATTTTCCCATATCGGGTTAAAATGTACATCACAACCTTAACGATTAGGTATATTATTTGTGCACTTTAAAGTAACACTGCTCATGTTTTAGTTCATAACTTCATAATAATATAAATAATCACAGTACTCGAAAAACAAATCGTGACAGCAGTTAGCCACTCGTAAAAACTATTGATGACATCGTGGATAGTGATGTACTTCGACGACTAATCGACGACAGTGACAGATATCGAAATCGTCTAACAACAACCGACGCTACAATTACATTATTCGTATTGATATTACTGAGTACCTACAAGAAAAAAAAGATCTTGATAAAAAAAGTTGGCAGGAACTAAATTATTATTTTACACACTTTTAGTCTAAACTTTAGTTATCTTATCTATTTTTAGATTCAATGACTTTACCAATCTCATTGCCAGCAACGTCAGGCCTCTTCACGTCACAAATTACTCACACATTAATTATTATTAAGTCTAATTGGCACAACTAAAAGCCACAAACCAAAGAATTGAATTGAATTGAATTATTATTAATCACTGTAAAATCAAAATTATATGTGCGTGTGTGTTGAATAAAATGTGTTATTTATAAACGATGATATTTATAAACAATAGAAATTTATTGACAAGTAGTAGACGACAGGTTGGTACTGTGGTCACTGACTCAAGCGTTAACGGTCGCGGGTTATTTGTGTTGTGTGTAAGGAGTACCTAATGGAGGCCAATGAATGTGAAGCGTTTATTATGTATTATGTATATTATTTTTTTATTTAAATATATTATAGTTTAAATTTATACAAGGGCGGATTCACCGCTGGGGGCGCGATGGGCAAGTTTACAACCTTAATAAATTTAGATTGTCACACAAATGCCTTAATAAAATAAAAATATATATCGATTCATAAGGCTGAATTTCGGTTGGTTGTGACAGCAACCTGTGACCCAAACTGAGTGCCCAAATCCATGTGTTTTTTTTATTGTATATTAAACATCCAAATTCACCATCTGGCCAACATCTAACTCTATTCCGGTTATGAAGCAAACAAACACTATATCATTTTCCGAGGCCGAGGTGGTCTAGTCGTCGACCTTAACGGACGATCATCCCCGGCTAACACCGTTGCGGTTTCAAGTGCTAGATTTGATTTAAATTCATCTCTAGCTTGGCGGAGAAGGAAAATAGAATCCACCATGCAGTAGAACAGCGTGGTGGATTCTATTATCTATTATTCTATTATATATCGGAAACTCTTGTACGAATGTGGTCTTACAGTTGCAACAATAAAGTTACAATTGTTCTGGAATAATTACATTTGGGAACTAAAAAATTAAAATGTAAATTACAATTTGGTTTAAAAAAAAATTTGGTTTTCAATATATTGATGTTTTCAAAATATTTAACTAATTTAGAAAATAGAAAAGATCTTTTAAGATATAAATTATAATTTAAACATGTTAAATTGTACATCACTAAATGTCATTTCATAGATGTACTTTATTTCATTATCTGTAATTAGGGTTACCAGTACGAAATGTTTACCACTGAATCTTTAAACAAAATAACTGACTGGGATTGGGTTTTTTTATCGAAATCTAAATGTTTAAAGATACGAATTAATTAACACTACAGGCACGTCACTTAACACAATGCCATATACATGCACATTCGTGACTCATTGTAATTATTTGCGTAAATTTTAGTATTTAATTTAAAGTATTTTAAGTAATATATAATATAAAGTTAATCTTTCTAATACAACATCAAGTCAGTAAAAATCTATTCTGCCTTTAATTGTTCACAAATTATGATTATTTTTAATATCACTTTTAGAAACAACGGAAAATGTTTCTATATATGGCAACCCACGAATCCAGATCCTGTCTCCTGGTTTGTTTTTATTAACGACTAGATAAAATAAAGATTCACGTCGTGATCTCGTGCAACAACATTAATAGACTCAAATTACGTATAATTTATATTTACCTAAATTAATATTCTATATACAACGCAAAAAAATGAAAGTTATTTTTCGTAGTACATAAAACGTTAAAGTTTCATCAAGAATTATCCACACAGGCATTCAAAAGCGTTTATAATTAAACCGAAGGTATAATATTTTTATTATTATTGGTCTAATGAGGTTTTAATTGTATTTACAATTTAAAGGAACTAATTATGCTGATTAGTTTGTTTAGATTTTGAGGTTACATGTAATTAATACTTATAATAATTGTGAGATATTTACCTTTCTTCGCCGTACTTCAGTCATTTTATCTTCTAATTATTTTATTTTTATTTATCACTCAGTCAAATCTTTACAAGTTACGTTATCAATATCGTAATTTCGGCGACTATTACGAAAGTTATATCCTAGTTAAATTCACATAAATTAACTATGAAATATATGTTATAGAAAACATCAAAAATGTAAATCATAAAGCACAAAATTTTAGCACTAAAAGTTGTGTTTAGAGGTTGTTATTATAATATTATTATGATTTATTTATACTACGTAATATAAAGTGTATTCTCTGCCACTACCACAGATAAACACGACTTCTTTTCGAATGGCGCGAAGTACGAGATAACAGAATAGGTATCGTATTTGGTTGCAATATAATCATTATATAATTGCTTATGACAAGTCGATTGGTGACTTTGAGGAAATAGTGCTGTATCGCATCACTCGTTTCAACTTATACTTTGGCCTTGAATAATTTTAACGTTAAAAAAGACCCAATGTTATCCTGTTTAAAAACTTATATTATTAGACAAGAATTACACTTGTAAGTTATACTCTTCTAGTTAATATAAAAAAACCCCGTAACTTGGTAATATTTTCCCAAAAAAACTTTACGAAAGCTGTGCGTCAAAAATAAGGTCAGTGCTTTAGTTAGTATACCTCGTGTCACGTATATTGGGCTGAACTATGCGCACTACGCTCCTCGAACACAAATTAGTCTCCAGTACAGTCGTTTAGACATTTCTTTACGTTCAATTATTAAATGCTTCTTATATATGACAAATTAATGTGTTTAAATAGTTATTAATGAATAGCAGTTTTTAGTGCAATTTTTGTCGGAGTATTCTCCAAAGTTGAAAACATTAATAGTGAACGAGTGTAATTTTTCGAAAATTCGTAATTTTCATTACGGGATGTGTTGATTTAAAATATCAAGTAAAGATATAATAAAATAGAAAAGTCTTTTAACGCCTGAGAATATTCAATAAGTTCATAAAAATTTCATATACATTCAATGTTTTAATTTTTGTTTCCTTTTGACAATTAAGTTGTTTACGCGAGTTCGGACTCGCCTCATATTCAGACCAACTCACTAACGTGAAACGAGGTATAAATACTTTCAGATGTAAAACAATAACAAAAAATTATATAAATCTTTGAAAGGGAAGTCTGAGACCAAAATCTATAAATGTAATTCTCGTTTAAATCTTATGACTTTAAGTATACTAAAACCCGGCTAGGTGCAAGTCAGTCTTGCTCACAAAGGATTCCGTACAATCGTAAAACACTTCGTAACTTATAACGACTTTTCAAAAAGAAACAAACACGGTATTGGGTAGCGAGTATTTATGGAGGATAAACGATTTTTAAAAACATATGACGGCCATTTTGAAATTCGCTATCTTTGCTTTTTTTATTATTTTTGCCATTGCAACAGTAAACAAACACTGAAAATCAACTATACGGTCCACGATACAAAATCCGCAGACAGGTAGACCGATGGACAGCGAAAATTAAGTAATATGGTCAGAATTCGAGTACGGAACATCTTTATGTTCATTTATATGTAGGGATATACTTAACTTTTTCATACGAAATTATCTCTACGCGCTTCATCTATATAAAATTCATATTGTAATGTCCCCGGAGAATCATTTCGTTTTTCGCTATATTTTTACTTACATATTGTTATGTTTTATTAAAGTTTATTTAACGTCAGATTTAAAAACATGCTTCTTCACTGTTCCCGCAATATGTGGGCTCGAAACAACATGTCCTTCTCTTTGACTCTCGAGATTAGTCGTCATTTCAGAAGTTTCTCCTTTCTTACTCATATCAACTTTCACACAATCCATCACTACTTTAGTCTACCTAGACCAACATATCTTTTAACATGCATATTTAAGACTTTTCTTCTCACATGGCATGGCATCTCAAATATCAGATTTTAGCACACCGTACAAAGTGCAGCTATTTCTATTAGCTATTTCACACCGATTTGCTGTGAGTGCACTCCTACCCGGTCGAATCAGCCCGTATAGTAACTAATCAGAGGCGTACAGCTAGGCCTTCCACAGTTAAAACTTTATACTCTTTTAATATTAAATTATTCACAACTAAAATATCGATAAAATTATCGATGTTTTTCAGACGTTACTAACTAACAACTTTGACCTTGCCCTACGGATATAATTGCCTATGTATTATAGCTTAATGATTTTTTTTTATAATAAATATTGAAGCCAGATTAGTTCAGCTTCCATAGAATGGAACAAGACTAAGGCGAGTGAATTAACGTGTAATTGCGACTTGTTTATGAAAATAACCAAATGCCAACTAAACTAATCGAAGGCATTTTTAAGCGTCATTTTCAAAAAAAGGAGTCTTCTCAATTCGACCGTATATATTTTTTTTCTTTTATGTTTGTTCGCCGATTACGCCGCCGTTTGTGGACCGATTTGCAAATTTTTTTTTTGTTTGAAAGGGTATATTTTTGAGGTCCATTGTCTTCAGGTCAGGATCTGATGACGGAATCCTGGAGAAGTTGAGGGAACTCCTCAAATATTATAGGAACACTTATACCGAATTAGGTATTTTTGATAGTAACTTAATTGTTACTTTTCTAATGGTGTCATACTGACATTTATTTCTTACAATTTATTCTATTGTCTGCAAATCTTTGAATGCAGTTTCTTTAACTTTAAAATCGGGGACATAATTCTTTGAACAAATTTCTTTAGCTCTTATAGATTTGACCTTGATCCATACTGATCCATAACCATGACAAATTCTGTGCATAAGGTATCGTTTCTAGCACCTGCGATAAGTTACCGCAAAGTTTTTACTTCTCCGCTTATGACGACTTGATATTTATACTTCTCCACTCCTAAGGGTAGTAGTAATTGTAATCTGATGTTTATTAGCCCATACTTCTAAATAAACAATCGAACGCAAAAAACGTATTATACTAAGAGTAAAAAAGCAACCAACTTAAAAAAATGCAATCCTATACCACTTATTTCGATTTTAAAACAAAACTACTGGACCAATTTTAATAAAAATTCTATGGAACAAATCTAAGTATACCCTTTCGCAGAAAAAGAAGAATTTTTAATATCGATTAAGAAATAACAGACATTACAAAAACCAGTGCGAATAAGGAAATATGATTTTTTTTTAAATATTTTTATTCGATACTTAATATCGCTATATAATAGTAAAAAAATTTCACACCAAAAAAGTATCTAAAAGTATTTTTAAATAAAAGATAAAAATAGGCAACCAACGTGGGCATTTCAAACGTCCACAATTTTGGCGAGCTTGGTGTGACGTCTAAGTCTATGACAACCAACAAATATGGTTAGAGGTTATGTTAAAGAAGTATTGTGTTATGCTACAATTTTATAGTTTATTTTTATTTATTTTTTTATTTTTAAAACGATTTTCTGTGTTATTTCTTAGAAAATATGTGATTTATTCTATTCAATTCTTTGAATTGTGGCATAAAACTAACTAAATCACACCACCAGTCAAATATGCTCCTTATGAGATTGATGTGACGTCAAGTCTCTGACCAAAAGCGACACGTTTCAAATATTTAAATTTCCCACAACTTTTTTGATGTTTTTAAAAATTAGTTTCATCCTCAGAAAGAAATTATAATTAAAAATATTGATGTAGGTAGGATTCTAAAAAACTAAAGTTTATTTTAAAAAAATATTTGACCCTTATTTGAATCACATGCATGAACCCTATTGAGAACCTTCTCCTTTTTGAAGTCGAAGAAGGTTGAAAATCGGACTTGTTGCTTCAAAGACAAACCGTGCAAATAAACAAAACAAAATCTTCAACTTTATATACATTTAAAAAGTCGAGAAGCGGATAATAATAGGACAGTTTCATAGTCCACTTTATTTTTAAACATTATTAATAATTCAACGACCTGTTGAACCTGGCGATAAACAAATCTAGCAATCCGAAACATCCAAATAGCAATATCAATTACTTTTATTGGTATATATGAATGTAATGAAATAATAATCCGAAAAATACATATAAAGGAACTAAATACGTGTACCAAATCAGCACCGGTTATGAAGCTTATATTAAAAAGTAGGAATTACACTTGTGTATTTAACTCTCTTAATTAATATAAACAACTCTGTAACCTAGTGACAGTAACCTAGGCAACTACATAAGTTGTAAGTTTTTATTAATAAAACAGTTTAAAACGCGCTTAGAATGAGTTCCTTTTTGTCTACCATTACACCAATTTATGTAAACATTACATAAATCCGTAAGTAAAACTTGCAACAGTAATTCTCGCCCGCATAGGTTTAAAAAGAAGTATTTTTAGCAAAATCTTACTTAACAAGAGAAATATGGTCACGGGACTTATCTTAGTTTCAAAGATATGGTGATGAAATTGAATGAGTAGATATCATTATCATATCACTACGTCATTTTTAGCAATTTTCATCATGATTAGGCATTATTTCATTTTACATAGTGTAATGAATTTCAAATTTATGCTTTACTAACTGTAACCGGCATTCGTTGCAATGCCACATAAAATGTGTAAAATTATTTGGCCCGGAATAATTGTGGGTGGCTCCAGAACACCTTACCAAAGTTTCATCATAAGCCTATTACTGATTTTGGAATGAATAAAGAACAAACATACAATTATTGATTTTTCTTTCAATAGAAGAATCGAACGTTTCCTATTGCAATAGTAGGGTTATATGTAATTTAGGCTAGTATAGGCGTGATCATATCATGTGACATAATAGATTATGGACACATGTAGTTCGGGTAAATTAAACGAAAACGACTGTATTTTAGTATTTTGGACTGAAGGAAGCTAAATCTTCAGTTTGTGTAAACTTTTTCTAATCTAATTTTGTAAAATTATAAGAAACAGCAATGGATTTTTTTTCATTTTTATATTTAATTTCAGAATGGACATACAGGTTGATTTATTTGATAAACTAAAAGCATACGGCGTTGGACGTCGGAGACTCGATGACGTTCTTTTCAACGACATGCCTCCCTCGAGATTAGGTATTTACGATGAGGATGAAGAAGATTTGTGTCATGCAGTGTAAGTCTCCCAGCATTTTTCTACCGATAACTACTTTCTCTCGTATTCTACGCTTTGCTGAGGTAGAGCCTAGCTGTAGGCCATTCTTATTTAGTTTGAAGGAGCTAACGTAGCTGCATTTTTTACTGCCGACTAAGCGTCCCACCCAAATATTTTTTCAGAGCCCCGTAAAATTTTGATACTCAGTATGACTTACTTACTTGTCAAACTGGCACCAGTCACTGAAAACAAATTATGATTGTCCAATATATTCTAGAATTGTAGACCTTAAAATCGAACACCTTATATCGTGTCGTTTTGTCGCTTTAGTTGATCTCTTATTAAAAAAAAATATACATTTATATTTAGTCTTAGGCGATACGGCAATCGGATTAACTAACAATAACGATTCCCGTCCAAACAGTTGTAAATGACTAGACGATTTGGCAGGAATTCTTAAATAAGTCTGCGTCTGTCTTTTAATTTTTAAGACATCTAACATCAGCCAAACAAATACTCATACATACTAGAAATAAAGAAATAGAGACTGCCAAATTAAAAATTAAATTAAATAATTTTTGACCTTCCTTTTTGCAGACTCAGCATTAAAATATTATACCTTACGGCACTCTCAAAATTAAGACTAAATGTAGCGATACTACTGCTGAAATACATTAAGTAGACTGTTGTGCAGCTTGCCTGAAAATAATTATAGGGTTAAATAGCTCTTGGACTTATCACACCGACAGCTACAAATTTTGCAATATATTTTTTTTAATTGTCTAAATAATTTCTGAATCAATGTTGATAAAACTTACTTACTTACTCAACTTGGGGGTCTCATAGGTACTAGCGAACGAAAAAAGATCATCGAAATAGGTATACAATTGACAAAAATATAAATCGACATATATACAAATAAAAATCTATGCAGTATAAAACAAATCGATATATTAATAAAGCTAAACATATATTTTCAGATTACAGACATCATGTACGGTTCCAGGTTGTACCTTCACTGGAAACTCCTTACTAGACTACGAAAACCACTACAATTCCTCCCACAGATACAGTTGTAGTCAATGCAAGAAGGTTCTACCGTCACCCCATCTTTTAGACTTGCATATACAAGAACAACATGATTCTTTCTTCGCAGTAATGGCCGCTAAGAAACCCTCTGTAAGTATTGGCTATGTCTACCACAGTCAAGGGCGGATCCAGGGGGAAGGTCATGGGGGTCATGACCTGGGCTAGGTCCAAGACCTAGGTAGAACACTATTTGTAATTGTTAAACATGATGATGATCTTTTTTGTCACAATATAGATTTTATGTAAGTACCTTGTAAGTCTATAAAAACGTACCCATCGAAATAGAAGAAGTGATAACTTTTTACTTGTATCGATTATTATCAAACTTAAATTATTACTTCTTGTGGTTTGACCAAAACTAGGTGAAAACCATGGATACCGGATTGGATGGAAGCTGGATCCGCCCTTGACCACAGTAAGGTTATTACAGTCGTCGCCCACGGACGTAATTCCACCATAATTATGTTTTTGCTTGACATTAATTATAGTCTCTTTTCAATTTTACCACAGGCTTTAACAATTAACAGAGAGTATACATATAAATGGTAATGTGTAATTTTTTTTATTATTTATTTATTTATGTACCGAACAAAATTCTCAGAAAACAATATTTATGAAAACAAAAATGTGTACATGGGATAACTTATCTTTTATAAGAGATTTTTTTATTTGATTAATATAATTTTTATGCATAATTAAAAAATATATTAGCATTTTGCACTTCCTTATTGTATAAAATATAAATATGCGTAATTTCATACTCCTTCGTGAGCGCAATTTTCGTAAAATGGGGTACAAAGTTTCTACTTCACATAATAATATATAGATAACTTTTAGCTTTTGGTAAAGTGTCATTAAGTTGTCTCCCTTTATTATACTAAGAAATTTTTTTAAAGGTTGCAATAATGCTGGTAATCTCTTATTTTCTATGGTAATTACAGATGTTGCTATTTGAAATCATATCAACGATATTTGATATTAATAGATAAAAATCAATGTCCATTTCCAACTTTGACTTTTTCTTAAAATCTAAGTTAGATTTTAAGAAAAAGTAATTTACCCAATCTTCCAAAAGATAAAGATATTTTTAATAGCAAAATATGTATATAATTATAAAATATCATAAAATCATATAAATAAATTCGTCATGGACTCTAACTTCTTCTAAGCTATATGCTCCCACACCAACTTTGATAAAATTGTTGACATGATTTTAGTATTTGATCATTAGCAACTGGTGCAGTCTGGTGTTTACATGTTACATATAGTTAAGCAAAATGTATTTCAAAGATGTCTTTTATTTTCAGTATTCCTGTTATATAGAAGAATGTAAAGAGAAATTTATGACTGCTGTAGAAAGGCTAAACCACTGTATAAAGACACACAAACTACCCAAAGACTTTAGATTTGATCAGAAACCAAAGCAAAAAAATAAAATTAAGAAAAATCCACATTCAATGGACATAGACAACCAAATTAATCATAAGGAATCAAAAAAGTTTGTCTTTAACAATAGTAAGCAAAGGGGATTTAAAAAATATTCAGTTAAGAAATTTACTAACGATGAAAAAGATTCCACTACATCTGTTAATATGGACCAAGTCATGGCAGATATAAAGGAAAGCTTGCCGACATAAGTTAGAATAAATTAAGGAATAATGTTATAAAAGCGAATCTTAGCCTTAACCATCCACGTGATCATGATCCAATTCTGCATACACTATCTCTTGTCAGGGATACGTCCATATGTCCTTTACATACCTCTTATCCAAACAAATACTACTATTGTCGAAGAAAAGACACATATATTTTAAACAGTCATCTGGGATGACAAAATCTACATTTAAGCGAGCAAAACTGCGAGAAAGGGGAATACGTTGTAAAAGATGAATGTAATTTCTTACAATGATTGTGAATGATAAAAGATGAATGTTTTCATTCACCAACCACTTTCACTTGCTATACTTATAAATTTGTACCTTTTTGTTAATTCGAGATGGCGCTGATTCAATCCCTTATAAATCGTTTACTGCAATAGAGCAGTTCGACAAACTCTAACTAAACTACTCTACTCTACTAAACTCAGCAAAAACGACTGTCGGCAAATTCCGTAATGTATTAAGCTCGCCGCGAATGTACAATTGATACGAGCCATTGTCACATATAGATAACAAGTTTCATTGTAATGGTTATTATTTTTGTAATTGTTATTAATATTAGTGTACAGAAAATAAAAAATATAACTTTTTCATTTTATTGTTTTCACTATCTATGCTACACTTACTTTACTTTATGCTTTTGAAAAAAAATTGTCTTGTTACACTTTTTATGTACAAAAAAAAAAAAACAAAACATTCTATTTTTTTAACGAGTTTATTATTTGATAAGCACTCTATCAATAAATAATTTATAAATTACATGGTAACGAAACATCTTGGCATATGGCCAACCACAGCAATTCCCTCAAAATAAATATAATTTTATCTCTTTTATAAATACACTCTACTTTCGATATTAAAAACTTATCTATGCCAAGAGATTCAATTACAAATTTAACATTCTTACCCAAATATGTCACTTTTTACTCATTTATATATATAAAAAAAAACAATAGGCTTAGACAGACACATAGAAGTTTATATGAACAATACTTTAAAGGAAACTCAATATATCATTTTGTAAATTGTGTTAACAATTTGTATAATTCATTAATCTCATTATGCGTACAAGAAACATTTGCTATTAACAAATAGTTGTAATATTTTCAGTCTACTTCGCCTTGCCCTGTGCAGCTACGGCTTCCATGGCTTTCTTAACTGTTTCCTCGTCTCCGAGGAACACCATAGAGTCAACTGGCTTCATGTTCTCATCTAATTCATACACAAACGGGATGCCAGTTGGAAGATTCAATTCCATTATAGCAGCATCAGACAATTCTGTAATTTTTATAATTTTATATCGTCAAAAAGCAAATTTATGGCTGTTAGTAATATCTTTTATATTAATTATAAATGAAGACTTATATGCTTCATACGCAAAGTCGCAAGTCGCAAAATACTAATTCCAAAAAAACTGAGTTCAAATTTTTCTTAACCATACAAAATGTATTAAATATGTTTGTCAAAAATAGTTATTCCTTAAATAGCCTAAATTGGGGTTGTTTTAAGGTTTAACATTGTTTGCATACAGAAAACTTTTGTCCATGCATAGAACAGTGAAAAATACAAAATTTATATATTCATCCACTCATGACTTCAATTCAAATTATAATAGTAACAAAAAATTTATTTTTTCATCTTTATAAAAGATATTTTTTTGTTCATGTATTTATCATTGATATCATAAAATCTAATAATATTTTTTTTTATTAAAAATTAAAAACAACAAAATTTTTTCATCCCAATAGTTTATAAATAAAAAATATATATATTAAAAACTTACCATCTAAATGCTTAACAATGCCCCGAAGACTGTTTCCATGAGCAGCAATGATAATATTTTTGCCCTCTTTGATCTAAAATAAAAACAAAAATGTACAATTATATTAACAAATTATGCCAATGATTGAATACTTCACTTAACTTTTGCCTGTGATTTAAAAAAAAAACATTAATATGTCAAAAGTAAGAGAAATGGAAAAAGAAAAGATGTTCAAGTGAGAATTAATGTCTTGAAAGTTTTGCTTTCAGACTTCTATAAAGATTTACATAATCTAAA
This sequence comes from Hypolimnas misippus, assembly GCA_037950945.1. NCBI lineage: Eukaryota > Metazoa > Arthropoda > Insecta > Lepidoptera > Nymphalidae > Hypolimnas > Hypolimnas misippus. Next base: position 10,694,347 of record JBBEEQ010000031.1, on the reverse strand, counting down.
CTGAAACTGTCAGGACCTATATTTTTTACAGCCACAGTTTCATATACTTTATACTTAGGTAAATGTTACCAGGTTACAGAGTTGTTTTATGTCAATTACAAGAAAAAACTTACAAATAAAATTCCAACCTTACACCTGACAGAATATTACTGTGTAATTAAAACTTACAGTTACAGTGAACTTACATACTGTTAAGTAGATTAAATATGTTGAATTAATACTTCTACAAATTGTTTTTTTTTTTCATTTATAAAAATTAAAATCAAAGCTTAATATTTACCTGTGGAACGATAACATTATTCCAGTAAGGAAGAGTTCTTTCAATGGTGAGCTTTAAGCTCTCAAACATGGGGAACTCTTCTGGTTTTGGGTCACCAGCATAACGGGGATCATTCACTATGGTGTCATAGTATGGGTGATCTTTCTCCATTGCTGGTGGAGGGATATCGAAGCTTCTGCGCCAGATTTGTACCTGTGACATTTATACACATTACATTTTTATCAATGACTTTTACTGATAACAAGCATCTTGCTAATAAAAATTTTTTCACAAGATCTCCTACTAGGCTGATTTCAAGATTGCGTAAGAACTTAATCATTAATTATTATTATTATTAACGAAATTGCATCATTTGGTTTGGCTTCCACAGAGAACATACATATGTAAAAATTGATTTTTATAATTAAAGATTAGCTGTTCTGTTTGAATAATATAATGTTTTAACCTACAAAAAGTTGAATTCTGAGATATTGATGTATACTAATTAAAAAAATTCAAGTCATTTAAAGTAATTAAGTAAGGAGAGAAGTTTCTGATCAGATCAGATTTGACATGTTTAGACACCATTTTCTTAAAAACTAAGTCCATATGGCTTGACACAATATTGCTAATATGTTTATTATCCATATAATATAATAGTATGTAAGTAGTAACATAAATAGTATGTACCTAGTTTGTAATAAAAATATATTTACTATATTATTACAACATTATGTTGGTCCATTATAATCTATACTAATAATAAAATTCTAACAGGTTGTTGTCTTATTACATAAAGTTATTGAAACATCATTTTAGAACATAACATAATTATTTCCCATTTCAAAGGCAACATATAAAATTTTGATACCTGAGCTTCACCATATTTAGCAGCAGTTTCAGCTTTATTAAGACCAGTGAGCCCACCATAGTGCCTCTCGTTCAGACGCCATGTCTTATTAATAGGTATATCTGTTTGGCCCACTTCTTGCAAGATACTATTTAGAGTAATTTGAGCGCGCTTCAGTACCGATGTATGGGCAATATCGAACTTGTAACCTTCAGCTTTTAAAGCCTTGCCTGCAGCAATAGCTTCTTCGCGACCTAGACAAAAATATTACGATATTTGAGTATATATTGAATACTGCTTTTTTTTAAGAATTTATGAAGAACGAGTCTATGAAACGGTAACCGTAGTCAAATTTCTCGAACATCTTTATGATTGAGGGATTAATTTAAGATTCGAATTAGAAAATCTATTAACATATAATAAAATTGGTTTATCACTTTACCCTTGTCGCTAAGGTCAGCGTCGTACCAGCCGCAGAATAGATTTTTCTGGTTCCATTCGCTCTCGCCGTGGCGAATCATAACAATCTTATATTTGCCACCCATTCTGTATTCTTATTTCTAGTTTTTTAAACAAAATTGCCGGCGAAATTCGTTCGCGTTAACTATTAACTCTTACTTTGAGTTTGACATTAATAACCTCAGTGACCTTCTCAAGTTCTCACTATTATAAAAAAAAAATATACTTAGTGTTGCCTTAACAGACTAATACATTTAAAATGAAAAAAAAAATGGAAAATGTTGTTTTCCTTTTTTCATTAATTTATATCAAACAGTATTATATAAAATAATTTTTAATATCTTTATTTACAAATATTTATTTATACGTATTCCTAATAATATCTTAAGTATAAAAATATAAAAACATAACTTTAGTGTGATAATGACATTATTTATCATAAATTCAAAGAATATATTAATTTCCCATTAAGATTACTACTTTTAGTCATGTATTTGTATTTTTATAATTGCTAGATTGCGATCTAGTTTATTTATTAACAATATTATATACATTATACACCGCCGTACGAGATAGACCGAGCACTGATGCACCTTTTTTAAAATTTATGTGGTACTATTTTTAACTAAAAATTAAATACAATAAGTTTAAATAGCTTTGTAGGTTTATTATGTTTTTTATTTGATATTTTGTATTACATTAAAACGAATAAAATAGGTTTTTAACTTTGCCGATCTTTAATTTCATACAAAAGGGAAACGGTACCACTCCATTTTACGTCTGTTTTTGTTTTTATGCTATATATTGTAACATATTGACTACTTTTGTATAGATATATACTTAAACTAGTTATTCCAACTATCATATAATATGTTTTATATTCAACAATCATTAAATTTTTATAATAATTTTAACAAATTGTCCCGTTTAATGTCACGCATATGAAGGACTGATCGTGTAATGTTGTTATAGTAGTTTTCATATTTAAAGGATTAGCAATCCATGACCTTTTTTTCTATTAGGAAACTTTCTATTTCTACATAACAATGTTGTTTCTCATTACACCGCATTACGTATAAAGATTTTATAATAGTTTAAAGTTAAATTGTTATGGTTTTTTTTTGGTCAAGATTGTTGCTTCTGTGACAAATTGTGTGATTTCATGCACATAAAAAATGTAAAGGCAACTTTAACAAATTTTGGTAGGCAAACTTATTAATTAAAAGAAAATAATTGTTAACATACACGTTTTTTATACATATAGGTATTATTATATCAAGTATATAAATATATAATTTGATGAGATCATTTTTATTTTCTGTACTATAAACCAATTCAATCATTTAACAGAATCATTTTTTCGCTAATCTTATATTTTAATAAATTTTGACCTCTTCTAATGAAGCTCTTAAACGATAAGCACTTTTTTGTGGATTTCGAAGTTTTTTCTTATTTAGAGACCTAAATTTCTATCTTTCCATGGAACGGTTAATAAAAAATAAAATAACAATAATTTCTTCCATGGTAAAGTAGCTATGATAGTATTATTTCCAATCTTATAATTTTTTAAATCTGTTATGAGTTCACGTCGGTTATGGTGCAATTTGCGACGGCCTATATTATGTATTATATCACAAATAAGCTGCAACAATTAAAGTGAAGTGTTAAGCAAATTTAAAAAGTCAAAGTCAAAGTTCACTATATTAGCATCCATTTCTAATATACCATTTCTAATATAGTGTATTATCTATGGTATAAACTGTGAAAGTTGAATAGGTGTCGTAACTGTCTTCACACTTAACAGATATTTTTATATCCATACATTTAAAGTCATGATATATTTTTTAAGCTTAAGAATTTGCTGAAGCAGTAAAATTAGTGTTCTTACCTTTAATATCGTTCTTATATATACTGACCTTGAAAAAACGTTAACAACTTTGTAATAAATTTAAGAAATAAAACTTATTGAAAATGTCTTAGTTTATTTTTTAAATAACAACAATTTGATAACATGCCACCTAAAAAAGTAAATAAAACAGTAAAAAAAACTGGTCAAATAAAGACGCCGCGACGACGTGTAAAGAAAGAAAAATGTTCATCAATTACCGAAACAGACGAAAGCACAAAAAATCCGCAACCAAACGCAAAAAGTGAGTTCTAAATAGTCATTTAATATAATAATGATTTTTTCTTATCTTCTTATTTTGGTTCATTTTTTAAGGCATCAAAGATGGTGATCAGAATAAAGACAGAGTGGTTATTTTAAACAAGAATGATATCAACATTATGCTGGCAAATGAAGGTAGGATAGTACTTGCATTGATAATGACGATATTGTAAGGGAAACGAATTTATAAACTGTGATCCACCTAACGAAATTAAGTACAGGTACTTGATGTGTAAAGAGTAATTTGATTTACAACAAAAAAAGTATAACATTCTATATGAAAATAAGGACGAAACTTTTAATGAAATACTAAAGTCACATTGGCAGTTTCAAATTACCCATTGTAATGTAAATAAGAGTTGTGTCCTCTAATTTCTATAATCTTAAAGTAACAAAACTGTAACACCATCATACCTTAAAAAATTCATTTTAAAAGGTTTGAAGTCATTGTATTTTATAAAATATATTACTAATACTATAATATAAGTACATTTTTAACATAATTACTTTTATATTTGTTTTTTCTAAAAATACTTAAATTTTTAACCATCTATTTTTCTAGTTGTTGGGAGACAATTTCCGAAAAAGTCTACATTGTTAAAGGAACCGGTAAACGAAGCAGTTTTGGATTTATTGAATAAGTCAAAAAGTAAACTAGCATTGAAAAGAAAACAACCATTGAAAAATAAAATTGTTCTGAATGGAGACACACTTACATGTGTAGATGAAGCACCTAAAAATAATGTTAGACGTCGAATTCAGCCCAGGAAATTCAGAGATTCAATCACGATGACACAAAAATGTGTATCGCCAGATGTCACTAATGGTTTGTGTTTATTCTAATTAATATTATAAATGCGAATTATTATAAAATATTGTATACTTTGTCAGGAGACAGAAAAGGGTATCTTTCTAGAATAATAGTATTTTTCCTAATAGAAGCATACCTTTTAGACGGCTGAACTAACAATATCTAATTTATGATGAGCTAAGCCATCGACAAAAGCTAGTATATAATTTTTTTAAAAGTAAACCAAATGCGTTTATGGTTTTTGCTTAGGTGAGAATTACACTTATAAGTTTTAGTCAAAGACTGTTCAGGATTTAGGCAAATTGATTACCTGAAAAAAGTTACTGTCTATGCATTATTTTCAACAATTACATCTTTTGTAAGATTACCTAGGTAACAGTTATCAAGTTATAGAGTTGTTTTATATGAATTATTAGAGTAAAATTTCCAAGCGTGTGTTCTTGTCTTAAAATTTGTTGTAAGTGCACAAGTATGCGATAAGCACTTTTCGTTTTTGGACATTTGCGAATGATTATTTTTTAATATATAGAATAATATTGACACTATTTTTCACCCAATAGAACAATGACATAAATACATAATGTCACAAAAATATTTTCAATATTAGGATCTAATAATTAGTTATCATTGTTCCATTAGATGAATAATATCATTTTTTTATTATTAATGTATTATGTAACACCTTTTGTCTGACTGCCGAAGGGGGAATATGTCTTTGGAGTACTTGTATGCAATTTTTTGACAAACCCTAAAGGCTCAACAGTTTCAAGGATTTCAATGTATGATGTACGATTACATTACTTATAGGAGTGATATAGGAAATTATTTCCCAGGATTTCCATGGAAATGCAAATTACCCAACAACACAAATACTTATCCAAATTCAAAACTTTTTTCAATAATATATTATTAAAAGTATCATAAAAGGAACATAATAGTTGAATAATATGTATTAAACTTCTTGCAGTCTTACTCATTGTAGTAGCACAGTGTTTAAAACTACCACGCATAAAAGTATTAATAAGGTAAAGGTAAAAATGTTACATTTGCATATCTTATCAGTAGAAATTGTCTAACTTACATTCTATTAGCAACCCGTCTCGTCTTCCCACATGTGCAATGTGGTTTTATACAGCATATTACAAATCTTTGAAATTCTTGGCTTATACTCCTTACCTTAATATGTATGTATTATACATAAAGGAAATTCAAGAGGAAGGTTTATACCTTCCTCTTGAATTACTCTGTTTATTGATAGAAGCCGCATTAAAATCCGTTGCGTATTTTAAAAGATCTAAAGAGAAAGTGAACATGGGAGGAAGCAACTTAATATTTTAATAAATAAATAATAAACGCATCACACTCAGCGGCTCCTATTGAGATCTCATGGCCTTGTGGCGGAGGTTCAGAAAGACACACAACACTAACACAAACACCCAGACCACGACAAACATCTGTACGGCCAATACAGACGTTTGTCGGTGGGATCGAACCCGCGACCGTTAGCGCTTCAGTCGGTGTCTGTCAAACGTTACTTTTATAATATGCATTATCCGTCTTATCTTATTGTTAGTGTCTTACCTTCTTCAAATTTTTAAGTGGGCGTGATAGGCCAAAGCCAAAACTATAGGGAGTAACGAAAAATACTGAAAGTACACTCAGGGCCGATTTTGATGAAAACTAGAACTGCATTATTTGAAAAAAATATTTTTCCAGCCACAAATCGAAACCGTCGATTTTGAAAAAAAAACACGATGATCAATACTTAAAAAGACAAATAATTTTATTCCAAATCAAAATTTTATTGTAAAATCGTATCTGGACTCGACTACTGTACCAAGTTTTCAATTCTGAATTTTGATCATTACTTTAAAGAACCGATTAAGTGTTAAGTAAGTATTTTGTGAAAAATAAGCCTTTTCCTTTAGATTGCTGTATACTATTATTTCCCAAAAGTTGATCCCTAAAAGGAACAATATCAAATGGCAAAATAATTGGGTGTGTGTGGTGTGTTGTTGGTGTGTGTTGTTTTTTTGAAATCAGTGGGTTCCATTTCTAGCTAGAAAAATTAATAAAAAAAAACTACTTAGAGTTTCGGATTTGACCTACCATGCCAACTTAAGAAGTTCACCTGTACACATAACAAATTAACCAAGGTTAAGGGTCAGTTTTATCAATTGGTTTATTGCTACCCGCGAGCGGTAATTTTTATTCACAAGTATATAAAAAGTTATCGAGAAACCTTTCTCAGAAATTGTGGTTTATACAAACTTTATAATAGGAAAAGTACTAGAAACTAGTACCGAAATGCAATCAGTCTTCATTCTATTTAATGAAGGCAAATCGGAACGTGACATTGCTTCCAAACATTAACTGCCTTACTACAAAAACTTTAAACACACGTTAAACGCGTGCCTATAAAATCCTGTACTACACAAATCCGCATCTAACGATAGTTTTGAGTTAAACATGGTTTAGACATAGTTTAATTATGTACGAACATACGCTTTGGTATTTTTAATATATGCTTAAAACCTATTTTAGCTGTTAAATATAACGTCAGACATTTTATTAATAAGTTTCTTTATAATTTGACACGCAGTGTAGCAATTTTGACAACATATTAAATAATGTCTAATTTTTAAACACTGTTTAGCTAGACACGTGTTGAACATGGTTTTATTTCATCTTTTGTAGTAAAGCAGTAATTATCGAGTACTTGTGTTCATCACACTATGATACGATACTAGAAAGCTGATCTATAAAATTTATTTGTAGCTATTTATGGTAGTCTCTTCAACCACGATCCGATTTGAAAAAAATATTTTTGTGTTGGATAGCCTGATTATTGAGGAAGCTTTATCGCATCACGCTACGAAGGAGGATAAGCGACAGCCAGTAGTGATTATAATTTTCTATAACCTGATAGCCGAGGGTTATCTCTTCTAGTGAGAGTAATTTTATTGTTGTTACTAGCCAACTGAATAAAACGGCTATACCCTCAGAGGCGTCGAACTCAATAAATGTACGGCTTTTTACTACAGCCCAGAGACAATAGCTAATTTATATGGTCGCGTTTTTGCATTGAAATCTTTGTTAAAACCGCAAAATAGCAGTAGGCTCATCGAGAATGGTCAGAAGATGTTTGAGAAGTTTATTGAACTGACGAATTAAAATTTGAATTATTTGGTTTAAGAAGAAGAGTTTTCATTTAAAAAATGATACCGTGTGTGGTCCCATACATGATCGGGATTCTGTCTTGATCTGGGTTTGTTTCTGTGCCAATAGAACTGGAAGTTTATTACGAATTGAAGGAATCATTAAAACGAACCAATATGAAGAAAGTGTAAAGAAAAAAGTTATACCATCTGAACTCAATTTACTCGGCGATGAATAATTTTTTCAGTAAGTCCTGATCCAAAATACAGTTCAAAATACTGTAATGGTTTGTTAAAAGAGAAGCAAATGGAAGGCGTGCTGAAAATCATCATATTGCTTCCATAGGGTTTCAGCCCTTTTTGTGGTGTTTTAGGTTTTGTGGAAGGAACTCGATAGAAATCAATAGAAAAAAAAATGTTCGTGAACAATGCTGTTTATCACATCAAGACACGAGAGGCTTTCAAGAAAACTGGATGAACATGTCATAAGAAGTAATAAATAAATTAATAGCTCGGATATCAAGATTTTTTAAAAAAGTTAATGGATATGTCGCAGGCTTTAGCTTAATTAGCTTAATAAGCCGTTCGATTATCAGCCTAGCCTCGTGAGTTTACGTAACCGGTCAACGAAACTATTCATCCATATAAATACTTAGATTGACAACATGGAACTACTTGCCTATCCTATTAATCGTTTCACTGCTTTCCTACTCAATTTATTTAAATAAAGGTCATTGTTAGTCAGGGTGTCTAATATTTATAAATTTTTAAAATACTTATCAAGGTTTTCACGTCTCCGGCGCTGTGGGGTGACTTGTTAAAAAAAAAATGTGTTTAAATATGTATTTTTCATTACTAAGTTATGACAGTAACAGGCTATATTAATACAATTGAAATACATTGACTTTTATCTTATTTTCCTATGTTATTTTTGTAGTAGTGTCAAACTTTTGACACGCAGATATTGTGTAGTCCTGGCACAAATAAAAACCATCAAAACAAAAATTGAATTGAATTGAATTGTGTAGTCCGTTCTATCAATGTCAGTCTTAATTGTATTAGAGAAATTACAATGAAAACTGATAAATGTAACTGGGTTAATTACTACGAATGTTACTGGATTCAAAATATGAATTCAAAATTAAGTCAATGTGAAAATTCATGGAATTTGACTTGAAATCCGCTGGCTTAGCTCCTTTGCCTCGTGACGTAATTTTATTCCTTATATGTAAATATGAAATAGTGTTATTAACTTTGCTAGTGAAACTATGACTGTGAATTCTATTTTTTTTGTTGATTAGGGACAATTTTATGTTTATTACAGAAAGTATACTTTCGCCGGTTAAAAATGTAACGAAGAGAATTAGAAAAAATAAAGCGGCGCCGAAACAAGATCCGGGTAATTGTTTTTTTTTTAAATATCATAGTAACGTACCATTTTTTCATTATATTAAATAATTTATTCTGTTTATTCACAGTTGAAAATAATGTTACTACCGAAAAGAGTCCCAGAGCAGTAAAACCAAAAACGACTAGACGAAAATTATCTCTTAATCGTAAATCTGCGACAGGCGGACCAAGAACACGTAAAAAATCTCGAACATACTCTAAAGAAATAGAGCCCGAAGTCACACCAGAAAGTATTACCGCATCGCAAAAAGATAATAATGAAATTGTTGATACATCTAATGTGTGCAAGGAACAACATATTGTTCTGAGAAGAAATTCATTTGCAAGTTTGTCTGAACTGTCGTGGACTAAAGACATTTCTAGCAGCAGTAACACAACGTTTGCAACAGTGTCTTCAAACGACTTCTTTCGTATTGATAATAAGATACCAATAATAAAACTAACGAATATTGATCTGAAGTTAAAAGGCGAGGAAAATAATAATATTTGTAATACAGGCGATAAGTTACGTCCAACACAAACTATAACAATACAATTTGACAATAGTTTATGTGAGAAGAGTGCCATTGAAACTTGTAATAAGTGGAACGCCAAAAATGTCCATGATGAAGTGGATGGTCCATTTGTTAGTAACCTTTCCTCATCCACCTCTGAATCCTGTTCAGATTTAGAAAAATCAGGCCAAAGTGCTCCAGCAGGTCGAAATAAAGTAAATGACACACTAGAAAAACTATCTTCAAAACTGAAAAGTTTCGATTTAGAAATAATAAATTGGATCGGATATACAAATGAAACTGTGAACCCCAAAGTAGAAAAGATACATGAAAAACTACGTGAATATAACTTTTTAAAAGAAGAAATGAATGTGATCGTTCATAGTAAAAATATAATACGTATATTATCTGGAAATAATCATAGTACAGAAACAGAAAACGAACCTGTTATGACTAGTGAAAACCTACAAACTACTGTTGAGAATACTCTTAACGCAAAGACAAGTCAATCTCAAAGTATTAATTATGTTAGCAATGATAAACATAATAGTTCTGAAGAAGAAGATTGTCGTGACCAAAGTAAAATCGCACAAATAGAGCCTAGTGAGAAAATAGATATAGCATTTAATAAATCAACAGATAACATATCATTTGATGACGATGAAGATGATGCATTGTCTTTATACGCGGAAAGCATAACGGGAATAGAATCTTCTACAAATAATAGCAAAGTAGGTAATGAAGAATGTCCAAATTTTGATGAATATGTGCCCCAGTCCCTGCCTACGCAGCAGCCTCCTAAAAAGATTACTTATAATCCAACAAAAATAGTATCGAACAAACGAGTCGAACATTCAGATGATGGTGTAAGTAATGTTTGTGAAAAACAAAATGCTGATTCGACGTCTGTATATAGAGAACAGGATAATGATATTTTAGAAGAGAATAATATGATTTATGAAGACAGACTGGGTAATTTTGAAGAGGTGTCTCGAATACAGAATAGTGTTACGCAATCAATAAAACAAGGTCCAGTTTTAATGGGTTCCATTTATAAACCAATGACTGCTGCGACAAGTGTAGTGTTTAAAGGGGTTTGTTTCTATAATCTCATTTCGAATTGCAAGAAGAATGGCTGCAAATATCCTCACATCCCCCTTGAAGTGGAAGGTGTAAAAAGAACCTTAAAAAAAATAAGCAATACAACATTTATACAAGAGTACATGCTGTTGCGTGCCTGGCCCGGTCTCAGATGGAAATACGGGATACATTTTGTTGAAGAGTGTATTCAGCGTAAATTAACAAGAATCTTAGTTGAAATCGCTTTGGATTTCATCACCAAAGTCACCAACAAAGTTACGATGACGGACGTCGTTGAAAACATTTTATTGTATTTGAATAACGTCGATTTGTGTGTTTGTGAGGACTTGTTAAAATATAAGATTCAATCGAAAAATATGCTTTTGTGTGATTTTTTTATTAGTACGATAGCCGAGTCGCAGAATTTCTCAAGATTTAAAACTGTTTTTATAAATTTGACGGAGTTTATGTATCGTATCGGAAGAACTTTTTGTGAAGGTGTCGCGGTGCAAGTTTTGGAAAGAGTCGTTATTTTGCCTTACGACGAAGGACTAGCACGAGCGCTATTGAAGATTATTAGAAATACGAAAACGAGTATATTTTCCAATTCAATGATTGGAAATTTGGAGCAGCAGTTGGCGTCAATGAATACTGAACTCTATGAAGAGTTCTGCTCTCTGAAAAATCAAGCGTTGAAGAGTCAATTGATTCTCGGCAATTGTTATACTAATCCAACCCACCAAAATAAAGATGTTGATAGACCAAATATTAATCTTAACCATCTTGATAAAAATAAACGATATTCACCGGATACAACTAATTTGGACCATTCGGTAAGCCAGTCTTCATCAAGTTACTTCTAAATAATACATTTTGATTATTTGTATTAATTACAATGTTCCTTAAAATGGTGGTTGATGGCTGGTTCTGATTTTAGAGAATACAGATATTGAACAGTCTAAAGTTATCCTAATTTCGAATTTAATTAAATAAGGCATAGTATATATATTTATTATTTAGAATGTTTTATTCAGAAGTTAAACTTTCAAAGCAGAATTACTTCAACTTTTTCGTTTTTGCTTTGCGAATAGATTTTTTAAGGTTAAAATCGTACGCTTAGTAATATAGTGATCAAAAAAATCAGATTTTTGTACTAAAACGCAAAAAACGTTACACTTGGGAATTTGTCTACTTAGACATTAATGTCATAAAATTCTGGTAGAAAATGTAGGTATTTTTTTAAGACAGATTATGAACTACAGAATTATATGAGACGAATATAATAACAGACTAAGCTAAATGGTTTCAAAATCTGTGTTTTGAATTCGATCACTTAAATACGAAGCGTGCGATATGTAAAAGTCTAATCAAAGAACCTTTCTTACAGAACATGACGGCTGTTGAACCGAAATTCACGAGAACGATAGATCTGAATAAATTAGATTATTTGAATGTAAACAGTCGCACTAATTCGAGTTCATCTGACAGCTGTGAAGACAAAAGGTTCATTCCCAAAACCACACACTTTAAGAATTGGAGAGGTAGAAAATCTTTTAGAGCGAATAATAATCAAATCAATATGAGACGTATGCAGAGAAATCAGATAATGCGTCCGCCATTACGACCGCCATTTAAACGAAGGTCTGACCAAACCTTTGGTGGTAGCCCCAACGTAAGTAAATGTTTTAATTCCACGGCGAGAATTACACTTCCTTCGTCTTAGACTTTCATAAAGTTTTACATGAGGTGTTTGTCACGGCTTTACCCCTGAAAGAATTTACTGTCAGTGCGTAAGTAGTCGTTACAGAGTTGTTTTATTTGAATTAAAACTTACAAGTGAATTATCGCCTAAATCTTATTTTAGCTGTCAAATGTGACACTTTATTAATCAATTTTTCATAATTTTACTCGTAGTAAAACAACTTATACAAGATTTGAAGTAATGTTAAATTTTTGTACATCATTCAGCTAGACAATGTCCCGTTGACATCATTTAGGCACGAGACCTTTTCACTACCTGCCTTTTAAATAAGCCATTTAATTTGTCATATAATATTACTTTCCAGAAGTTGATCCCTATGAGTGTAGTTACACGATAGTGTTATTCATAAGGATCATCTGATAAGATGGTGCTATAATATAAGTGTGATTTTTTTTTTAAATTCGATTCGAAGGGTTCGATTTCTGACTAGGAAAATGAATTTTTCAACAAATTAATGATGCAGTTTTGGTTGTCATCAACATCGGTAACTCATCCTGTATAGACGACGCTTTGCAACGGACATATGTCTTTTTCATTGTACTGTTAACGACCAACGTTTTCATAAACAATGTAAAGTGATGTCTTATTACGTTCTATGACAGTCATCGCTGACATATTTTAAGCTTTTGGCACCAACTTACACTACTTTAGACGACGTTGCCTAGCAAGCGGCAAGCTAGTTGACGAATTGGAAATTGTCAAAGTTGGAAATGGGTAAAATTTTTTAACGATAATTGGACGCTCGTAAGCAATACTGTGTCAAGCCACACGAACTTAATTTCGAGAAAATGGCGTCTAAAGATGCCAAACCTATTCTTAATATATTTGTTTCTATTAATATTTATCTATATTTTCTTTTCTTTTTTGATAAAAGGAATTATAAATTAAAAGCGGGTTGATATATGTAATATATTCTCTAATATAAAGTTTTTAAGTATGTGAAATTATTGTATAAATTACAAAGTATGGAACGACCTTGAAATTCGAAACAATCAATTAAGAATATTTTTTCCGTACTTATTTAGTTTATATGTCTTTATTTTTTATTGAATAATGTTAAATAGGTGATGCCGTACCAAAATACACCAATACCTCCGAATGTCACTTTTTGTGATTTGACTCATTATTGCTTATCAGCATTCAATTATAAATGTCAGTGCAGGAAACTAAAGTCTAATTTTAATTTTGTTTAAAATCTGATTGATTGAAAAAATATTTTTTCGCTGAGATTTTTTCAATTAAAGAACAACAATATTATGGATGAAGACTTAAAAAAATAATTAAGATCTGTTTTGTTTCAGAAATTCCAGCGCAGGAACGGGTCTAACTTTTTTAATGACTTCTCATAAGTTTTAAGTTTATTTTTGACTAAGTGATCTGTACAGTTACTTTTAAGCTACTGTGACTAAAAAACTTATGTTTATTGTTACTTTAATTAAAGATTATAAAAATATTTCTTTATTGTGGTGTTTTAATGTTAATATGAAAATTAATTCTTAAGTGAATTACTTTAAAAAAACAAAAATTAAGATTGTTTATAGATTTGTTATTAACTTTTGTAATAGTAAATATATATATATATATTTTTTTCAAATATGAACATATTTTATAGAGTCTATAAATTCACGTACAATAAAAATTCTTTCATAAATATTAAAAGTATTTTTTTATGAAGATGAAGGGTTTGTTCCGAAACACAATCCAAAATACAGACTAAGGATAACGACGTCTCGACTTAACGTTTTTCCACGTATAAAGAGGCGAAGAGTTAGATTCGATCAATGATATTGTATAACTGAAGATATTTTATGAGCTCGTTTATTTTGCCACTGGATCACTATGGACGACGTTACCTAGCAACCAACTGGTGATTCGGCATGACAGGCGGAAAATTTCTTGAGGATAACGAGTCCATTGAACGAGGTTGTCATAATTGGAAATGCATAAGTAGATTTTTAATGTCAAATAGTATGAACTTAACACATCCTTAGTTATAAAATATTATATTCGACATCGATTAAATGCTATCATCGTCTGATTATATTGTATTCAGAATGCAACTAATATCATGTCAAAAATAGTCACTATGCAAGAATTACATATGTAAGTTTTACTCTCGGAATTGTTATAAAAAATTTTGTAACCTGGTAACAATTACTAGTCTAATAAATGTACAATGTATAAAGCAATGGCAAACAACTTGTATACTCATGATAGTCTGTGAAGAAAAATGATACGTGTAATCTTGCCATATAATTTTTCATCCGTATTATGAGTGAATGGAATAATACATAGTTCAAACCATGGAGATAGATATATGGACTGGTTATAAGCCTCCAAAAATTGACCATTCTATACAAAAAAATGAATGAGTTCGGTAACGATATTTTTTCTTTCTGCAAGCCTAGTGTTGTTAGTGCTAGCAACACTGAAGTGACCTGACTGATTAGAATCCGGAAAACGGACACTATTTCCACCGTACTTGTTACTCTCTTTGGCATTTTCTGGAACATTCATTTTATCTCTTTTTTTTGACACCTCTCTGATGGATTCCCAGTCCATGTCCCTATGGGTATGATCTAAATAATCCTTAAAGCGCGCTGTAAACCTCGATTCATGTAAGTGTGTTGATCTGAATACGAGGTGAGTCCGAAGTCGCGCACGGTATACCTCGTTTCACGTAAGTGTGTCATCAATTTGACATATTATTTAATAATAAAAATTAAAGAAATGTTAAACAATTGTCTTGGTGTCTAATTTTGTGTTCTGCGCAGCGTCATGCACATCGTTCAGACCTACACACTGACGTGAATAAGTATACTTAAATCCCTTGGTACAAAACGTTTGTAAATGCAAACGTTTTACTTAAGTTGCTCCGAAATATCTAGTTCCAGTTCTGCTGTATCATAATTTTTTAGACAATTGAAGACATTAATGATGTAGATTTAATAACTATGTCGCAAAATTCTAAATTGAGTTTAAAGTTTTCATTGACCATTCAATACGTATTAAATGCATTTATCCAACAATAGTGTACTTCTTAAATAGCCTCAATTTCGGTTGTTTTAAGGTTTAAAATTGGTTGTATATATGTAATTTTTTTGTCAATGCAGTGAACAGTGAAAATAGGAAATGCGTCATATCACTTTCTTCCACTCATGTTGTCAATTTAAAATTTAATATCGTATACTTAATTATGAATGTGATATAAGAGTATTTTGAATGTAGCGTACGTGTTAATTATATTAAGGTTAAAATGACAAATATATCCTTCTATTTTAATAAATATATTATAATTTTACTATAGTTTATTACAAACTAGGCTAAAAGATATTGAATGTTGATCCATATCTGATAATTATAAATGCGAATGTTAACTGTTACGTCTAACAACCAAAATAGTCGACCGATAATTATGAGACTTGGCATCCACATTGTCCGGAGTATGGAAAAGGTAATAGAGCACATTTTATTCATGATAGAAAAATAAGTTTTAGTCAGTCATGCTGCATAAAAAAATTTATATAATTCCGCGGACCAAAGCTGATAAAAAAAAACCTTCACAAGTCTGGGCAAGTTTTTAATAAAGTATCATGATTGCTGTTGTTAAAAAGTCATTGAACACTTTTATTAGAAACAAACGCAGGTGGGCGCGGCTTTCAAGCAAAAATTCAATTACGATAGAAAAGTCGCTGCTTTTGTTATTCATAAACATTTTTTTTACCCAATGACAGAGTCAGTGTCATTGAGTAAAAATACTGACTATTCTAGTTATCTATAATCAAGTTTTCCCACTTGCCTGTGTTGATATTTGATTAGACGAAGAAAATGTAATATTTGTGTTTTTTATCAAAGAGACATTGTTGTGACCATGTATCTGTTAATGTTTGCAAACTTTGTTTATGTGTAACACATCTTTATATTAATATGCTAATGATATAACTATCAAGAGGACTATTTTCCTGAACTTACATGTTACAATGTAAGTATTGTTTTACCAAGTAGTTTTAAAATGTTGATACATTGTCATTTTGATTTAATTAAGAAATATTTGTAGTTGATTATCCATTGCAAGTGCCATTACATAATAAAAACTAATCATACAAAGTAGTTTTTATTTACTTTATTTAAAAGATCCTATATTTTTAAGTCGTTACAAATATATATGAATATTATAATAGTTATTGACTACGCAGAGAAGTTTTGTTCCTCACAAAATGAAGCTCCCGTATGCGTTGTCCCCGATTAAATTAAAGCAACGTACAAAGATAATATTTGCACAAATACGAAACCTAAAATCATCTTATCATATTTATGGCTATATAAGAACTTATTACAATTATGTAATACAAGCAATTTTATTATGTTTAAATAAAAATCTCGACTAAATTATGAGACTATTTTACTTATTAAACAATACCTTAAAATATACGCACAAAGTTATTTAAATAAAAAACACTGTTAATTGTAAAAAAGTTTATTAAATATAAACAGCTGTTACATGATACACTAAGCAGAGCCTGAAAATACGAACGAAATTAAGAACTACCTACATTATATTACTGCAGTTTTGATGGATGAAATGAATTATTTTTATTAAGTTGTAAAATAATACATATTTTGTACATTAAGGACGGAAATCTTAAATTATGGAAAATAAATTTAGTAAACCACATTTGGAGTTCGATTGGTGTATTTATAAACTACAATACAATTTCATTTTTCACAAATATTACTAACAAAAATATAATGTCATCATCAATTAAAGTTTCGTTATGGTATCGTATCATGGAAGGTTGTTTTAAAATATGAATTATAAAATAACATTGTTCTATAAAACCCCAAATGTATAGGCTAATTTTGTTATGAATATTATGTATTAGATAAATAATATTTCATCCATCAAAATAGAAAGTTCGAATAAGATACGAGAATCTTAAATAAAAAATAAATATACCTATTGGTAAAGTAGACGTTCAGTCTTATATTTAATGACATAGAAATTAAAAATGTATAGATCCAAGTAAGTTTACTCGTAAAATAAACTACAATTATATAATAAGATCGTACGTTTAGTAATTTATTAAAATTCAGGAACATTGTGAAACCTACGATATACGAAATACGAATAATATAATATTATTAATATCTTGGTGGGATTTGAAGTCTGTTGAAAAGTTAGCAATTATTGATTGAAACTAATCTTTATATTATAATAAAGTTCGTTATAAAATTTTGTATTGTTTAGTAGTCACGAACTTGTGTGCGTAACTTGAGTTTATATAGAGTCGCTTATATCGTGCGCATTATGCGACCCAGGCGCGGATCCATGATTAGCGCGTGCTAATTTTTGTGGGATTTTGAAAAATAACATTTTTTTAAATAGCAATATTTGTGACGGGGGGGGGGGGGGGGGGGTAGTACCAGATTCTATTCCAAGTTTTGTTTCGGTTATGAGTTGCTCCCTGTGAATCCGCGCCTGTACTGACCTTAACCCTTAATAGCCTAGAGTATCAATTTTGATACCGATCTTTTAAACCAAATGTTTACATTACTATTAGTTTTAGCCTAGCTATATCTGATTTCTGTATGGCCTTATGCTTGAAGTATCAAAATTGATACCTGTTTTATTTTCTAAGTAAATATGTAAAATTAATATTGTGAATTTTTAACTATTTCCTTCATCTAGACCTTCCAGCAAACACTAACAGCTAATATTTAAAAATAAAACACTTTCGTAAATCAGGCTATAAAGGGTTAAGTGCGTAATGACGGACTTACACGACTCCGGATGGCAGAAATATCTATCATTGTATAATTTACCGTAATAGTAAGACTTTAATCATGTTTCTTTTCTTGAAAATTATTGTGCCATGCGGCAACGGTGTATGTGTGAGCGGCGACCTTTAAATCGCTAAGCGTTTGCATATTCAAATCAAAAGGCGTTTACAACCAGAATATTTAAGCAGTCTCATACGATATTGCTGAATTTGTTAAAAAAATCTTAATATAGAATAGTTGTCAATTTGATAGAAAATGTCTGAAAACAAAAGTCAATAACTAAATTAGTTTCAACAATACATTTGCTTGAATCTTAGTCTAGTTGAAGTGAGCAAATACAAATATTGTCACAGAAAGCGTATATATAGAGTACATTATAATTTTATTGTATATCATAGAAATAGAATAAGCAATACAATTTTGGCGTATTTAATACTGGATATGATGTTAAGAATACTTATATAATACTTGTAGTTTCAACTACATTTACATAGACACGATATTATTTCAACAATTTAAATTAATATTCAAAATCATCATCAGATCAAAATACATTACAGTATAAGTTAAAATATTCTTCGTAAATAAGTTTTTTATTAGCTAAATTAATGATACTTAAGACAGAACGTAATGCAAAGAAATTAGCATTCATTCTTACTAACTTTTTAAATGTAAAATTAAACTTTTGTGCCGACCGTCATGTCTAAACGGGTGTGGATATTTGACTCTGGTTACAGGATGATGTAATCTTTGTGATTTCATCTATTTCAGAAAATAACAAATAGCAAATGTTCATGGATGAACTAAAAGTTTAAAAATTTGTGTTCAAGATTTTTTTAAGCTTTCAATTTAAATAACAGAAGAATTACAAAAAAAAAAATTTTTTTCATGTAAAAATATTATTTAGGTTTTTTGTGATACTAATAATGTTTATCTGAAATATTATATGCTCATATTATCCACACCCGTGCCTCAAACCTTCAAGTCAAGAACAAAGAATGATATTGTTTAATTTATAATGGATATTTCGAAAATTTAATATTTATTCCAAAAAAAGATAAAAATATTAACAGGGCCGGATATATAAGTCTGGAGGTCCTAGGACAACATAAGTAGCGCCTAATTATTTAAATTATATTTGCGGGTAATAATACGAAGATAGATTGAAAAAATAAAAACGAAAGAGTTGTCAACTATTGTAATTTGGATTTCTTTATCTTAAAAATCTCAATTTTGCTCTATTATGTGTAAGCTTAGAGGCTGTAGCCACCCACGCCCTTAATCCAGCCCTGATTAATAATAATAATATTCAGATACTGTTAAATACAAATCAGTCTGTCGTTTCACGCTTCAAGCTTATAGGAAGCATCTACAGTTCTGAAACCATTCCGTACACCACACTACCATAGCACCAATCATACAAAATTATACTATTGTAATCGAAGCTTAGTATAAACTTAGATTAAGCGGTGGGATGTTTGTGCGAATATTGTTCAATGTAATGTTATTGGAAGAGAGCTCTCGGTCGTTTCTTAGCTAATAGGTGCCAGGAATGAGTGACACCTTTACGCCTCTTTGGTGATATTCTGAAATTATTAATTATTTTATTTTCTTTATTTGGAAAACAAATAATTTAATAACGCTTGAATGTAAAACATACTAAAATTAAACGTAAATCAATCAAGTTCTCACTTAAAAATAATACTTATAAATTACAAACACAAATTAAATAGTAAATACAATATTAATTGAAAAAGTAGGAAACGAAATGTAGCATTTTAAATTAATAACTAGTTCTCTTTTAAAAGCACTATTTATGCATTTATTTAAGCATTTTTGAGTTAAAAATGTCTAATTTTCGATGTATTACTTGCTAGCCGACACAAACTTTGTTATATTTAAAGTATCAATAAACATTGTGTTCACTTTTAAAGGAATTTTCTTAATTATTTTTTTAGTAAATTTTACAATATTTTAATAGTTACTCCACTATTCGTAAAAAAAAAAAATTTTGCTGACTAGAAAAATTATTTTTTAAAAAGTAAAGATGCAGTTTTACTTTTCATCACAATCAGCCTCTATGGTCCTTTCAGTATTTTCCACTATTGCTTATAGTTGCGGATTTGGCCTACCACACCAATTTAAAAAATTTACTCTTTAAAGTCAGCAAAGCTAATATTGTCTCTCATTTTTGTACAAATATCAGAGCTGTAACTATTTGTTCCACTCATAATAGAGATACTACAGACAAAATTAGCCCTTTGACTATATGTAGATAATCTATACTAATAATAAAATTCTAGGGGGTCGCTGTCTGTACATGGAAAATATATGAAAAAAAATCCTACTGGGGGCCTTTACCAACGCAATAGAACCCAAAACAAAGATTTTTAGAATTCTTATCTGTTTGTCTGTTTGTCTGTTTGTCTGTTTATCTGTGCGTTTGTGCACGCTAATCTCAGAAACGGCTTATCCGATTTAGATGCGGTTTTCACTAATATATTGTGGTAAGCTTCACTTAACATTTAGGGTTTGCTTTATGTCAATCGGTTCATAAATAAAAAAGTTATGTCAATTTAAGGGTTCACGTCGAACATTATTTCGTACTTTTCACTAAATGCATGAAAGTATATACAGTACTTATATCAAAAAATACATTTTTAAATTTTTGTCTGTCAGTCTGTCTGTCTATCTGTTTGTTCCGACTTATCTTTAAAACAGCTGAACCAATTTTGATGGTACTTTTACTTGCAGTTAGCAAATGTTATAAAGAGTGAAATAGGCTGACTTCTATTTTAGATATTTTTAATCGATGCGTACAAAAAAAATTAATGGGTCGCTGTCTGCTCATGACAGATATATAAAAAATATATAATATTGGGGGCCTTTACCTACGCAATAGAACCCAAAACAATAATTGTTATATTTTTGTCTGTTTATCTGTGAGTTTGTGCCCGCTAATCTTAGAAACGGCTTATCCGATTTAGATGCGGTTTTCATTATATATTGCAGTAAGCTTCACTTAACATTTAGTGATTTTTTCATTTCAATCGGTTCATAAATAAAAAAGTTATGTAAATTTAAGGGTTCACATCGAACATTATTTTGTATTTTTCACTAAATGCATGAAAGTATATACAGTACTTATATCAAAAAATCCAATTTTTTAATTTTTTGTCTGTCTGTCAGTTTCTTACAACTAATCTGTGAAACAGCTGAATGAAATTTGATGGGACTTTCACTTGCAGTTAGGGGATGTCCATTAATGCGTGAGGCCCAGAGGAGGGAGAGGGGATGGAAGAATAATAATTACAAAATATCACAAAGTCTAAAAAGTTCTTAAAAACATTACTTGATTAATGAACAGCCCCTATACCTAGCTAATATTATAAGGATTAACTTAGGCTACTTTTATTAAAAAAATATATTTATTTTAATGAATAAGTAAAAAAGAGATAATTCTCTTAATATTTTGTTATTGCGTAATCGCGATAACAAAATATTGTAGAACCCAATAAAATAGTGAACAATTTCTGATTTAAAAAGGGAAGGTTATACATTTATACATATATGTAAAATGGTTGCTGATAAGCAATAATGTGTCAACCCACAAAAAGTCAAATTTTAAGATATTAATGTATTTTGATACTGCGTCACCTATTTAACATTATCCAAACAAATTTCAAGTCATCTAAACTAAATAAGTACGGAAAAAAGTTTCTTAACTCAATGTTTCGTATTTCAGGTGCGTTCCATATTTTGCAATTTATAAAATAATCTCAAATATTTAAAAACTTATTATTATATAACATATTAAATAAATCTATCTGCTTTTGATTCAATACACATTTTATCAAAATAGAAAAAAAAGATGAATATATACGTCTTCAAACTAATTTATTAAGAATAGGTTTGACATCTTTAGACGCCATTTTCTCAAAACGAAGTCCGTGTGGCTTGACAGAGTATTGCTTATCAGCGTCCAAATATAAAATTGATGTGTCCGTTTGTAATTTTAAATAAATGCATATGAAAGTATACACGGTACTGACAACTAAATTAATAACTTTTAAATTTTTGTCCGTCTATCTGTCACTCAGTTTGTTACGGCTAATATCTAAAACAGCTGGACCAATTTTGACGAAACTTTCACTGAACAGAAAGCTAATGTAATAAGGAACAAAATTGAAACCAATGAAATAGTGAACAACATCTAATTCAAATAGGGAAGATATATGTATACATATTATATAAATATAATAATTTGGAAAATAATATATTTACTGGGTAATTTTTTTACTGGATATGATAAACCAAATCCAAAACTATAAGCAATAGCGAAAAAAAATTAAAGGAGTAACAGAGCTGATTTTAATAAGAACTAAAACTATATCATTAGTTATTTGAAAAATAAGTTCTCCTAGCCAGAAACGAACACGTTGATTTTGGAAAAAATTAACATTCTGAATGATTGCATCATCTGTTACTGACACATATTATAAGAATCAACTTCAGAGAGGTATTAGTATATAGTTAACTGCAACAAAAAGAAAGGGCAATTTTTTTACAAAATTCTATCAAATTCATACATTAATTAAATCTTTTGTAATTCTTCAAAAAAACGCTCATACTTAAAAGTGAAATTTTAAAATTATAACGGGATATTGTAACGCTAATAGCGGGTGAGTACAATAGCCGAATCCAGTGAAATGTAGAAAAATTGATTCATCTTTTTAGGAAATATCTAAACCTACTTAGGTAACGGAGTAAGTGACGGGGACCAAAACAAACGTCACAACTTTGTATAGCTCACATAGAAAAAATAGACAAACATAAAAGAAGTTACTGTGAGTTATTCATTTTACATATTTTTGATTGTATTCTTTACACTCTTCCTTACTTTAGTAGGTGACTAGCATTTTGATGCAAATAAACAAATCGGTCGAATTAATGCAGATTTTTTTCTAAACTTACCGGGAGCCATGATTTAACCCACATATTTGATTATGTGTATTTGATATATATAGAATCGATTACTTAACTTCTAATTCATGTATAGATTTAATGTTATTTTGTTAAAAAATAAATCTTTTCCTTTAATTTGTCGCTTACTATTACTTTCCAAAAGTTGATTCTTACAAGTGACACTATTAGGTAGATGGTGCAATAATACAGAATGTATTTTTTTTTAATTAGTGGGTTCCATTCCTGGTCAGGAGAATCATGAAATCAAAAAAACTTATGATGCAGTTTTAGATTTCTCAAAATCGGACACGAGACTCCTTTAAATATTTTTCGCGATTCCTTAAAGTTCCGGATATGGCCTATCAAGCCCAGTTA
Source organism: Hypolimnas misippus (assembly GCA_037950945.1). Lineage (NCBI taxonomy): Eukaryota > Metazoa > Arthropoda > Insecta > Lepidoptera > Nymphalidae > Hypolimnas > Hypolimnas misippus. Next base: position 10,670,776 of record JBBEEQ010000031.1, on the reverse strand, counting down.
AAAAAGTCACCCTATATATAATACAAGGAGAACCTCGGCGGGAATATACAGTCGAAATTTTAAAGACTAGCACAAAACACTTTTCTTCAACATTTATAGTGAAAACCGTGGAGGAATACCGTATCTGAATTAGTGTCTGCTTATAAATACAACCAGACAGTTCCCAAATCCAAAGTAAGAAGCTCCTTTCTTGAGCAGCACCGCAGACTATTATAACCTTGCTTTGCAGGAGACATGCCAAGCATTCTGTAATCCACGCGAACGAAGTCGCGGGCACAGCTAGTAGTTTATATAAACCATACATCTACTCATACCTTTCTGCGCTTATTTATCTTGATAAAACTTTTGTTATGTATAAGCTATATTACTATAGTTTCTTCCAAATCTTTTTATGCAAAAGATCAACAAAAATCTTTGCAAAGCTATATTTTAATAGTTTACAAAAAAGTAATATATTATAATTATTTTAATAAAAATAAAGCAAATATGTGTTACCCATGATCAGGCGTGTCTGGCATGTAAGGTGACATCCTGAAGTCACGACTGTGGGGCGTCTCGATCCCAAATGGACTATAGAGCTTGGTGGGACTTCTGCCCAAAATCTGTAAATGAATAGAATGACGAAATTGTTATATGTAACTAAATAATTTAAGCCCTTATGTCACAGCAAAAGGCAAAACCAAACAAATAAATGAATGTAAATAATTAAGTTTGACGAATGTACTAAAAATTTCAAAAGAGTAGGACATGATAAGTAGCATGATTATTAACAAGACATTTTAAAAACATAGAACCATATTCAAAAGCAAAAAACTTAATATTGTTTACTCAAATGATATACTTATTCAAATGATATTAACCTTAAATCCAAACTACTGAAACGATTTTTATAAAAATATCAGATCAAAGGGCGAGTATACACTTTCAAACAAAAAATATATACATTGGTCTAGCCCTTTTGCATTATCCGGTGAAAATACAGTCACCCATAAATTAAGAACCTCCTTCTTTTTGAAAGTCGGTTAAAAATTAATACCTTTAATACCTGTTTCTTCTTGGTTACCGGAGTCGTTGGTATCCGACAGGGGGAGCCAGCCTCTGTCAGACGATGTCTGCGTCTACCACCAAGTCTGAAGTGCTAAAATTAAAAATACAATTACAATTACAATTTTATATACATTTTTTTTTATTTAGCTACTGCTATGAACCTCTTTTGAACTTTAATTTTTTTTTATTTAATTTGATAAAAAAAATCGTATTGTTACAATTCTTTAGAAAAATAATTATACTCGATTAAAACAACTTAACTAACAAAGGATATAAAACGTAAAATTTAAATAGAAATAAAAAAATATGTGTAGCTATTATATTTTCCAGTAAAATAAATAAAAAAGATTACCTGCGACAGATTGCCGAACGTATTTCTGACGCTCTTGAATGTCCTAGATATCTTTTCAGCCCCCGATTGCAAGGCACGGCGTGAATTAGCAAACGATTTGCCTTTAAATAAATTTCTATTATAACACCCTTCGATATTTTTCAGACTATCTCTAGTTGGCGAATCGATACCAGAGTCGGTCACAAAGGGATCCTTCATTTTGATAATATAAATCGACGCACTAAGAATATAACTAGCAGAATATCTTTCTGATACGAATTATTATTATTTTACGTACAAAAATAGAACATTTTAATACATTATTGTAAATATAAAGATAAAAATCAATCGGGCACGCCGTCGTTTTCGTTTTTCCGTTTTCGGTCGTTATTTTTTTTTGTTTATCATTGACAATGTTGCTAGTCGTTAATTATTATTTTTAATGTTCCAATTATAAGAATAAAATAAGTATAAGGATAGGGAAATAACTTAATCGAAAATATTTGTACGTAAAAAATATTTATTTTAATTATGTATTCTTATTTTAATTTGATGTATCAATTTTCTATAAAAGTAAAGGTTGCCATAGACTATAAATATACCATATAACAGTAGTGTTGCTGAAAGAGTCGATAGTTTTCATCTAAAAATATCATACTACCCGTCATCGATTGTTCTATGGAGTGTCGATGACGTACGTTCGGGAAGTTCGAATCAGGGGTTAGATCATTTGAATCAATTTTCTAATAAATCAAGCAAATGTATACCTCGATTCACGTAACTGTGTTGGTCTAAACTATGGGCATTACGCTGCGCAGTAACACAAAATAAGGCACCAGGACATTCGTTTATGTATTTCTTTAATTTTAATTATTTGGTGCTACTTATATAATTATAAATGTCAAATTAATGTGTTTAGATCATTATTTTAGTAGTTTTTAGTTTAACTCATACCAAACGTATATCTCAAATAATTATAAATATTAAAACTGAACTACTGTAATTGTTCAAAAAGTCGTGATTTTCTTTCCGGGTTGTGTTTATTTACCAAAACAGTCAAGTAAAGATTGATAATTTAATAAGATTATATTCAAAAAGTAATAACATTACACATTCATATCATATAAATTCAATGTTTAAGTATTGTTTACTCGACTGTATCATGCGCGAAATCGGATTTGCCTGTGTTCAGACAAACACGCTTACGTGAAACAAAATATATCTTTGTTTTAATAATTTCGGTTACAATACGCAAGTAAGAAGGTAAAAGGCAAATATGTCTTTTTGTATCTAAAATTAAGTTTCCACGATTTACCATAATGGGTAAGTTTAATATAATTCTATTCTATCTGCTGCACTAGCACAAACACTGAAATAACGATAACTATCGATTGTAGAACACATGTCGATAGTAGAATAGATTATAGAACACTGTCGATAGTATCGATTGTTTATACAATATTATTCTCCGCCACACCGACGACGTTCTAAGACGAGGTGCGATCTCACTAGGAGACACCCTTAGGACGGACGTCCATTCTGAGCTCCAATGGGGGCTCCCAATTTAACAAGGCCGAGTCTCAGTACCGTTACCGGCCCTCTCACCAGGGACGCTGTCAAGGCCAATAGGGCCAACCGCAATACACATTCAGAAAAAAAAACAATATTATCGATTATCAATTTTAAATAATAATTTTTAATTTTTCTTCTTATTTCCTCTGTTATAGTTGCAGGTTTTCCACCGAAAATGAGACTAAATAATAAATTATGCAGGTTAGGTGGCCTGGATTATGTGCTTGACAACTTTCGAATTCAAAAATAATATCACATATATGAAGAGATATACTTGAAAAAAAAAATGTTGGTATTAAGACCACCAATTTATTTAAATAAAGAAACAACTAAATTATATCTAACTTTAAAATATTAACATTTACACAACATCAAATTTACAATAAATCTGTTAACCACGTTGATGCATGTAGTAATCAATCACAGTTGAAAATGCAGCAAAACCGGCAGCTCCGAACATACCAGCCTTCAAACCACCTGAATAAAAATGAAGTTTTATTAGTCCGTATTCAGTAACATTATTGAGCAATGCTATTTTAAATTCGCGCGTGTAAAAAAAAATGGCGGAAAAGAAAATTTGAAAGTAGAGTTAATGAAAAATTAAAAAAAAAAAAACAAAAGTCTAAAACATATAAAAAAAAGTATGAAAACAAATATTTTAAAATAGGCTCATCTTACAATACATTTTAGGTTTTTTGATGAAAATTTTTTGATTGATATAAAAAAATAAGGTAAATTTAATTTTATTTCTGTTAGTAAAATAATAAATAATTATAACAATTATTATAAGGCGATTGCATGTTTAATTTTCAATAATGTTTTGCATCCATGGCATATGTACCTCTTAATCCTATTAGTCCACCAGTCACACCACCTGCATACGTTCCATTTTTCCAATCAGATTTTCCTCTCGCTGTCTCTATACAACATTCAACTCCAGAAAACACTGCTCCGAGTATAGCAAAGTTCTTTGCATAACTTAACATGGAATTTTTCATTTCTCGTAATATTTCTCTTGCAGTTTGATTCTGTTGTGCCATGGGGTCTGTCATGTTCGGCATTAATGATGATGTGAATAAACCAACTGCCGCACCAAGACCATAACCTGAAAGTTTATGAGTAACATATTATTTTTTGCTTTTTATAGTCACCTTAGCAGTCCAACTAACAATATCTAATTGTACCAAACAACTTAAGCAGCGTGACATCCTGGCGCCTAAAAACTAGGTTGTTCTAACTAAGATAGAGGAAGATGCTGCTACTGTATAGTTCATCCTACAAGCCACAGTAGAACAGAACATCTGCTTGTTGTTTAGGACTGATTGCAGATATACCCATTAAAAATAAATTAGTCAAAAAATTTTACATACTACATATAAAAAATGTAATAAAAAGAATTTTAGTGAAAGAAAGATATTTAGCTAAACATTTTAGTAAAAAAGAAAAATTAAAACAAGCTTGGCGTTTCAACCCAGGGCTGAAAAGTATAATATAAAATATTGACTAAAAGAAAACATTACTTATTTATGCATGTATTCCTTAAAAAGTTTTTTAATCCTAACCAAATATAAAATTATCAGACTTATATGTTATTTTAAACGAGGATTGGTCCTAATGATCTAAGAGAAATAAATGCATTAATATTATGGTAAAAACTAAACTTTTAATTAGATAAACTCCATTCGAGCACATAGAGTTATTGCCCACTAGTGATATAGTAGACAATACAAGAAAAAAAGATAATATTTAAGGCAAACTTTTTATACATCAATATTATAAAAGATATATGTATATTGTATACCACTTACCTATAATACAACTAGTCAGTGATTTGAATGGACAGCTTTCGACAGTGGCTTCAATCATTTTCTCCTCATTAGTTTTAATAATAACTGGACCCAATACTCTGGGTATAATAATATTTTCACGATATCTGTAAACATTGCCCACCAAATATTTTGCTAGAGAATCATAGTCATTTTTCTCTGTAAATTGCACTAAATTAGGATCAACGGGTGGTTTTTTATATTCTGTCATTGTATATTTTGTACTTTTTAATAATATCCACTGTTAATCTACACAATTTTATTAAGGAGTTTTAAATTTTTCGTAAAAATAAAAGGTTAGTTTTTCCGTTTCAGTAGCTTCTTTGACATAATACGGTTTTAACAGCTGATAATGGCATTGACAGAAATGTAGCGTTCAGATTCTTATACAAAAGAATAAGAATTATTTAATAAAGTATGATAGAACATAGTTTTCGATATATACCAGATCATTATACTTTAGATTTCTTAGATTTTTTAAAAATTACTTATCTTTTTAAGTACAGCAAATAAATTATTTAAAAATTTATATCGTAACTTAGTAGTTTATTAACTTCGGTTTATAAACAGTGTTTTAAATGTCATGTGCATATTGATTCCTGATCCAAATAATAATAATTTGAAAAAACATTTACAAAACTTAAATAAAGTTGAAAGAAAGATACTGATATTTATTAAGAATGTCAGATTCATCGGATGATGAGGATCTTTCTCGTTTCAGAGATGCAGTAGACTCGACATTCACAAAGTTAATAGATGAATCCAGGGGCAAACTATCCACGGTACCAAAAGGTAAAGAAAGCTAAATAATATTAACTATTCATATTAAAAACTAGCTGCCCCTCGCAGTTTTACTCGGGTTTATGGTTACTGCTCCGCTCATGTGAGTCGTAGTGTGATGTGATGTAGCATATAACCTTCCTCAATAAACAAATAATTTTTCAAAGCGGTATTTTTCAATTCGGATTTTCAGAGATTATCTACGACGGACAAACTTAAAAATGAATTTTAGCTCTTTATAATATTAGTATAGATAAGGTGCGTTATTATTAATTATAGTTATTTTTTTATATTTATTTGTATCTTTTTTAGAAAAACCACGTTCTGAAAGATATTTAGAAGTTGCGACTCATTACAACGATATAAAAGTATCAGAAGAAATGCAGAAACATATTGGCGCCAAAGTGTCAGAAATTATCAATAAAAATATAGAATTTATTGATATTCCAAACAAGAGGGTCAAGTAAGGCTCTAACTCCTAGAATAATACTATGGGGAATTTAAAGAGTTGCTTAAAATGTGCCATAGAATTTTTTTAAGATTTCTCATTTATTATATCTTACTACTATTATACATTATAGAGTTTATGAAGGATGGATGTATCATTTCACACAAAAACTATTGAATATATTTTTTAAAAGTAAAAGTGTATTGTTTGAAATAGTGTATTTTATTAAGAATAAAGACTGTCACAGTCCAGTATAGTTTTTTTATTACAAAGTTTTTTTTAGACAAAAAAAAAAATTGTAATAATGTATGTACTCTCTCTTAACAATAACTGTCTTTTGCTTCTTGTGAACTCATGTTTTCTTTGTTCCTATGAACTTTTCTAAAACCATTACTATTGAATCTTTTATTTCTTTTTTCAGAAAGCGTAAAATTAAAGGAGGCGTTAAACTTTTTAGAGATTCTGAAAACTTTCTATCATGTGAAGAAGTGTATGACAGAGATTTCTTTACAGAAATACATAACGAAACTTCCAAGAGGATAAGAAATGCACATAAAAGGCGAGAGATTGACAATGATGTTAAAGAACCGAGTGAAAAAGGTATGTTCAGATTTTAATATTACAAATAAAATACTACCATTTTTTTTTAAGTTGCAGCAATAATAGAATGAAAAGACATACGGGTTATTATATGTTTATAGCGCTTCTCTTGAATTTTATACAAAGCTGGCTTTGTCATATTATTTATAAAATAATCTAAAATTGAACATTTTAAATTTTTCATAGTATGATAAATTTCGAGTCGTTAAGATCACTAGAAATTGCTCAGATGCTTTTAACAATTAGAAAAAAGCGGATAGTTTGGCCTAGTCATTAGAACACATCGATCTCAACCGATGATCGTGTGTTCAAACCCCGACTAGCACTGCTGATTTTTCATGTATATCCTGCTGATTTTTCATGTAATACATGTATATCCGCCAACCCACACTAGAGCAGTGTGGTGGAGAAAGCTCTAAATCTTCCCCTTAATAGGAGAGGAGGCCTTTTCCCAGCAGTAGATATTTACAGGCTGTTACTTTTTTTTACTAAGTAGATCTAGAATTATGTTCATATTTTTCTAAACATATTCTCTATCAAGACGCAGATTTTTTTTTATATTTACAGATAAATTAAATGCAGCTGTTGTGAGTGGTGATTTTATTTTATTAAAAGAAGAAAAACATTGGAGACCGAAACGGAAACAGAAATTATTTCAGTACAAAGAAGTAAGCCGTGGTAAAAGTAACCTTAAGATTTTGATTGCAACAGATTCTAGCAATAATAAATAGACAGTTAAAATGTAATAAAATAACTAAAATCCATTTTGGTCAATGATCTATCAATTATAATAACTGAAATAAATAATTGTATACCAATAAGCAATAATGTGTCAACCCACAAAAAGTCAAATTCGGAGATATTGATGTATTCTGATAATTTAACATTTATTTATCATTATTTAAAAAAAATTTAAAGTCACTCCAATTAAATAGGTACGGAAAAAAGTTTTCTAACTGGTCACATGTTGGATATTTTACTTGCATTATCAGATTTTTTTAAATTTTAAATATCGATATTTAAAATTAAAAAAATTGAATGTCCAACACATGTCCATTTAACACCCTATATAGTTATAGAATAACATTGAATCATAAACAATACTGGCTGGCTCGGTCGGGATAGCACCTCTTTCATGACTTTGACTATAATATTATAATATTGATACAAAACTCCTTAATTTATGAGCAATGTAAATATGCACGAAAAAGTTGCGCGTAAAAAATCTTCAATCTTCAAATTGGGGTAAAATAGGCTAAACGGACTAGACGTATGACCATCTCTACACATTATTGTATCTAATTACACATTAAAAATAAAACCACAAAGTCAATGTTAACAAAATTGTATTTACAATCGATTCCTATAAAATTTACACATTCAATTATCACAATTAACTGCTTTTGTATTGTTATACACAATGTGTGTATTTCATTTTTGAGATTTTTTTTAAATTTCAGATCAGTGTTGAAGAACTAAGTTCTTGAGTAACATTAAAATAAATATAAAATAACTAAAAACATAAGTAACTAAGTTTAAATTAAAACAACCTTACTTGTACATTCATTTCTTAATGTATAAAGGAACGGAAGGCATATAATAATGACAGATAAGGTTTGAGCAATCCATAGAGAATTGTCGAGAACGTGGGAATTGGTCTATAATATAATTAGGAATAGGTTTATTGAGTGTTACCAACTTAAAAAAAAATTGCTTATTTTTTTTATATCGCTCACCAAATAGACCAATGACGTATTAGAGAAATGGCGCGAAGAGTTATTTAAATTTAAAATGAATATTGCCTTTTCTATGAATTAACAGTCATGTAATTAAGCTTATAAAATAAAATGTTTTCTGTGTGTATAATAAAGTGAGTGCAAATTTTGTAAGTGCGAAGTAAATTGACTATTGTAAATGTTTTAAAATTTACTTATTTTTATGTATATAGGTATTTGTATATAATTTTAAAATAAATATGTATTAACACAAGCGCTGGTCCGAGGAGAAGTTAGTTATGATTCACGTAAATGTGTCAGCGTGAATTATGCGCATTGCGCAGATAACAAAATTTAATAAAAACAGTTTAATTATTCGAAAAATCGTGATTTTCGTTTTGTTATGTGTTTATTAATCAAATAAATCGAGTAAAAATACTCTCAAAATTATAAAAATATCATAGACATCATAGTATCAATGTTTTAAGTGTTTACTCGATTGTACCATGCGCGAGTTCGGACTCGCCTCATGTTCAGACCAAAACGCTTACGTGAAGCGAGGTATATAAATTGTGCTATTAGATGAGCGATTTGTCGATGCGTACTCGTTTCATTTGTAAAATAGAGAGAGACGATGTCATTTGTAAAATCTTACACTTAATTTAATATTGGACTGAAACAATTACAAAAATTAGAAAAAGAATTTTGTGTTTAATTTTTCTTATTATGTTCATGGTTTAATATCGCTTTCTGGTTGATTTAAGACTTTGTAAATGGAAATTTTAAAAATAGCATTATTATTCATATTTTGTTTACAAATTTGCGAAAAAGATTACATACTCTAGTTTTGTTGGACCTTTTACATTGATTTAATAAAGTTTATGATTTATGTTTGTAAATTAAGGTTTTAAAAATTTAGAGAGGAAAAACACGAGATCTTAACAACACTACAAAAAAAAATAAAAATAAAAATGAATGATATAAAAACTTAATTAGTATAACTTAAATTTATAACTAATGTTGAACCATTAATTATGGATATAAGTTACAGAAAAAAGTAGAAAACAGACAAAAAATCTAAGAAATTGTAGTTTTTTTAGACTAGTAACAACGCAAGATATAAAATAAGTAATTAAAAAAAATCTACTAGGTACATTGAAAAGGTTCCAAAGATGTTGGTACTAATTGTCATGAAGTTTTTAATCTAGACATCACTATATCTGAGTAATTTCTATAAACGTTTCATGATTGTTTTAAGAAAAACATTTTCTAGAAAACAATAAAGAAAAAGAAAACAAAATCATCTCTTCTCAAATAGCTGTAAAACATTCAACAATAATTTGGCAAATAAAGCGTTTAAAGTAAAGAAGAATATCCTGCAATCATCCAATATAGACCTCTTACATAGACTTTTTAACTACCAGAAAGTTTTTCTACATTTTCAATAATCATATTGCTGCCAAAATTATTCCTGATAAAAGAAATGTTTATAACTAAAGTAGTACGTATGTATATCCAATAATATTGAAAATTGACGATAAAAAATGGATAAGTTTTTATTAAATTAATTTAAATAAGGTTTTAAAACTAAAATAAGGTGCAAATGCAAAGTCCTGAAACTGGGCCGTTACGAGCATTTTTCTACTCATAATAAAACGTTCCCAAACGAAAATCCATAGAAAAAGAAAGATCACCACTAAGGCGAGAACTACACTCCTAAATGTCGCTCTCAGACTTTCATAAAGATTTACATAAGATATTTCTCATTGATTTATATATGAAAGGATTTACTGTCAGTGTCTTCTTTTTAAGATTCACAGATTTCGTCATATATAAAATATCTGTTGCTTACAGAGTTGTCTTCTATCGCACTCAAGAGTAAAACTTACAAATGTAATTATTGCCTAAGTAGTCACTCTCAATACCAAATTGGTTAGCATTAACACAGCAAGTATATCTTTTTGGATCACAGTTTATAATCTAACGGTTTCATTTTGTCTTCCGTTCCTGGTTTCGTCGTGGGAGAAAGCTCGGTTGTCGAGGCCATTTGGTTTGATGTCTGTTTCTTCTGATTTCTCCACGGGACCGTCCATTAAAAACATTGTCAGGAAGAACATGATGCTACCTAAAAAAATATTATGAGTTTAATTTATGATTACTTATATATTTATACAACGGTTAAAGCGTTGAACAAATGTTGATATATTGGTATAAAGAAAGAGGTCCTAGGAGAAAATAAAACTTAAAGGGATGAAATAGGGTAATTATAGGGCCTTCTCAAAGAAATGGGCTATTTAAAATAATTATTCTTCCTACACGAAATTGTTGGGATCAACCAGCATAAAGTATCTATATTAAGTTGCACCTGGAGCTGGAAGAATACAAAATATGTGTTCGAGGTGGTAGGGCGGAAAAGGTTAATTCTAATCCAAAAAACTTACTAAACTCCAATATAGAAACCCCGCTTAAATAAATGAAATCAAGTTAAGATCGATAAGAAATTAACAACAGTTTCGTTATTAAAAGAAAAGTCCCTGTAAAAAGTTTCTTTTAGGCGAGAATTACATTCATAAGTTTTGCTCTCAGACTTTCATAAAGATTTACATAATTTATTTCTTCATTGCTTGAAAGAATTTATTGTTAGCGTCTTATTTTTGACATTTACGCTTTCGTAACTACTTTCAACGTATCTGTTACTAGGTTACAGAGTTTTTGGTATCCCTCTAGAAAGTAAAACTTACAAATATAATTCTCGCTTAGACTCTTAGATTTTAAAATGTAATAGGTCTAATTTTTTTATTATGTATACCATAGAAGTAATACGACGTTCAGTAAATATTAAGAGTATTTTGATTCTAAAAATCGTAGTAATTCAAAAAAAAAATTAAACCAGACTTACTGATGCCGTAGAAGCCAGCGTAGAAGATCATAATGGCTTCTCTATAGCCAATGGCCTTTGACACCGGATCGACAAGAATAGGCAGGTTTCCTCCAACATTGTTCATTACGAAGAGGAAAACACCGACTGTCGTCGAACGAACGGATAGAGGCACTATCTCTACGAGGATTGCGAAGACAATTCCGAACCACATCTCGGCTGAAATTAATAAACATTTTATTTAATAAATTATAAGAACCAAATAAATGTAGGTAGATATGTAAAATATGTAAAGAGCCGAGTCCAGTGGTTAGAATACGTCCATCTTAACCGATGATCGCGTGTTCAAACAGATATACATACAAGAATTGCTCGTTTTAAAGGTATTAGATTTAACTTACCAAAGAAGTACGAGATAGCTAGAGTTATCATCGCCCACAGCGGTCCGAATACGACTGAGCCGAAAGCGGGTAGAGTAGCGATTAACTGAGATAGGGCTAGGACCAGTACTCGAGATCTTACACCCATCTTCGATACAAATCTGGAAAAAACAAGTTTTTTTAATAGCGGGCAAACGAGCAGCTGTACCACTTGATGTTTATGGATCCTGGATCCGTCTCTGTGTAATAAATGTTATAAGAGTAATCAAATCAAATCAAATTTTTTTAAATTCAAAATAGGAATTTACATTCTCTTTTTAAACGTCAAGAAAATGAAACTACAGTTTCGAAAAAGTATAACTTCAGACCTGAGAAGAAACCGCGAAAAAAACTCAGCGTGATTTTTTTGGGCATTTTTATAGCAACGTCAAGATTGGTCATAATACGTAAAATGTTGTCAGCCTAATGCGGTAGGTAGTGGGTAGATAGAATAATGTGTAAAGGATTTGGTAAGCTTACTTGTCCGAGATGACGCCTCCTACGACGACGCCAACGGAGCCGATGCCGACGGTGACCGCGAACAGCCACCAGCCGAGGTCGACGTCAGGGAAGTAGTCGCGGTAGTATAGATCGGCGTTATATGCGAACGTCATACCGCCTGGTATGTAACAAGAAATGAAATCGAAAAATATTTATTGAAAAATAAAACCCTACGTCTGCCATATCAAATAAATAAAAATATTTCACATTTTCCTTAACAATTCTAATAACTTTTTTTAATAGATACACTTATACACATGCCAATAGTGATTATTGAGCTTACCGCAATGTCTGATGGAGGCAGCTAAGCAAAGGAGTATGATCCTCGGCTGAGCGATGACATGCCAGATGGTCACTTGAGGCATCTTCTTGCCTGACTCCACGATAGAGTCCCCTCCTTTAGTGTTGCCAGCTCCTAAAACAGTTTGTTTCAAATTAAAACTAATAAAAATATCGTATATTTATTTTTATTAGTTCGTAGCTCCAATTCACTATTTTTACGACATAAAGTAGCATATGTTCCATAGCTTCTTTGTGGTCTTATCTATTTTATACCAAAATTCATCTAAATTGGTTCAGCAATTTAGGCATGAATATGTAAGAAACAGACAGACAAACTTACTTTCGCGTTTATAGTATTAGTATGGATAATAATTTGAAGTCTTCTACTCTATAACCATTTTCAAATAATTTGATTTTGGTTAATATCTTCATGGATATCAGTGTGGGACATACTAACAATATATAGCTATAAATAGATTTATGTTGATGTTAAATACATACTGCCTAACATAGACCCTAAGTTTTACATTGCAAAAGGAATAAGATTGATTTTGACCGGCCTCAAAAAAGAGATTTTTTTATTTAAACCTATGTATGGTTGTACGTTCGTATGTCCACGATTTTTTCAAAACCTATTGATCCGAATAGAATGGGGTTTTCGTTATTTAAATGCATATTTATAAGAAAAGATTTTATATATTACTTGAGTTTATATATATTACTGTCTTACAAAGATCTTTGGAGAAAGACAATGGAATTATCCAATTACAATGGACAACAACAGTTCTGTATGTAATTGATTATATTTTTTAAAACAAATACTTAATACAATATTTCTGTTGTTACATACCATTTCTGACTTAAAAACAAAAAAAAAAATGAATCCATTAAATGTCCATCCATACAATCATGCATACAAAAAAAGGTTCTTAAATAATACAACCTATAACGCTCATGCCATTACTTCAAAGTCGGCTAAATGTTCAAGAGTCCTTAAGATGTTTTATAAGAAACGTCTAATTTTGTACTTTCTTTATAAAACGCAAGATCCCGACTAAAAATAGCTAATATTGATTATATCAACCCACGTAAAGTGCTCCGTATAGTTCCGTGATTCTTGACAAAAAATGTTTTTGACCTTTGCCCAAATTGGTTTTTATATACTTAAGTACATTTACTACGTATTGGCATATACATTTCTTTATAGTGTTCTTTTAAAAGGTTAAAAGTAAGCAAAAGATCGATAGCCCGATCTTATATTTACACTTTTACAATAGTGAAATTAATAATTAAATGAAAATAAACATTAATTTATTTATGTATGTCAAATTATAATAATTTTTTGCCAGTACAAAGTACACGGTGACTTTACAATTTAAAAAAAAATGAATCATAGATTTTTATCTTAACTAATTAATAAAAGTTTATTTGAAAAAAAAAAAACGCTTAAATATCCTAAATCAAAGCAGTTTTATATAATGTGGGTAAAATTTAAATTTAATTGGGTTTTCCATAAAGCGCAAAACTTTAATAATGAGTTCCTTTACCTTCTTCTCCAATAGTGGTTCTAGCTGGTTCGCGAAGAGTTAAGAAGGTGAGTGCTGCGATTACCAACCCGATGATACCGGCTCCGTAGTAGCAGACGCGCCAACTCTATAACATGATTATAATAATCATTTTATACATGGATGCTATAATGAGCGATAACTTTGGAGATATTGATGTATTCTGATAATCTTTAAACGTATCTAATAATCATCTTTAAACGTTATTACATTAATCAAAAAAGTCATTTTCAAGTCATCTTAACTAAATAAGCACAGAATTTTTCTTTTAATTTAATGTAGAACATTGATATAAGTTCCATATTTTGGATTATCCAATAATTACATAAATTTGAAAAACTTATGATTAGATTAAACTCTTTACTAGCTAACCTGCTTTTAATTATTTTATCAAAATAGAAAAGAAAAGATGGTTATATACTTCTTCAAACGAATTTGTAAAAATGAAGTCCTTGTGGCTTGACAGAATTGCTTATCAGCGTCCACATATCATCTTTATAAAAATAATAAATAAACTACTAGAAACCGTCGTTTTTAATGTTGACTGTACATAAAATGAGCTTTATTAGTTATTGTGATGTAATACATGATGTATTTCCATTATTGCAAAATTTAAAATTAAGCGAGAAATGTTAATGACACATCGTTTCTTAATCTCACAAGTCCCTAAGCATTTATAGTAAAAATATAAATAAAAAAAAGATATAGAAACTTTAGAATGAGAAATATAAGTAAATATATATTTTAAACAAACAAACAATAATAGACAATTAAGTTCTACTAGATGGGCAATGAAAATTGTTGCTACACATGTCTTATTTTAACTAATGTAAAATATAATAATAAAATCATCAAACTCACAAGTTCCCAAGCATTAATACCAGGGATGTATCTTCCAACGGGGAAAGCGATACCGTAGCCGCCATAAATACCCCAATTGAATATAGACAACACAAGGGCCCTCTGGTGTTCAGGGAACAGATCCGTTAGAATTCCTGTAGCTAGGGGATTGCAACCAGATTCTCCAGCGGCCATAATCATCCGCAGGACCACTAAATGCCAGTACTCTTTCACGGAACCCATCAGCAGAATGGCTATCACAAATATTAGGGTGCATATACTTAAGATTCGAGATCTATTGTATCTAGGGAGAGAAATAAACGTATGTTAGATTAAATCACCATCGATATTAATGTAATTTTAATTTGTAATCTTCTTCAGTTGATTTATAAACTTCTTTTTTGTACAAGTCTTTCTTTGTTTCAAAATATCATACCAATTGAATATAAAGTTACTGATGAGGTTAATTCTTATCATTAAGTACATAACGTCATATTAAAGTTTCATGTTGATGGATAAGTTAACCTTTATCTATACTAATGGGCAAATTACTGTCAAATTAGGCAATTAATAAAATTTGTTCTATGTTATAATTTAATAAAATTCTAATTTCCGCAAAAGCTCTCATATACAGCTATTATTGGTAATTCGGTAATACGGCCCCGTTACCTTTCATACCAGAACACGGTAAAAATAATTCTTATTTAGCGGTAAAATAATAAATACATTTTAAAAGGACTTTCATGTTTTGCCACCAAAAATTGAAGTCGAAATTTAATTTTATGACTTACTTATCCGCCGCTACGCCTAGTATGACACCGACGACTGTGAACACCGCCATGAAGGCTGGGCCAGCAAGCACCTGGTAGTCGATTCCTAGCCCATTGTAGCCCCATTCGCAATATCTGGTCCCATTTAGCGTAAGAGTCTCGCATCTGTAGAGAAACGATTTTATATTTGTAATATTGAATTTAAAAATAAGTTAGAATGTAACTTCATATTAGCTACGGGTATATTTATAGCATCACGTCTCGCAGTAATTGTATTTATACTATTTTAACAATATAAATACTATTACTGCAAGTCATAAAATGTGACATAGTGGGCTTACACAAATCAAATTTATCTCATTTTTTTTTAACGAGCATCTATTGTATATATATATATATATATATATATATATATATATATACATATGTATATATAAGATTACGATACGATAACGATTTACGAACAGAATTCAAAACAAGGAAATAGGAAAAAGGGTTTTGTAACGATTGTTTTTAGACGTCTTTTAAAAACCGGTGTCGCCATTTCAAGATTTTTCAAGATTCACGTTAGCTACGGTAAGAATCTTAGATGCAAAATAAGTAAATGATATATTAATAAATATATGTGTGACCTAAAATTTTGAACACATATGCATACACTATAAATATGCAAAATTATGGAGTTCTTGGTCTGATGCTGCAGCTAGGATACACAACTCCTCGACAACTTACAGCAGAGTTATCGTGTTGGTGCTCGTTGAAATGGTGTCAATGAATAGATAATCGTGAGTTTTTTTTAATTATAAATTACAGTCAATTATAAACGTTCGATCAACATAATAAAATCTACATTAACGCGAACGAAGTCATGAGCAAAAGCTAATGTTTATAATAATTCAATATTTATGACTAGTAATGTATAGGTAAGAACGAGACTGATGACTTTTTTGCGCATAGCAAACGTGACACGATGACAAAACATTTTCCCAATGCGATTAATGTCAGGTGACTTTATATGAACCAGTGGTCGCCCAGTGGTCAGCTTTCGATCATAATTAATTGAATTTATTATCGTTATGTTTGGTATTCAGTAATAACAAAAAAATATTATTTATAATCTATTCTCCATTTGACCACAGATTTAAAAAAATATTAGCATATCTCTCCTTCCTATACAAACTCTCTCTTTTCTATATAAACTATTAGTGCCTGAAACTGGTGGTAGCTGACATCACAATTCGTAAATCGACCATTTGAAAGAGCTTGTAAAAGACTATTTTAAATAAGTGCAATTTTTGAGTTAAAGTTTGATTTTGAACTTAATATTTCTCCGTTCGCGCAATTTTCGTTAAAAAGGGTACAAAGTTTTTACTATGCGTATTAATATATAACTATATTATATAACTACTAAATACTAAAACTTCTAAAATTAAAACTGAAAGTACCTGTGTAAGTTTTCGTTGTACTTTATAAAAATTAATAAGTAAGTTTTAATTGTCTGTCCAATTCTGTATCAAAATCTATTTAAAAATCAAAATCTAAATGTTTTTATTAAAATTTGAAATTTACATTATCTTTTTGAATAAAAAAAAATGAATCCATCACAGTTACGGAAAAGTTACAGTCTCTGACCTCGAAAGAAACCGCAGAAACTCAACGGAACTTTTATCAATTGTCAATCTTTTTCAAAATGTGTTTTAAAGATGAATTGATGATGTTCAATTGATTTTCTGTCGTCTATCTCAATACTTATTATAATTTCAAAACAACCCTGACGCAGTCAAAAAAAATACTAAAACTGTAAATCTCGCCTAGTTTTTCGCGCTTTGTTGTTCGGTTTTTTCTTAGGATTAAACTTCCAAAAACATGGTAGATTAATTTGCCTGACATTCAAAATGAAAATGTGAATTCCTAGTTGGAATAAATATATTTTAATTTCGTCCCATTCAGATGCATGCGTATATATTTAAAAAATACCAAGAGCATATAACCAAAAAGATACTAAAATTAAAAATTTCCATTGAAAGTTAGTTAATAATGTAAGAAATTTTTTCCAAAAAGTCATCTATAGATATAAACTAAATAAGTTAGTAGGATTATTTAATCTTGACAATTGCGTGACCTCGAATGGTCTTCCAAGATCAAGATTACTATGATTCATTTGATAAATCATTATACATCGACCTTGATAAGTTTTTATTAAACGATAATTGGTGTCATAATGTTATAAAATCGTAAAGTTAAGTATAGGGATAGAAAAAAAAATTGGCCATGCGAGAGTCGAACTTGCGCGCAAAAGGATCCGTATAATCCTATAGCATTATGTACTTTCTAAATATTTTATAAAAGAAACAAAAGTTGCACTATATAATAGACTAGCTTCCGCCCGCGACTTCGTCCGCGTGGAATAGTTACTTTGGGCTAATAATGCATTATTTTAGAACAAATTTGGTTAGCATAAAAAAGATTATAGTGAGCTAACCTTAAAAGATAGACATATGCCGTCGCGGACTTTTTTTAGAACTTTTAAAGGGGAACAATTCTGTCATACATGATTTTTGCGAAACTTTAACCGTTTACGCAGTTTACGTTTACCGATTTTGAAACATTATTTATTGGTGCTCCGCTCCTTTTGGTCTTAGCGTGATATATATATATAGCCTAAAGCCTTCCTCAATAAATGGGCTATCTAACGCTGAAAGAATTTTTATTAAAATGTAATATAAATTCACTATACATATATACATGATTTTATAAGAATAGCTATCGAGTTTCTTGCCGGTTCTTCTCGGTAGAAACTACATTCCGAACCGATGGTAGCTTGCTCGAATTGTATTTATTTGTATAGATTCATTTTGTTTTTAATTGTATTTTTTCTGGTGTTTCTAAGGTTAAGATTTAATTTTCTTTAGTGTATTTTAGCATAGCCATAAACATTCTCTTCGCAATTAATTCTGCCTTTTCACATAAATATAGATTACACATAAAATATGTACTTTAAACAAATAACAGATGGGTACGTCTACGTTTGGATCTCGGTCTAAGATAAGGATTGTTTTAATGAATCGTTTAATTGTCTTAAACGAGACGCGACAAGGATGATACATCATATCTCATAATACCAATCTATTTTCGTAATGGAGATCTCTGAATGAGTACAAATGTTCTGTTGATTGTTTTAATTTAGCCATTGCGTTCGGTCTTTGTTGTTACATATATATTTTTTCGAAATTAGTCATTTTAGTAATATGGTAAAGTACCTAAAAGTAGGTACTTTTTAGGTAGTTTTTCTTCGACCTTGATTTGTCATTATTATTCAATACCACATTCACGTATGACCAAGGGACCTGGAATTAGCCAAATGTTAGGATTGTGTATAACAAAGATATATGGTAAATAAATTTTATCTAAGTTATGTATTAAGGAAAACATTTAAAATAAATTACAATATAATATATATAAAAAAGGGAAAATTAACTGTTTAAAAATTATTGTATAAATCATGTCCGCGCGGAATGGTGGCAAGGATGCTAGCAGCATTTCCCCTTTGAATCGCAATTCCGATTCTCTGGGCGAAAAATGCGCCAGCTCTCCTGTCTCCAGTGGAGGCAATAAGACGAGGAGTAATATGTTTTAGAAAATTTTTTGCACCACTACTCCAAGGTCCAAGTGTTTCGACTGCAAACGGCACAAAGATGTAATTTTGAATTAGTGACGAATATTTGTGCCGTTTTGTCGATTCAGCCTTTTCCGCAGCGGCTCCGACCATTAACGCCGTTTTAATTTTTAATTTTTAAACAGTTAATTTTCCCTTTTTTATATATATTATATTGTAATTTATTTTAAATGTTTTCCTTAATTTATTTTTATTTGTATATATTGTACATAGTCTATAATTATGGTGGATAAATAAATGTTATAAAAAGCAAACTGAAAAAAAAAAAAAAGTTATGTATTCGTTTCAATATTCTAAGGATGTTTTTTTTCAATCTATTTACATTTTAAATTAAGGTTTAGTTTTAAGCATGTTTTATATTATTATTGTTATTGTACATATTATACTATATATCACAATGGTCGAAGTAGGTCCTGGTTGATTGTTCGAACCGCAATGGACTACAATTAATTATTATTAATCCACGAATATGGTGTATATTTATTCTATGTATAATGTGCATCTGTATTATAAATTTTATTTATCAATATTAAAAAAATATTGCTGCTATTAATATTTAAGACAATAACTCACCAGTAAAACCTTTACGGATTTCTTAATTGAACGTTGGATCAATTAATGTGTTTTTAATTTTTTTGCCGTGTCTATTCGCTAAGATAGTACAAAATATTAATTATTCATATTTATATAAATCAGGAAATACAAATAACCAGTTTATTAATATAACTGCGTAGGTATTGGTGTAAATATTCATATTATAGGTACACTGTTTCAATTGGTTTTTTTTTTTTAATTTTTATTTTATTTAACTGAGACGATGGTAGGCTACTACCAAAGCTTTTTGATAAGTTATGCCTTTAAACGTATCTCCTAAATATTATTATAGCGTTGCTGGCTCAAAGAGCCTTTCTTGCCATCGCTTTTGAATGTTTTATTTGGCATCGACTTATAAATGTTGTAGAAAATATTTATTTTATACTTTTCAGTTTACTTGTTTCGTTTTCGAAGTTGTTTTTTTTCGTCAATTTTCGGTGAGAGCGAGATACTGCACCGGTTGATTCAGCCCATAAGCAAGCTGTAGGCAGTGTAGGTAGGTTCAACTATTAATATCCTACAATACCTTTTATATATGTATTTTAAGGGTAAGAAAACTGCGAGGATCTCCGGGTAAGTAATCATTCAAAGAGATACAGCAGCATTCGACGTTGAATCAACATTTATAAACGATATATCGATGTTTTTAAATGTTTTTGTAGACTACCTGAAACTGCTTTGAAACACAGTAAAACCCTGTTTTCTCAATGAATAACAATGTATGTATACATCGATGTAATATGGGTATTGACTGATATAAATTATATTTTAGCTAGGAATTAGGTGGATATGGTCTAGTGGTTAGAACACGTTGATCTCAACCGATGATCGCGGGCTCAAACCCCGGGTAGCAATTAATCTCGTGCTTGGCGGCGAACCAAAACATCGCGAGGAAACCAGCGTGGTAGATTAAACTCTAAATCTCCTTAATAGGAGAGGAGGTCTTTGCCCAGTACTGGAATATTTACAGCCTGTTACATCATATAATTAATTTATGTTTTATTAGTTCCTACATCTTGTTAAAACGTTGTTACGCAGTCGGGTTTCTAGTTTTCTTACTTTTAAATTGTTACTTGTTACTATCTGTGATAGCTGAGTTACTTTCTCATTTACAATATAAGGAAGTAAGGATAATGACAACTATTATGGAAAAGATCAGTTACTTAATAAGGTACTCACATGTCACTGGAGTTGACTTTCTCGCACACGACGGGCAGCTGACTGAGGGTCAGGTGAGTCGCGTTCAACATACACGATTTGTCACCGTAGTGTAAGTCATCTGCCGTCACCTTCGATGTCGTTCCTGCAAACAAAATTCATATATGGATACTGATTTTAATTTTACGTATCAAGTTACACGGACTTCAGTTTGTGAAAATGGCGTCTGATGATGTTAAATCTGTTCATAATTTTGTTTGAAGAACTTTATACATCTTTTTTTTATTTTGATAAAAGGTATAATGAGTTTAAAGTAGATTGGTGTAAAAAAAGTTTTATCTAATAATAAGTTTTTTGAATATATGACGTTATTGCATAAATTAAACATTAAATTACATACATTTAATTTAGAATTTTATTTGAACAGTGTTAAATACGTGACGCATTATCAGATTACATTAATATCTTCGAATTAAATTTTTCGTGGGTTGACACATTTTTGCTTATAAACAATATTTGATCATTTCAAAAATGTACCAACCTCTTACAAGAAAAAACTTCATTATTATTTAATTTATCTGTGTATCTGTCTGTTGCATTGTAGCATACTAACGAACGGACAAATTTACATGCGTTTTTATTTGTTTGAAAGGTAATGGAATCCAGATGGCTTTTACATAAAATTTATGAAGATCTGTTCAGACGTTTGAAAGTTATCAGTTCTTTTCTAATTTTCTAGTTAGTGAAAGGATCTGAGCTATTTGTCCTGGTCTAATCATTACGAAATTTAGTATATTCTACATTAAATCAAAATAAGATAGTTGCTTAACCTTGTTACAGCAGTATCTGGATTTAGCAGGATACACGACTTTTCAACTTATAGCAGAATCTTGTTGGAGCTGGTTGAAATGGTTTTAATGAGAAATTGTTGAGGGTTTTACTGAATTTTCAATTTTATCTTGTTTATAAGATTGTTTTTGTTTTATAATCGAAAGAACGTATTCTTTTGCGTGATTATGTTTATATAAACAGGTACTTTGAAAAAATCACAAATTTATACTTGAATGACATATATTCATATAATATCAATCTAGTTGCTTTGTTTCAAAACCAAAGTATTAAATCTAATTCTATAATGTATTATTTCAAATAAATAAAAAAAATCACTACGAATTGATGACCTCCTTCTTTGAAGTCGGTTGAAAAAAAAATGATGGAAGATTTGGCGGTGAACGTCCTTACATACTCTATTATAATTTGATTATAATTATAATAATCATATGTTATGATGTAATGTATTGATTCGTACGATATAGGATCTTTGTTTTTATGTGATGTAATAATTTATATGGAAATCGTTTTTGTTTAGTTTAAGATGTGCTGAGTTTTCGTAGATATAGACGTTAAAATATGTGGATTAATTATCCAGTATTAGTTGCTCTTTGGGGTTAATTCCCATTTATGCTTACTGCTTTGCTCCTGTGGATCTTAGCGTGGTTTAATATAGGATATAACTTTTCTCAATAAACTAATGCAAAAGGGATTTTTCAAATTGGTTCAGTAGTTTCAGACCACTTACATAAAAACTTATAAACGAATTTTACCTTTTTATAATGTTAATATAGAATAATTTCAGTTCTTTGGTTGTATTTTGATAAAACGTTTCCTTATAGTGATAGCTGTAAAGTTTTAATAAAATCTGTTCAGTAATTTTTGCTTGAAAAAAAAAACAATCATCGATTCATAAATCAAAAAAAATTTTCGCATTCATACTCTTAATTGTAGTAAGATGTCATTAAATAAATATATAAATACTTTTTTCTTTCCTTGTCTTATTTAGCAGATAAATATGGCGTACCTACTTCTAACCACAGATAAGAGCTAGAGTTGAAAAATTGTCGACCGAGTGATTTAATTAAATCAATTTTTATAATGAAACATTATAATCTATACTAATAATAAAATTCTAGCGGGTCGCTGTCTGTACATGGAAGATATATGAAAAAAAATCTTACTGGGGGCCTTTACCAACGCAATAGAACCCAAAACTATGATTTTTAGAATTCTTATCTGTTTGTCTGTTTATCTGTGCGTTTGTGCACGCTAATCTCAGAAACGGCTTATCCGATTTAGATGCGGTTTTCACTAATATATCGTAGTAAACTTCACTTAACATTTAGGCTTTGTTTCATGTCAATCGGTTCATAAATAAAAAAGTTATGTCAATTTAAGGGTTCACGTCGAACATTATTTTGTACTTTACACTAAATGCATGAAAGTATACACAGTACTTATATCAAAAGATACATTTTTAAATTTTTGTCTGTCAGTCTGTCTGTCTATCTGTTTGTTCCGACTAATCTTTAAAACGGCTGAACCAGTTTTGATGGTACTTTTACTTGCAGTTAGCAAATGTTATAAGGAGTGACTTAGGCTAACTTCTGTTTTAGATATTTTTAATCGATACTTAAAAAAAAAATCTAACGGGTCGCTGTCTGCACATGATAGATATATAAAAAATATATATATTATTGGGAGTCTTTACCTACCCAATAGAACCCAAAACAATAATTTGTTAGATATTTGTCTGTTTATCTGTGAGTTTGTGTCCGCTAATCTCAGAAACGGCTTATCCGATTTAGATGTGGTTTTCATTAATATATTGCAGTAAGCTTCACTTAACATTTAGTGATTGTTTCATTTCAATCGGTTCATAAATAAAAAAGTTATGTAAATTTATGAGTTCACATCGAACATTATTTTGTATTTTTCACTAAATGCACGAAAGTACAATATACAGTACTTACATCAAAAAATCCAATTTTTTAATTTTTTGTCTGTCAGTCTGTTTCCTACAACTAATCTCTGAAACAGCTGAATCAAAATTGATGGGACTTTCACTAGCTGTTAGGGTATGTCCATTAATCACGTGAGGCTCAGAGGAGGGAGAGGGGATGGAAGAAAAAAAATTACGAAATATCACAAAGTCTAAAAAGTTCTTAAAAACATTACTTGATTAATGAACAGCCCCTATACCTAGCTAATATTATAAGGATTAACTTAGGCTACTTTTATTAAAAAAAGTAATTAAGTAAAAAAAAGATAATTCTCTTAATATTTTGTTATTGTGTAATCGCGATAACAAAATATTGTAGAACCCAATAAAATAGTGAACAATTTCTGATTTAAAAAGGGAAGGTTACACATCTATACATATAAATGGATGCTGATAAGCAATAATGTGTCAACCCACAAAAAGTCAAATTTAAGATATTGATGTATTTTGATACTACGTCACCTATTTAACATTTTCCAAACAAATTTCAAGTCATCTAAACTAAATAAGTATGAAAAAAGTTTCTTAAATCAATGTTTCGTATTTCAGGTACGTTCCATATTTTGCAATTTATAAAATAATCTCAAATATTTAAAAACTTATTATTATATAACAGATTAAATAAATCTATCTGCTTTTGATTCAATATACATTTTATCAAAATAGAAAACAAAGATGAATATATACGTCTTCAAACTAATTTATTAAGAATAAGTTTGACATCTTTAGACGCCATTTTCTCAAAACGAAGTCCGTGTGGCTTGACACAATATTGCTTATCAGCGTCCAAATATAATTGATGTGTCCGTTTGTAATTTTAAATAAATGCATATGAAAGTATACATGATACTGAGAACAAAATTAATAACTTTAAAATTTTTGCCCGTCTCTCTGTCACTCAGTTTGTTACGAGTAATATCTAAAACAGTTGGACCTATTTTGACGAAACTTTCACTGAACAGAAAGCTAATGTAATAAGGGACAAAATTGAAACCAATGAAATAGTGAACAACACCTAATTCAAATAGGGAAGATATATGTATATTATATAAATATAATAATTTGAAAAATAATATATTTACTGGGTAATTGTTTTACTGGATATGATAGATCAAATCCGAAACTATAAGCAATAGCGAAAAATAATTAAAGGAGTAACAGAGCCGATTTTAATGAAAACTAAAACTATATCATTAGTTTTTTGAAAAATAAGTTCTCCTAGCCAGAAACGAACACGTTGATTTTGAGAAAAATTAACATTCTGTATGATTGCATCATCTGATACTGTCACGTATTATAAGAATCAACTTCAGAGAGGTATTAGTATATAGTTAACTGCAACAAAAAGAAAGGGCAAATTTTTTACAAAATTCTATCAAATTCATACATTAATTAAATCTTTTGTAATTCTTCAAAAAAACGATCATACCTAAAAGTGAAATTTTAAAATTATAACGGGATGTTGTAACGCTAATAGCGGATGAGTACAATAGCCGAGTCCAGTGAAATGTAGATTTCCAATAAATTGATTCATCTTTTTAGGAATTATCTAAATCTACCTAAGTAACGGAGTAGGTGACGGGGACCAAAACAAACGTCACATTCTATCAACTTTGTATAACTCACATAGAAAAAATAGACAAACATAAAAGAAGTTACTGTGAGTTATTCATTTTATATATTTTTGATTGTATTCTTTACACTCTTCCTTACTTTAGTAGGTGACTAGCATTTTGATGCAAATAAACAAATCGTTCGAAGTAATGCAGACTTTTTTTCTAAGCTTACCGGGAGCCATGATTTAACCCACATATTTGATTATGTATATTTGATATATATAGAATCGATTACTTAACTTCTAATTCATGTATAGATTTAATGTTATTTTGTTGAAAAATAAATCTTTTCCTTTAATTTGTCTCTTACTATTACTTTCCAAAAGTTGATTCTTACAAGTGACACTATTAGGTAGGTGGTGCAATAATACAGAATGTATTTTTTTTTATTAGTGGTTTCAATTCCTGGTCAGGAAAATCATGAAATCAAAAAAACTTATGATGCAGTTTTAGATTCCTCAAAATCGGACACGAAACTCCTTTAAGTATTTTTCGCGATCCTTAAAGTTCCGGATATGGCCTATGAAGCCCAGTTAAAAAAGTCACCCGATATATAATACAAGGAGAACCTCGGCAGGAATATACTGTTATACAGTCGAAATTTTAAAGACTAGCACAAAACACTTTTCTTAGACATTTATAGTGAAAACCGTGGAGGAATACCGTATCTGAATTAGAGTCTCCTTATAAATACAACCAGAAAGTTCCCAAATCCAAAGTAAGAAGCTTCTTTCTTGAGCAGCACCGCAGACTATTATAACCTTGCTTTGCAGGAGACACGCCAAGCATTTTGTAATCCACGCGAACGAAGTCGCGGGCACAGCTAGTGAGAAATAATGTTCGAAAAATTCGTGATTTTTAACCGACTACGAAAAGGTTCTATGTTCGAATGTATGTATTATTTTTATGTTTGTCGAAGTATTTTTCAAATATAATAGACACACCTATGTCGACTACACACAAAACATCGGAAAGCCACATTTGATAAAGTGAAACCGATGTGGAAGATCACAGATGGCCACCGGAACTACTTAATAAGAAGTATTTCACGGGTTGCGATTTGATTACTTCAATATAATTTCTAATCAGTTTTTGCTCGTCACTATGCATGTATGTAAAGTGGAAATGATGGTGCATCACCAGGAAAACTCCTTAATAATTGAGAGCTTTGGATCGGGAAAAGCGATATTTTATAAATGGTGATAGACAGTTGACATTAGGCTATTGTAACTTAGGCATATCACAAACTGGCTCTTACATCTTACTACCTTACTATTCGTAACCTTAATGGGTAAAATAAAAACTTAACAAAAAAATAAAACAAATTCGAAGACGAAACAGGTAAGCTAAAAAGGAAAAAATTAAATATTTTCTACAATGCTTTGAAGTCGGTGCTAAAAGCACGTAAAAGGTTTTACTTGTTGAGTCGTCTTCATCCCTCATAACCTTTTAAGATTGCAACGCTTTTGTAGCTCCTCTGGTGTTGCAAATGTCCATGCATAGCCGGCTCAAGGGTGGGGCAACTAGAGTGGCGGCCCAGGGCGCTGAGGCTTACGGGGCGCCGGATGGGTCAACTTAACTTCATTACTTTATTTAATTTTAAAAACTATCTGTTTCACTCTAACAAATAAATCTCAAATATTCATAAACAATAATATTACAACTTATAAAGAAATAAATATAACAATAAATAATTAGTTACTTATCGAGTAATCGGTGAATATACATAAGGAAGTGCCCAATGAATTGAGAACTTGCTCCTTTTTGGAAGTCGGTTAAAAGGGCATCGAGGGAATCATTTGTCCAGGGCGCTGAGATGGTTAGGGCTGACCCTGTGTCCATGGGTAGCTATGACCATCGACAACATCGGGTGACTCGCCTGCTCTTTTGCTATTCATTATTCAGCATTCTCCCCGTGATGAAGGTCATGGTCAGAGCTGACACTAAAATGGACACGTGACAAGAGACTTCCAAACATTATGTGACGGTAATGTAAGAATACGGATCACGATTAGTTTAATCACATTTATGCGTAGGAATTCGACCTTCATTTTATTAACCGTGTCGAGGTCAGCTTAGCTGGACAGATTTTGGAATTACAATTAAATCTTGTATAATGAGACTTAAATCGACTTTAAAAGCAAAATCGCAATTTTGCTTAAGTACTTCGATGACATATGAATAGTAATTTTAGTTATATTTATGATTTTGATAAAAGTTTATTTTATCATCATCCAATCTGATACATTTACAAATAAAAAATATGATTTTTCATAATAGAATAGATAAGTTTTAATGTAACAAATAAAAAAATATCTATAATTTAAATTTAGAAGCTATAGCATGATATTGAAATTTAAAATCACTTGTCAACAATAATCTGCGCAGCACAATAATATGGTAGGGTAATGTGTTTTTCAGCCTACGAATGTATGTATATATGCGGGTTTGAACCTTTGTGGCGCTATTTAGACCAAACGCGTGGACCGATTTTGATAAATGACTCGATGTTTGATACGTCATAACGGTGCGAATGTCATAGAATAAAAATTTGAAAAAGTAAAGGACATAATAATGTGAAGAAGAAAAAACTCATAATCGACGAATTCAATTATAAAAGTCGGGTATCGTTAAATAGTTATTTAAAAATCTTTTTAGCTTTCTCAAATCGTTTTTTAATCAGAATTACCATTTAGGGTTTTAGGGTGTACCTATAACGATTTAAAGTTGTTTAGTAACGATTATCACTTATAGGCTTTCAGACAGAACTGATATTGATACGGTACTGCTGACTGTAGATGTTCGTGCAGTCGAAGTTTCAGATTTTTAAAATTAATCACTTATTACTCTTACCTATAAGGTAGTGTCCAAGCTCGCCCAGAATGTAGCCGACCGACACCAACCCCAGCACGTACCACTTGTAGAAACTACTCAATTTACTCCAAATGCCTCCGTGGAACATTTTCAGTTATTCTAGAACAAAAGGAAAACATAATATTTTATATTCTTTCAATTACTTTACACTATAGTCACTGCTACAGAGTGTGTCAAAGACTATAAATACATAAAAAAAAACATTAGTGCCATTCTTGGAGAGTTAGGAAATATAAATGATTAAAGGGTACACGTTATATCTATACATAATACAAAACAAAGTCGCCTCCGTCTGTACGCTTCGATCTTAGTAGAGGATAGTCGAGAATGTTAAAGATTTGTGTATTACATATGCAATTTCGTATTAAACTATATTGGACTTATGCAAAGCTGGGGCAGTAAGCTAGTCATAAAAGAATTTAACCTTAAAGTTTATTTTAATTTTGTTTTCAGTCTCATTAGCAGGAGTTAATTAGGTAGATATATTATTTTATATTTTCGCTAATATCGAAATAAAACTATATAAAAAAAGCTTAATGATGAAAAATTAATTGCCATTCGTTAATCTCGCAAAATCTAGGAAACAGCTCGTCCGTTTTGAATATTCTATTTTTGTTTTTCCGCTTCAATACTGAGATGGTTTAGAAAATTAGGAAAAACCGAAAATAACACACAATACTTTCACATTTTTAATATTAATAAGGATTTTGCATTATTGAAACATTTTCTGCGATCCTAAACTTTTACGCGGTCACACTCATGAGTCTACCTGGACTTACAACCAAATTATTTTACTTCGTTTATCCTAGTATTTGAGTAGATCGTTGCTACAAAAAAAATTATAAATATTTTTTGCTAAAAAAAAACAACTTGTTTTACTACAGGATAATGTTAATTATCGAACGATTTACAGTTTAGGCAGTTAGCCTTGACTGACGATGTAATTGCGTTGTTGGATTATAGACTAATGGAATTTCTATGCTAAAATCCATGGCAAGTATTAGATTGTTATGGGATTTTGCCTGTCACTTTATTTGTTATATAAATTAGGGTGGATTAGATGGAGATTTAGGTAACTATCTGTTCTAATCAACTTTTACAGTATTAGTGAGTTCAATAAAGATTAGTGAATTCAAAGTATCTGCAAATTCTTTTAGATGTTAATTGAAAGTATCAAAATAGTTAACATTTTTTTGTTGTTGCAAAAGGACTGCTAGGTACTTTTCCCTTGTTGAAAGTCCTTTTTTATAGATGAAAAGAACCCTTATCTGTATCTTAAATAAGCGGTAAAAAATTTCATAATAAACGGTTCATTATTAAGAGATTAATAAATAGATTCACATTCGTGTTAATAGTAGGGAAATTCGTAAATGTAGAATATTTATTAAAATATAACGCAACGAGTAAATTTATCGCCAGTTATTTTTGACAGGTTAAATGTTGCACTGACCCGAATAGAGGTAATAATATAATGATCTGTCGCGTGTCCATTGTTCTGTCACCTCAATGCTACTTATGGTTGCCTGGTAGTTTAAAATAATGCAACAATTTTGATATGGCGTTAGGAACCTATGAAATTGCCTATAAGATTTTGGTATTTGTTCATTATAGAATATAAATTAACAGACAAACAACTAAATTATAAAAAGGGTACGATAAAAAAAAAATCAGTAGAGAACTAAATTAAAAAATAATGGAAACAAATATCGTTTACTAATAACAATTGCAATGCAAATTATTTAATAGTTAATTAAAAAAATATATTCTTTATTGGTCAAAATCATGAATTTACAAATGGTCTCTACATTATGGTTACGCTTGTCGTATTCATAAATTAAATCAAAATAATGAATTCTGATTTAGTTTTTTTTAATTTGCAATTTCATCGATTGATTACAGACAAAAAAACTGTTTCACGCCAATTACGATTGACAGTTTGTTGACGTAAATAATGGCGGGTAAATTTGACCTTGACTAGTTTTAAAAAGGTAATATCGGTGAACGTATCACTCTAAATCCACCGTCGTGGATCATCGCGTCGCTTCAAAGTGAGGGGATCTGTAATTATTTCGCAATAAATATTAAATATATACTTCCTTATTCTGTTACTTAAATGATTAATTGCTATAAACATCATTCTCAACCGGTTTATGTTAATATTATAATAATGTATATAATTGTCAAGGTATGTCGGTTTAGAAATAATATAAGCCTACTATCTTACATATATTTTGGGTTGTCATATTAAAAAATATTTAAACAGAGTCAATCATAGTGCATAAATGGGTGTTGATAAGTAGTAATGAGTCAACCCGCAAAGTCTATTTCGGAAATATGCGTATTTTGATAATGCGTCGTGTATTTAATATTATTCAAATTTTTTTAAAGTCATCTAAACTAAATAACTACCGAAAAATGTTTCGAATATTGAAGGGTGCTTCTCATTTAGTAATATGTAATAATCTAATATATTTGAAAAACTTATTATTAGATAAATTTTTTTGTTATACCAATTTGCTTTTAATTCATTATACATTTTATACGAATATAAAAGATAATATGGATGAACATATGTTGTCCGTGTGGCTTGAC